>CAWUFW010013266.1:0-486196 GCA_963921515.1 Calotriton arnoldi
GGGGAATAGCTTCTGGGTACCTGGTGGCATGATCCACTACCACCAGGATAAACCTGTGCCCAGAGGCTGTTTGGGGATCCATGGGACCAACAATGTCAATCCCTACCCTTTCAAAGGGCACCCCCACCACAGGTAGTGGTATCAGGGGGCCTTTGTAGTGCCACCTGCTTTGCCACTGGCTTGGCAGGTTACACAGGAGCGACAAAACTCCTTACTGTCTTCAGACATGTGGGGCCAGTGAAAGTGAGGGACAATTCTGTCCCAAGTCTTGTTCTGGCCCAGGTGACCTGCTAAGGGAATATCATGGGCTAGGGTCAATAGGAAGCCCCTGAACTTCAAAGGTATTACCAACCTCCTGGTAGCACCAGGCTTGGGGTCTCTACTCTCTGAGTACAGGAGTCCATCATCCCAATACACTGTATGGGGACCACTAGCTTTCCCAGCAGCCTCAGCAGCAGCTTGCTGTCTGAGGGGTTCAAGGGAGGGGCAGCTCTGCTGCTCCTGGCTCAGATCTGCCCTAGAAGGTCCCCCTGTCCCCAAGAACTCAACCTGGTCAGGTTCAAGTTCCTCTGGGACAGTTCCTTCTTCAGGGCTGAGATCATCCCCCTCAAGGGACTGATCTTCCTCCTGAGCCAAGGGGAAGGCACTGCCTTAACCCTACTACTCCTCCTCTTGGAAGGCACTTGGTCCATTCTTCCAGAATCCAAGGCCTGTTCAGTGCTAGACATTTTGGCTTGTGACCTGGTCACAGCAAACACATCTGCAGGGATCCCCAGCATTTCTGCATGGGTCCTGAGCTCCACTTCTGCCCAAGCAGAAGTCTCTAAGTCATTGCCAAGCAAGCATTCGACTGGTAGGTTTGCACTTACCACAACCTTCTTAAGGCCAGTTACCCCTCCCCAGGAGAAGTTAACAACTGCCAGAGTATGGTCTGTTCTGACATTGCTAGCATTGGTCACTTGGTACATCTCACCAAGCATAACTTGCCCAGGAAGCACAAGGTCTTGTGTCACCATTGTGACACTTGCCCCTGTGTCCCTAAATGCCAAAGCCTCACGTCCATTGATTAAAGGCTGTTGTCTGTACTTGCCCAGATTACTGGGACTCACAGTGGAGGTCACATCCATGCCTCCATCACAGACTAACACAGCCTGAGTCAGTTCTCTGACTAAGTCAGAGCCCAACTCAGTTCCCAGGGTGAACCCTACTAAACCCTTTGCTGGAGCACTTCCACCAACTGTACTAGGGGGAACAGGTGCCTTAGGGGCATTGGTGGGTGCTGGACTGGAGTCTTTGGACTTGGTGCAATCACTGGTCCAGTGGGTCTTTTGCTTACAGACCTTGCACCATGGTTTTCTTTGGCCTTTCCCTTTGGTAGACTGTGAATCCCCACCAGAAGAAGATTTTTGGGGGCCTGATGAAGACTTTTGATCTTTACCCTTCTCCCCACCCTTGTCAGAGTTCTTAGCATCTTGCTTCTTGGTTTCCCCACCTTGGTTCTGTACCTTCTGCTTCACCCTGGTCCTGACCCATTTGTCTGCCTTCTTTCCCAATTCTTGGGGAGAGGTCAGATCAGAGTCTACCAGGTATTGATGCAACAGCTGATTTTGACAGTTATTAAGAATCTGCTCCCTCATTATCAGATTATACAATCCTGAGAAGTCACACACCTTACTGCCCATCAACCAGCCTTCCAGAGCCTTGGCAGAACAATCCACATAGTCTACCCAGTCTTGAGTCTGTGCTTTTTGGGTGTCTCTGAACTTCAACCTGTACTGTTCAGTGGTTAGGCCAAACCCATCAATAAGAGCACTCTTCAAGACCTTGTAATTATCAGCATCCTCCTCTCTAACAGTGAGGAGCTTATCTCTACCTTTGTCAGCAAAGGAGAGCCACAAGATTGCTGCCCACTGCTCCTGAGGGACCTTCTGTACCTTACAGGCCCTCTCTAATGCAGTTATCCATTTGTGGATATCATCCCCACTCTGGTAGGGAGGGACAATCTTGCTCAGGTTCCTATGGTCATAGGACCTTTCCCTGTCTCTAGGGACATGGCTGCCACCATGGGACTCTAGTCCCAACTTTCTTCTCTCTCTAAGGAGATCTAGGGATTCCCTATCTAAAGCCAATTGCTTTTTTCTGATTTCCAGCTGAGTTTCCTCATACTGGACCAGTCTGGCTCTCCTCTCATGAGAGGATTCCCTCCTGTGAGAGGAGACAGAGCTCCCTATAGAGGTGCCAGAGTGGTTAGACTCCTGAGAAGGAGATCTAGACTTCCTGGGCACACTCTTAATCCTTCCTGGGGGGACAAAGAGGGTGTCATCCTGATCATCCTCATCATCGTCCACAGGAGGGATTGGGTTATCCAGGTCAGGGTCATTGTCACCCTCCTGGCCAGTTTCAGAGGGGGGCTGGGGGTATTGGTACCCCTGGCCTCCTCCTCTTCTCCTGCCCCACCCTCAGCTCCTACCCCTTCAGTCCCCACAGGGCTTACTAAGGTCATAAGCCACCAACAACTCCTTGAGGTGTTGGGTGGTGGGGCTTTGGCCTGTCCTTATTTTTCTCAAGTTACATAAAGCTCTCAATTCCAAGAATGGGAGTGTATCATACTTGGAGGGTGGAAGCTCAATGGCTTCCTGCAAGGATTCTTTGGATCCTGCCCTTAAAGACATTACTAGTGTGGTGTGGTGTATGCACTACCTACTCTAGTGTGGCCTACTAAACTCTCTTGAGTTGTAGAAAGGGTTGTGCTATCCCTTAACACACAACTCTAAGTTCAGTAGAACTTACTGTATTCTAAGCTTAAATTATATGTACCTTAGGTACCTTTAGTGGTTTTCAGTTGATCAATTCAATTGAGATTATCTGGTAAAACAATAGCAAGCTGGAATCCCACACGCTGCACACCAATGTGAGAAGTTGGCCTGGCATATGCTGTCCACTAATTATAGTGGGCACCTTGCACCAGTCCAAACAACCCCTTATTGGAGATAGGTTAAAGACAACCTTATTGAAAGCTATCCTAGTGGTAGCTATGGAGAGCAGCCTTCAGGCTAAGTCTTGAAGGAATGTAAAGCAGCTTGTTTTACCAGTCTATAATCTCTTGAGTGACCAAATGAAAGAGCACCACACCAGGTATATATTCAAAATATATGTATTTATTGCTAAACACACCCCTCTAGTCTCTTTATGAGGCTAGAGTTCGAAGTACATAAGTTATAAGTTATTAAATCACAGTAATAGCACAAATACACGTTTGGGCCCTAGGGGCGTACCAAACCATATACCAATAAAGTGGTATGCGAACCACGACTGAACTAGACACTAGGCCTAGAGCCTCTAGAAGTGCTTGGACCACAAGGAACCACCCAAGGTAGTGACACAGGGGACCTACGGGAGACGCGTGCAGTGTAAATACACAACCGCGATACGCCGTTGACTTCTATGGAGAAAGTCGGGATCGGGAAATTAGAGAAAAGGGACACTTAAAAGAGGACTAGGACAAAACCCTTTGAGATCTAGGACTTTGAAGAGTCTCTACCCACGGGAGCACCGGAGTACTCGTGTTACCTCACCCAGGGAAGCCGGGTGCATAGGTGCCTTTCGGGGTCGGGTTTCGTCGTCGATTCGAATGGCGATCTGCTGCAAAGTGCTGCTGGCGGCCAAGAGAAAAGTGTCCGGGTGGATCCAAGAGTGGATCGGAGTTCTGAAGAACCTGAAAGCAGAGGGGACAGAGTCTGGGTCACTAGCCAGTGACCAGGAAGGCGATGGACAGATGCCCACCGATGTCGAGTGCTTCAGGTGCGTTGACGGTCGTCTTGACTCTTCAGCCACGAGGTCCAGGAGGCGTTGTCGGCGACCAGGAGCAGGATTCGGGCTGGTACACGATGTCTGTCGAGTGCTGAGGTGTCGGCGACCGGATTGGACCCAACAAGCCTTGGCAACGGCAAGTCTCGGTGAAGATGTAGATCGTCGATGGTGCAGACCAGCAAGGTCTGTGGAACTCACCCAGCGAGGGTAAGTGAGGGCAGGCCTGGAGCAACCAGGATGCCAAGTAAGAAAAGGATTGGCCTTCGTTAAGGGCTACTAGCCAACGGGCTAGCGACCGCGAAGGAGCCTCGTGACGCCGCACGTGGATCTGGCTTACAGGACACTCGTGGAGTGGGGGCCAGTGATCTTCGGTGCAGGTGGTGCTGGAGGCTAGGGCTACTCGGAGCCCAAAGCACGACTTCTTGGGAGACCCAGAAGAGGATGCACTTGCAAATGTGCTCGGTGTCCAGGGGTCACGGTCTCAAGTCACCCACGATAGCCACGGGCCTCAGCTTTGCTGGGGACTCAGGGTAGCCTCGGGGAAGTCTGAGAATCCACCTCTGGTGATGCGATGACTTCGGCGTCCGACGGGAGCTTCAGAAATGCGAACCGGACAGATGCTTCTTTGGTGCCTGCCAAGCAGGGGAGTCACTCCTTGACCCCAAGGGAGATTCTTCTGTCCTCTAATCGTGAGTAGAGCGTCGAAGGTCCAGGATTCAGTTTCAGAGTTTCGTCCAGGGATAATCTAAAGTCCTAAGGACTGGGTTCCTATCTTTATACTAAAGATAGGGGTTGGACTACTCTGTGGCCCCACCTATGGGTGGGTCAGGGCAGAGGGGTGGCTACACCCCTTTCCCTTTGTCCAGTTCGCGCCAAAGCAGGGGCTGCAAGCCCCTGATCCGGTTTGAACTGGGGTATGCACAGGGACACCAAATGTGCCCCCAGTGCAGGACTTCAAAGCACCCGAAAGTGCTCCCGCCCAGCCCCAATACACATTATCCTGTCTGGGGAGGTGGTCACACCTCCCTGGGACAGGAAACCTATTGTCCAGGCCTCCCCTGCCGGAGTTTCGTCCAGCAGCAGGAGGCCAGACTCGTGTCTGTGGCAGCAGCATCCATTTTGTGATGCCAGGGCTCTGGAAAGAAGTTACCGGACTAGTCAGAGTTAACATGTCTTTCCCTCTAGAAGGGTGGAATGCTACCCCCGCCGCCAGGATTGGCGGGGGGGTAGTATTCCAAGATGTTTGACACCAAACACGACATGTTTAGGTGCAGCCATTCCAAAGTTAGCATTTTACCGCGAGGATATAATGCGCTTAAGAGTATATGGTCAGGCTGCACTACAAACAGCATCAGAGATGGTCTCCGAACGCTGCAGAGGGGCCCTGCTCATGCAGGGGCACCCTCTCACATAGGAACCATGCACTCTGCCTTTAGGATTGATAAGGCCTGCCTTAGGAGTGACTTATAGGTTTATATGTGTGTATGTATTTAGTGATATAGGTAACCTATATCACAGTAAGGGGTGCATGCACCACCTTACCCAGGCTGCAGTAGCAGACCTGTGGTGTCAGTTTGGATGGCCTTCCAGGGGTGGCATAATACATGCTGCAGCCCCTGGCAGGCCTCTGAGGTACCTATGCCCTTGGTACATAGTATACCATATACTAGGGACTTATAAGGGCACTCCAGATCCCAATCAGTGATGTGCCTAAGGCACATGGAAACCATTTTAGAGAGGAAGCAGCTAGGCTGGGGTTCTGATTAGCAGGGCCCCAGCCAGACTAATGTCGAAAAACAGTGAAGCATCAGCAAAAAGTGGGGGTACCCATGTGAAGCAGATCCTACTCTCCTACACAACCCCCCCAAACGTAGGGACATTAAACTAACCTTGCCCAGTTAAGTCTTCATGTTCTAAGTGGAAATACCTAGAGAGTCCATCTGCATTCGCATGGTTACTCCCAGGCCTATGTTCCACTGTAAAGTCCATCCCCTGTAGGGAAATGGACCACCTAAGCAGTTTGGGGTTTTCACCCTTCATTTGTTTTAGCCATAAGAGGGGCTTATGGTCTGTCTGAACCAGGAAGTGTGTACCAAACAAGTATGGCCTCAACTTCTTCAGAGCCCAGACCACAGCAAAGGCCTCCCTCTCTATGGCTGACCAACGTTTCTCTCTAGGGGTCAGCCTTCTGCTAATGAAAGCTACTGGCTGATCCTGACCTTCTTCATTCAATTGTGACAGTACAGCCCCTACCCCCAATTCAGATGCATCAGTTTGAACAATGAACTTCTTGGAGTAATCAGGACTCTGCAGAATTGGAGCAGTGCACATGGCCTGCTTGAGGTCATCAAATGCCTTTTGACAGCTAACTGTCCACTGAACCTTTTTGGGCATTTTCTTAGAAGTTAAGTCATTCAGGGGTGTCACTATTGATCCATACCCCTTGACAAATCTCCTATAGTACCCAGTCAGGCCTAAGAAGGCTCTCACCTGAGTCTGGGTAGTGGGAGCAGTCCAGTCCATGATGGTCTGGATCTTGCTCTGCAAAGGTTGAACCTGGCCTCCACCCACAAGGTGGCCCAGGTACACAACCTGACTCTGCCCTATCTGGCACTTAGTGGCCTTGATAGTCAGGCCTGCCTTTTGCAGGGCCTGTAAAACATTCCTGAGGTGGACCAGGTGATCCTCCCAGGTGGAGCTAAAGACAGCAATATCATCTAGATAAGCTGCACTATAGGCTTCCAGTCCTGTGAGAACTGTATTCACCAACCTCTGGAAAGTGGCAGGTGCATTCTTCAGACCAAAGGGCATTACCACAAATTGATAATGTCCACTAGGGGTCGAGAATGCTGTTTTGGGCTTTGCAGTATCAGCTAGTCTGATCTGCCAGTAGCCAGCTGTTAGGTCAAATGTGCTGAGATATTTGGCAGAGGCCAAAGTATCTATGAGCTCATCTGCCCTGGGTATTGGATGGGCATCAGTCCTAGTGACTGCATTGAGACCCCTGTAGTCCACACAAAACCTCATCTCTCTTTTTCCACCACTGGTGTGAGGTTTCGGTACAAGGACTACTGGACTAGCCCAAGGGCTATCTGAGGGTTCAATAACTCCCAATTCCAACATTTTCTGGACTTCAGTCCTGATACAGTCCCTGACATGGTCAGGTTGCCTATAAATCTTGTTTTTAATAGGCAGACTGTCCCCAGTGTCCACTTCATGAGTGCACCAGGTGGTCTGACTGGGTGTCAGTGAAAACATATGTCTAAACTGATTGAGGACTTGCCTGCAATCAG
The DNA here is from genome assembly GCA_963921515.1 of Calotriton arnoldi. NCBI lineage: Eukaryota > Metazoa > Chordata > Amphibia > Caudata > Salamandridae > Calotriton > Calotriton arnoldi. Next base: position 7,104 of record CAWUFW010013266.1, read on the forward strand.
TTTGTTGCTGGGTAGTGAGGCTGCCTGCCAAGGCTACACCATCAACTGACCCATCGTCAGGGTTCTGTGAGAGCAGGTCAGGGAGTGGGTCACTCTCTTCCTCCTGCCCTTCATCAGTAGCCATGAGCAAGCCCATGTCTGCCCTGTCCACATATGGTTTTAACCTGTTGACATGGAGAACCCTGTGGGGACTCCTGGGTGTTCCTAGGTCTACTAAATAAGTGACCTCACCCTTCTGCTCAACAATAGTGTGGGGTCCACTCCATTTATCTTGGAGAGCTGCTGGGGCCACTGGCTCCAACACCCAGACCTTCTGTCCTGGCTGGTAACCAGTCAGAACAGCCTTTTGGTCATGCCAGGCCTTTTGAAGTTCCTGGCTAGCCTCAAGGTTTTTGGTTGCCTTTTTCATGTACTCAGCCATCCTGGAGCGGAGACCAAGTACATAGTCCACTATATCTTGCTTTGGGGGCTTGAGAGGTAACTCCCATCCTTCCTTCACCAAGCACAGTGGACCCCTCACAGGGTGGCCAAACAGAAGTTCAAAAGGGCTGTAACCAACCCCTTCTGAGGCACCTCCCTATATGCGAATAAAAGGCAGGGCAAGAGTATGTCCCATCTACGCCTAAGCTTTTCTGGGAGCCCTTTAATCATGCCCTTCAAGGTTTTGTTGAATCTCTCAACTAAACCATTGCATTGTGGGTGATAGGGTGTGGTGAACTTATAAGTCACTCCACACTCCTTCCACATTGCTTTTAAGTACCCGGACATGAAGTTAGCACCCCTGTCTGAGACTACCTCCTTAGGAAAGCCCACTCTTGAGAAGATTCCCAGGAGGGCCCTTGCTACCACAGGTGCTGTAGTGGTCCTGAGGGGAATAGCTTCTGGGTACCTGGTGGCATGATCCACTACCACCAGGATAAACCTGTGCCCAGAGGCTGTTTGGGGATCCATGGGACCAACAATGTCAATCCCTACCCTTTCAAAGGGCACCCCCACCACAGGTAGTGGTATCAGGGGGCCTTTGTAGTGCCACCTGCTTTGCCACTGGCTTGGCAGGTTACACAGGAGCGACAAAACTCCTTACTGTCTTCAGACATGTGGGGCCAGTGAAAGTGAGGGACAATTCTGTCCCAAGTCTTGTTCTGGCCCAGGTGACCTGCTAAGGGAATATCATGGGCTAGGGTCAATAGGAAGCCCCTGAACTTCAAAGGTATTACCAACCTCCTGGTAGCACCAGGCTTGGGGTCTCTACTCTCTGAGTACAGGAGTCCATCATCCCAATACACTGTATGGGGACCACTAGCTTTCCCAGCAGCCTCAGCAGCAGCTTGCTGTCTGAGGGGTTCAAGGGAGGGGCAGCTCTGCTGCTCCTGGCTCAGATCTGCCCTAGAAGGTCCCCCTGTCCCCAAGAACTCAACCTGGTCAGGTTCAAGTTCCTCTGGGACAGTTCCTTCTTCAGGGCTGAGATCATCCCCCTCAAGGGACTGATCTTCCTCCTGAGCCAAGGGGAAGGCACTGCCTTAACCCTACTACTCCTCCTCTTGGAAGGCACTTGGTCCATTCTTCCAGAATCCAAGGCCTGTTCAGTGCTAGACATTTTGGCTTGTGACCTGGTCACAGCAAACACATCTGCAGGGATCCCCAGCATTTCTGCATGGGTCCTGAGCTCCACTTCTGCCCAAGCAGAAGTCTCTAAGTCATTGCCAAGCAAGCATTCGACTGGTAGGTTTGCACTTACCACAACCTTCTTAAGGCCAGTTACCCCTCCCCAGGAGAAGTTAACAACTGCCAGAGTATGGTCTGTTCTGACATTGCTAGCATTGGTCACTTGGTACATCTCACCAAGCATAACTTGCCCAGGAAGCACAAGGTCTTGTGTCACCATTGTGACACTTGCCCCTGTGTCCCTAAATGCCAAAGCCTCACGTCCATTAATTAAAGGCTGTTGTCTGTACTTGCCCAGATTACTGGGACTCACAGTGGAGGTCACATCCATGCCTCCATCACAGACTAACACAGCCTGAGTCAGTTCTCTGACTAAGTCAGAGCCCAACTCAGTTCCCAGGGTGAACCCTACTAAACCCTTTGCTGGAGCACTTCCACCAACTGTACTAGGGGGAACAGGTGCCTTAGGGGCATTGGTGGGTGCTGGACTGGAGTCTTTGGACTTGGTGCAATCACTGGTCCAGTGGGTCTTTTGCTTACAGACCTTGCACCATGGTTTTCTTTGGCCTTTCCCTTTGGTAGACTGTGAATCCCCACCAGAAGAAGATTTTTGGGGGCCTGATGAAGACTTTTGATCTTTACCCTTCTCCCCACCCTTGTCAGAGTTCTTAGCATCTTGCTTCTTGGTTTCCCCACCTTGGTTCTGTACCTTCTGCTTCACCCTGGTCCTGACCCATTTGTCTGCCTTCTTTCCCAATTCTTGGGGAGAGGTCAGATCAGAGTCTACCAGGTATTGATGCAACAGCTGATTTTGACAGTTATTAAGAATCTGCTCCCTCATTATCAGATTATACAATCCTGAGAAGTCACACACCTTACTGCCCATCAACCAGCCTTCCAGAGCCTTGGCAGAACAATCCACATAGTCTACCCAGTCTTGAGTCTGTGCTTTTTGGGTGTCTCTGAACTTCAACCTGTACTGTTCAGTGGTTAGGCCAAACCCATCAATAAGAGCACTCTTCAAGACCTTGTAATTATCAGCATCCTCCTCTCTAACAGTGAGGAGCTTATCTCTACCTTTGTCAGCAAAGGAGAGCCACAAGATTGCTGCCCACTGCTCCTGAGGGACCTTCTGTACCTTACAGGCCCTCTCTAATGCAGTTATCCATTTGTGGATATCATCCCCACTCTGGTAGGGAGGGACAATCTTGCTCAGGTTCCTATGGTCATAGGACCTTTCCCTGTCTCTAGGGACATGGCTGCCACCATGGGACTCTAGTCCCAACTTTCTTCTCTCTCTAAGGAGATCTAGGGATTCCCTATCTAAAGCCAATTGCTTTTTTCTGATTTCCAGCTGAGTTTCCTCATACTGGACCAGTCTGGCTCTCCTCTCATGAGAGGATTCCCTCCTGTGAGAGGAGACAGAGCTCCCTATAGAGGTGCCAGAGTGGTTAGACTCCTGAGACGGAGATCTAGACCTCCTGGGCACACTCTTAATCCTTCCTGGGGGGACAAAGAGGGTGTCATCCTGATCATCCTCATCATCGTCCACAGGAGGGATTGGGTTATCCAGGTCAGGGTCATTGTCACCCTCCTGGCCAGTTTCAGAGGGGGGGCTGGGGGTATTGGTACCCCTGGCCTCCTCCTCTTCTCCTGCCCCACCCTCAGCTCCTACCCCTTCAGTCCCCAAGGGCTTACTAAGGTCATAAGCCACCAACAACTCCTTGAGGTGTTGGGTGATGGGGCTTTGGCCTGTCCTTATTTTTCTCAAGTTACTTAAAGCTCTCAATTCCAAGAATGGGAGTGTATCATACTTGGAGGGTGGAAGCTCAATGGCTTCCTGCAAGGATTCTTTGGATCCTGCCCTTAAAGACATTACTAGTGTGGTGTGGTGTATGCACTACCTACTCTAGTGTGGCCTACTAAACTCTCTTGAGTTGTAGAAAGGGTTGTGCTATCCCTTAACACACAACTCTAAGTTCAGTAGAACTTACTGTATTCTAAGCTTAAATTATATGTACCTTAGGTACCTTTAGTGGTTTTCAGTTGATCAATTCAATTGAGATTATCTGGTAAAACAATAGCAAGCTGGAATCCCACACGCTGCACACCAATGTGAGAAGTTGGCCTGGCATATGCTGTCCACTAATTATAGTGGGCACCTTGCACCAGTCCAAACAACCCCTTATTGGAGATAGGTTAAAGACAACCTTATTGAAAGCTATCCTAGTGGTAGCTATGGAGAGCAGCCTTCAGGCTAAGTCTTGAAGGAATGTAAAGCAGCTTGTTTTACCAGTCTATAATCTCTTGAGTGACCAAATGAAAGAGCACCACACCAGGTATATATTCAAAATATATGTATTTATTGCTAAACACACCCCTCTAGTCTCTTTATGAGGCTAGAGTTTGAAATACATAAGTTATAAGTTATTAAATCACAGTAATAGCACAAATACACGTTTGGGCCCTAGGGGCGTACCAAACCATATACCAATAAAGTGGTATGCGAACCACGACTGAACTAGACACTAGGCCTAGAGCCTCTAGAAGTGCTTGGACCACAAGGAACCACCCAAGGTAGTGACACAGGGGACCTACGGGAGACGCGTGCAGTGTAAATACACAACCGCGATACGCCGTTGACTTCTATGGAGAAAGTCGGGATCGGGAAATTAGAGAAAAGGGACACTTAAAAGAGGACTAGGACAAAACCCTTTGAGATCTAGGACTTTGAAGAGTCTCTACCCACGGGAGCACCGGAGTACTCGTGTTACCTCACCCAGGGAAGCCGGGTGCATAGGTGCCTTTCGGGGTCGGGTTTCGTCGTCGATTCGAATGGCGATCTGCTGCAAAGTGCTGCTGGCGGCCAAGAGAAAAGTGTCCGGGTGGATCCAAGAGTGGATCGGAGTTCTGAAGAACCTGAAAGCAGAGGGGGCAGAGTCTGGGTCACTAGCCAGTGACCAGGAAGGCGATGGACAGATGCCCACCGATGTCGAGTGGTTCAGGTGCGTTGACAGTCGTCTTGACTCTTCAGCCACAAGGTCCAGGAGGCATTGTCGGTGACCAGGAGCAGGATTCGGGCTGCTACACGATGTCTGTCGAGTGCTGAGGTGTCAGCGACCGGATTGGACCCAACAAGCCTTGGCAACGGCAAGTCTTGGTGAAGATGTAGATCGTCGATGGTGCAGACCAGCAAGGTCTGTGGAACTCACCCAGCGAAGGTAAGTGAGGGCAGGCCTGGAGCAACCAGGATGCCAAGTAAGAAAAGGATTGGCCTTCGTTAAGGGCTACTAGCCAACGGGCTAGCGACCGCGAAGGAGCCTCGTGACGCCGCACGTGGATCTGGCTTACAGGACACTCGTGGAGTGGGGGCCAGTGATCTTCGGTGCAGGTGGTGCTGGAGGCTAGGGCTACTCGGAGCCCAAAGCACGACTTCTTGGGAGACCCAGAAGAGGATGCACTTGCAAATGTGCTCGGTGTCCAGGGGTCACGGTCTCAAGTCACCCACGATAGCCACGGGCCTCAGCTTTGCTGGGGACTCAGGGTAGCCTCGGGAAGTCTGAGAATCCACCTCTGGTGATGCGATGACTTCGGCGTCCGACGGGAGCTTCAGAAATGCGAACCGGACAGATGCTTCTTTGGTGCCTGCCAAGCAGGGGAGTCACTCCTTGACCCCAAGGGAGATTCTTCTGTCCTCTAATCGTGAGTAGAGCGTCGAAGGTCCAGGATTCAGTTTCAGAGTTTCGTCCAGGTATAATCTAAAGTCCTAAGGACTGGGTTCCTATCTTTATACTAAAGATAGGGGTTGGGCTACTCTGTGGCCCCACCTATGGGTGGGTCAGGGCAGAGGGGTGGCTACACCCCTTTCCCTTTGTCCAGTTCGCGCCAAAGCAGGGGCTGCAAGCCCCTGATCCGGTTTGAACTGGGGTATGCACTAGGGACACCAAATGTGCCCCCAGTGCAGGACTTCAAAGCACCCGAAAGTGCTCCCGCCCAGCCCCAATACACATTATCCTGTCTGGGGAGGTGGTCACACCTCCCTGGGACAGGAAACCTATTGTCCAGGCCTCCCCGGCCGGAGTTTCGTCCAGCAGCAGGAGGCCAGACTCGTGTCTGTGGCAGCAGCATCCATTTTGTGATGCCAGGGCTCTGGAAAGAAGTTACCGGACTAGTCAGAGTTAACATGTCTTTCCCTCTAGAAGGGTGGAATGCTACCCCCGCTGCCAGGATTGGCGGGGGGTAGTATTCCAAGATGTTTGACACCAAACACGACATGTTTAGGTGCAGCCATTCCAAAGTTAGCATTTTACCGCGAGGATATAATGCGCTTAAGAGCATATGGTCAGGCTGCACTACAAACAGCATCAGAGATGGTCTCCGAACGCTGCAGAGGGGCCCTGCTCATGCAGGGGCACCCTCTCACATAGGAACCATGCACTCTGCCTTTAGGATTGATAAGGCCTGCCTTAGGAGTGACTTATAGGTTTATATGTGTGTATGCTTTTAGTGATATAGGTAACCTATATCACAGTAAGGGGTGCATGCACCACCTTACCCAGGCTGCAGTAGCAGACCTGTGGTGTCAGTTTGGATGGCCTTCCAGGGGTGGCATAATACATGCTGCAGCCCCTGGCAGGCCTCTGAGGTACCTATGCCCTTGGTACATAGTATACCATAGACTAGGGACTTATAAGGGCACTCCAGATCCCAATCAGTGATGTGCCTAAGGCACATGGAAACCATTTTAGAGAGGAAGCAGCTAGGCTGGGGTTCTGATTAGCAGGGCACCAGCCAGACTAATGTCGAAAAACAGTGAAGCATCAGCAAAAAGTGGGGGTACCCATGTGAAGCAGATCCTACTCTCCTACATCCGCCCGATAGCGTTTGGCCTGCTGGAGTATAGCCCCCCTCTTCACCTTGTCTAACGCTCCCCTAACATTCCAACTCACTATCCGGAGATCTCCAGCATGGGTCTGCAACCTATCTGTGGGGGCGGCCATCGATAAAGCCAGTGACATTAGTGATCAGGACAATGAACAACCAGTAGGCAGGCAGAGGTTCAAAATAACAGTGGTGCAGTGCAATTAAATAGCAAGAATACCCCAAGCCATGATACATAGGACAATTATCATCTAATGTGCAATTAGTGGCCCTGTAGAGCAGTGTTCCAATGCAAACATACAACGTAAACACCCCAACTACCCCCCATCTCCCCCCCAATACCTCAAAACTGCTGAAGTACCTGTCGCGGCGAAGGTGGCATGCGGGCCCCAACGGAAGCCCTCCGCCCGCCCCCGCCAATGGTTCCCCCGAAACCCACCCAAAGTCAACGGGCATTCCCCGGGACTATTGAAAGTCAAACGAGGGTACTAGCCCCTATTCTCGCTTCGTCGGTCAGAGCGAATAGTCTCAAGAGTTCCCCGGCAGAGAAAGTTCCAGCGTGATTACGAGGCCGAATTCCCCGGTCGAGGCGCCGAGGCAGATCTGCTGGGGTGACCACGGGACCGAGAGCGGCGTCCGGATCTCGATCTCCTAGTCCCCTTCAGTTTAGTCTTGGGTGGCTTACGAACTACCTCGCTAGACGAAGAGTCTGATTCCATCCTGGGCGGCGTGTGTGGCCGGACCTTTACCGTTTCATCCGTCCAATTAAAAACATCTTCGGGGGACTCGAAAAATAGTGTACGAGACTGGTATACCACTCTCAGTCTGGCAGGATACAAGAGAGCATACAGGAGCTTCAGCTCTCGGAGGTGGGCCTTGGCCGCCATGAATGACTGCCGTTGCTGCTGGACCAGTCTGGTATAGTCCGGGAATATAAGGATACAAGTGTTCAAAAATTGTAGGGGTTCTTTAAGTCGGGCCTGCTTCAGAATAACGTCCCTGTCGTGATAATTTAAGATCTTTGCAATGACGGGTCGTGGCCTGGCTCCCGGGGGCGGCTTCCGCACAAGGGCCCTGTGCGCCCGTTCGATGACAAAGCAACGAGACATCAATTCCGGGGTAAGCCAACTTACAAGCCACTTGGTCAAGAACTGTTCCATATCTCCCCCTCACATCTTTCAGGGAATCCCACAAAGCGTAGATTGCTTCTCCTGGCCCTACCCTCCGCATCTTCAACCCGTGAAGCCAGGCCTCTAGTAATAGCCTCCAATGACGCCACTTTTTTCTTTAAGGTGGTAACAGAGTCCTCCACCTCCGAGACCCTGGTCTCAGCCTCGGTAATTCGCTCTGTCGCGTTCTGCAGGTCCTGTCTTAGGAGCAGAACTTCAGAGCCCACCTCCCTAATTTTAGTTTCCAAGGCGGTTCTGGACTGCGTGATTGTCGCCATAAATGCTGCATTGTCCGGGATGCCACCCTGCGCGCCCCCCTGTTCAGCTGCTGAGGCCCCTGGTCCGGTGTAGCGATCCATCATGCTTTGTTTAGCCGAGCCGCCTGTCGGCTTTTCTCTCGTCATTCTGGCGTCGAGGCACGAACCCCGCTAAGTGACAGCAAGATAGGCCCCCAGACGGGATCCCAGGCCAATCTATGCCAACAAAGTCCAGGGCGTGAAAACCTTCTCTCACACGGTCTCGCCCTGCGGTGACCGGGTCCAGTATAATGACTCCTGAGGAGGTAGAACATGGGCGGAGACCTCCTGCCCACAAGCCGCACCGAGCGCTAACCCGGCCGCTTCCGCGGACAGTCGTGTCTCCCCCCCTAACGGGTGTCCCCCCCTTCCTCCAAATGTCCAGGATAAAGCCCGCAACAGCCCGCACAGGAATCCACTCAAGCGTCCCCAGCACCGCGTCTCCACAGGCCGCCTCTGCCAGGGATGGTGCCCACGTGTAGCAAGGGTCATTCACTATCGGCTGGGGCTACTTGCAAGTCGCAGAATTCGCCACCTGGGGCCCAGCGTCTGGCTCCACTCGCCCACAGCACCAAAACTCCCCCCGCTCCTGCAGGCAAGAACCAGTCAGGGCAGGACTCAGGGTCGGGCACCCCAGTATACAAAATGGCCGTCTCAGCCCTCCACAGCACTGACCTCAATGGCCTGTAGGGCCCAAAGGACTCGCCCCCGGTCTCTTCATCGCCAGCACACGCACCACAGCAGGCCGTATGAAGCCACGCGCAGGCCGGCTCACCGACACTCAGTCAAAGCGTTGTGCGGCTTCGAGGGCCCTGCCACAGACGATTCGGATTTCAAAGGGTGCCGCTCCCACCTCCGGCCCCCAGTGTGGTTGCCCAATCTCCTTGCGCGGCCCGAGTTTGGGCCGATATTTATTGGACCTAAGAAAATCTGACTCTGCTGGGACAGAATTTATTGGATCTGATAAACAATTCCAATTATGCATTTGTACCCAATAATGGGGACTAATATGTGGATTTTGGTACTTAACGCACCAAAATCTGTATGTCCTAGTAACTATGGGGCATTTTTCGCCCCAATAAATTTGGACAGGTTTGCCCTTCTGAAATTTATCAGGGGAAAACTACATGCGTTTGGTGGTAATTGCCAACCTCCTAAATTCGATATGTGCAGTAAGGAGCATGAATGAGTGAGAATATGAGTGAAAATCCAGATGAGTGTTCCAATAGAAGAGTGTACTGTGTTTTTGTATGTTAGCTCAGCTAACCAGAATATCTTACTCCACTCCTCCTATTGTGACTAGACTTGGTATCTCAAAGACTGTTCAACACATTGATTCATCCTCGCAGGCTGTCCATCCATCTTAGGACTGTAACTGGGAGACAGACAGACTCCTTTATCTAATGCTTTACAGAAGACAGACCAGAATTTTAAAATATTGACCCTCTGTCAGTAATTAGAACCTGTGGAACACCATGCAATTAAATGTTGTGCTATGCAAAAATCTGTGCCAGCTATCAGAGGTAGGTAGCCCAGGCAGGGATATGAAATAATCAATAATAATTAAACGGTCCACAATCACTAGAATTAACTTACAACCTTGACTTTTGGACAACTCCACAATATGATCCATTGCAGAATAGGCAAAGGTATCAATAAAGTCTTTGGATTACTACTTGAACTTGTAATTTCGGTACAGATTGAATATGTTTGTGCGTAACTCTTAACATTAGCAAACAGACTTGACCAAAAATATCTCCTTACTGCTGGCAAAGTCATAGCTATTCCATGATACCTAGCCACCTTTGGATCATGAAGCCATTTCAATGTCTGTTACCTTAACTGAACTGAGTAAATGTATACAACAGTTACAACAGTCAATCTATGTCATTTCATTTTATTGTTCTTTTATACAACTATCTTTATATACAGAACGACTTTCTGTATGTAGTTTTATTAGAAATAAATTCCACAATAATCAAGGCATTGGAATAATCATGTAAAACATTTGTGGAAAAAATGAATGGTGGATATTCCCTCAACTGATACACTATTGCTTTTTTTGTGTGTTTTTTTGGTTTATTTTTTCCATTACAACAGCAGCAAGTATACATAAATAAGTTACATACAAATCCGTGAAAATGACCAAAAAAGTAGAATACAGCAGGGGAGCAGCACAAATTAATAATGCATTCCTACCCGTAGACCAAAATAGCATATATCTAGATCCCGGCTATTATATTTATTTAAACAAAGAAAGCCTGGTCGAGAGCGCCCCCCAGATCCTCCTCCCTTTGCTTTTGGCCCTCCTGCATTTTCAAAAATGTAAATATGTAGGAAACGTCCTTTCCATTGCTGAAAGGTCGGAGGTAGAGGGTCAAGCCAAGACGAGGAAATGCAAAGCCTAAAATCGTCATTGCTATAAATATTAATTCCGACCCAGACCCAGCAAGGGACTCATCCACCCCCAACAACATAAGCTGAGGTGATGGGGAGATATTCACCTTCAAAACCTCCCCTAAGAAACCTACATTTTTCAAACCAAGTGAAATTAACCCCTTCGCTGCTAGGCCTTTTCCCCTCATGTGCTAAGCCTTTTTTTTGGCTATTTGGGGTAGTGCGCGCTTAGGCCCCTGTAACTTTTTGACCACATAAGGTATCCATGCCAAATTTGCGTCCTTTTTTTCTAACATCATGGGGATTGTAAAGGTACCCAGGGTTTGTGGATTCCCCTGGAGGGGACCCAGAAATTAGTCAAAATACAGCTAAATTTTGTTTTTTTGGAAAAATGCGAAAAAGGGCTACAGATGAAAGCATCTTGATTTTCCCTGCAAATGGCATCAAAAAGGGGTTGTGGTGCTGAAATCACCATCTTCCCAGCTTTCAGGGACAAGCAGACTTTTGTCAGAAAACCAACTTTTTTTACACAGTTTTGGCATTTTTCTGGGACATAGCCTATTTTTGCTATTTTTGTGCTTTCAACCTCCTTCCAGTTAATGGTAGAAATGGGTATGAAACCAATAATGGATCCTAGAAAGCCATACATTTCTGAAAAGTAGACAAAATTCTAAATTCAGCAAGGGGTCATTTGTGTAGATCCTTAAAGTTTTCCTTATAGAAACTAACAGTTAAATAAAGGAAAAATTGAAAATTAGTTGAAAAAAACAGCCATTTGTGTCAACGTTTTCACCTGTAACTTCTTCTAATTATGACAGCTATTTGAAGGCAATATACCGTTATATCCGCTGGACCTTTCTGGTTGTGGGGATATATAGGACTTGTAGGTTCACCAAGAACCCGACAGAACCCAGAGCCAATAATTGAGCAGCATCTTGCAATGGTTTTTTATTATGTACCGGGTATATAGCAATTATTTTGGGAAACTGTATACATGGAAAAATTGTTATGAAAGACACCTATGTATTTCTGAAATGGGAACAATATGTAGATTTTAGAAACAGTAGATATTTGCACATTTCCGAAATTGGGAGTACCCATACTAGCATGAGAATTATAGGTCATTTTTCAAAATGACTTATTTTTTACACATTGTCTTTCATTTGGAAGGCAGAAATGCATCGAAAGTCAATAGGTAATAACAGTTGCTCTACAATTCTGTGTTACCCTAAGTCTCCCGATAAAAATGGTACCTCACTTGTGTGGGTAGCCCTTGTGCCCACAACAGGAAATGGCTCAAAATGCAACGTGGACGTACCACATTTTCACAATGAAAAATTACCCTTTTTTTGCAAAGTGCCTAGGTGTAGTTTTTGAACCCTAGCTCTGCCGGCACCTAGGGAAACCTAGCAAACCTATACATTTTTGAAAACTAGACACCCAGGGGAATCCAGGATGGGGTGACTTGACTGCCTCCCACCAGGTTCTGTTACCCAGAATCCCTTGCAAACATAAACAATTGTCAAAAAAACCACATTTTCCCCACATTTCTGTGGTGGAAAGTTCTGGAATCTGCGTAGATCCACAAATTTCTACCCACCCCGCGTTCCCCAAAGTCTTACGAGAAAAATGGTACCTTACTTGTGTGGGTCGGCCTAGTGCCTGCGACAGGAAACTGCGCAAAACGCAACGTGGTCACACCTCAATTTCGCAGTGAAAAATGACTCTTTTTTGGCAAAGTGCCTAGCTGTAGTTTTTAAACCTTAGCTCTGCCGGCACCTAGGGAAACCTAGCAAACCTATACATTTTTGAAAACTAGACACCCTGGGGAATCCAGGATGGGGTGACTGGACTGCCTCCCACCAGGTTCTGTTACCCAGAATCCCTTGCAAACCTAAAAAATTATCAAAAAAAAACAAATTTTCCCCACATTTCTGTGGTGGAAAGTTCTGGAATCTGCGTGGATCCACAAATTTCCACCCACCCCGCGTTCCCCAAAGTCTTCTGAGAAAAATGGTACCTCACTTGTGTGGGTCAGCCTAGTGCCCGCGACAGGAAACGGCGCAAAACGCAACGTGGTCACACCTCAATTTCGCAGTGAAAAATGACCCTTTTTTTGCAAAGTGCCTAGCTGTAGTTTTTGAACCCTACCTCTGCCGGCACCTAGGGAAACCTAGCAAACCTATACATTTTTGAAAACTAGACAACCAGGGGAATCCAGGATGGGGTTACTTGACTGCCTCCCACCAGGTTCTGTTACCCAGAATCCCTTGCAAACATAAAAAATTGTCCAAAAAAACACATTTTCCCCACATTTCTGTGGTGGAAAGTTCTGGAATCTGCGTGGATCCACAAATTTCCCCCCACCCCGCGTTCCCCAAAGTGTTACGAGAAAAATGGTACCTCACTTGTGTGGGTCGGCCTAGTGCCTGCGACAGGAAACGGCGCAAAACGCAACGTGGTCACACCTCAATTTTGCAGTGAAAAATGACCCTTTTTTGGCAAAGTGCCTAGCTGTAGTTTTTGAACCCTAGCTCTGCCGGCACCTAGGGAAACCTAGCAAACCTATACATTTTTGAAAACTAGACACCCAGGGGAATCCAGGATGGGGTGACTTGACTGCCTCCCACCAGGTTCTGTTACCCAGAATCCCTTGCAAACATAACAAATTGTCAAAACAAACACATTTTCCCCACATTTCTGTGGTGGAAAGTTCTGGAATCTGCGTGGATCCACAAATTTCCACCCACCCGCGTTCCCCAAAGTCTTACGAGAAAAATGGTACCTCACTTGTGTGGGTCGGCCTAGTGCCTGCGACAGGAAACGGCACAAAACGCAACGTGGTCACACCTCAATTTCGCAGTGAAAAATGACCCTTTTTTGGCAAAGTGCCTAGCTGTAGTTTTTAACCCTACCTCTGCCGGCACCTAGGGAAACCTAGCAAACCTATACATTTTTGAAAACTAGACACCCAGGGAATCCAGGATGGGGTGACTTGACTGCCTCCCACCAGGTTCTGTTACCCAGAATCCCTTGCAAACATAAAAAATTGTCAAAAAAACCACATTTTCCCCACATTTCTGTTGTGGAAAGTTCTGGAATCTGCGTGGATCCACAAATTTCCACCCACCCCGCGTTCCCCAAAGTCTTACGAGAAAAATGGTGCCTCACTTGTGTGGGTCGGCCTAGTGCCTGCGACAGGAAACGGCGCAAAACGCAACGTGGTCACACCTCAATTTCGCAGTGAAAAATGACCCTTTTTTGGCAAAGTGCCTAGCTGTAGTTTTTAACCCTACCTCTGCCGGCACCTAGGGAAACCTAGCAAACCTATACATTTTTGAAAACTAGACACCCAGGGGAATCCAGGATGGGGTGACTTGACTGCCTCCCACCAGGTTCTGTTACCCAGAATCCCTTGCAAACATAAACAATTGTCAAAAAAACCACATTTTCCCCACATTTCTGTGGTGGAAAGTTCTGGAATCTGCGTGGATCCACAAATTTCCACCCACCCCGCGTTCCCCAAAGTATTACGAGAAAAATGGTACCTCACTTGTGTGGGTCGGCCTAGTGCCTGCGACAGGAAACGGCGCAAAATGCAATGTGGTCACACCTCAATTTCGCAGTGAAAAATGACCCTTTTTTGGCAAAGTGCCTAGCTGTAGTTTTTGAACCCTAGATCTGCCGGCACCTAGGGAAACCTACCAAACACACACATTTCTGAAAAGTAGACACACGGGGGCTTCCAGGGAGGTATGGCTTGCGTGGATCCCCCAATGTTTCCTTACCCAGAATCCCCTGCAAACCTCAATTTTAGCTGAAAAAATCACTTTTTTCACACATTTTTGTGTGGGAAAGTGTGGCATCACTGGCCTCACACAAATTTCCTACCACCCAGCGTTTCCCCAGGTCTCCCGATAAAAATGGTGCCTCACTTGTGTGGGAGGCCCAAGTACCCGCGACAGGCAAGGGCCCACAACATATTGAGGCGACCTCAAAATGGCCTTTCACAAAACCACCTGGTTTTGCAAGGGGAGTCACCTGGGTTTTGGCCCGAGCTCGGCGGCCATCTAGGGAAACCTACCAAACCCACACATTTCTGAAAAGTAGACACCCGGGGGCTTCCAGGGAGGTATGGCTTGCGTGGATCCCCCAACGTTTCCTTACCCAGAATCCCCTGCAAACCTCAATTTTAGATGAAAAAATCACTTTTTCACACATTTTGTTTGGGAAAGTGTGGCATCACTGGCCTCACACAAATTTCCTACCACCCAGCATTCCCCCAGGTCTCCCGATAAAAATGGTGCCTCACTTGTGTGGGAGGCCCAAGTACCCGCGACAGGCAAGGGCCCACAACGTAGTGAGGCGACCTCAAAATGGCCTTTCACAAAACCACCTGGTTTTGCAAGGGGAGTCACCTGGGTTTGTGGCCCCGTGCTCGGCGGCCATCTAGGAAACCTACCAAACCCACACATTTCTGAAAAGTAGACACCCGGGGGCTTCCAGGGAGGTATGGCTTGCGTGGATCCCCCAACGTTTCCTTACCCAGAATCCCCTGCAAACCTCAATTTTAGCTGAAAAAATCACTTTTTTCACACATTTTTGTGTGGGAAAGTGTGGCATCACTGGCCTCACACAAATTTCCTACCACCCAGCGTTCCCCCAGGTCTCCCGATAAAAATGGTGCCTCACTTGTGTGGGAGGCCCAAGTACCCGCGACAGGCAAGGGCCCACAACGTAGTGAGGCGACCTCAAAATGGCCTTTCACAAAACCACCTGGTTTTGCAAGGGGAGTCACCTGGGTTTTGGCCCCGTGCTCGGCGGCCATCTAGGGAAACCTACCAAACCCACACATTTCTGAAAAGTAGACACCCGGGGGCTTCCAGGGAGGTATGGCTTGCGTGGATCCCCCAACGTTTCCTTACCCAGAATCCCCTGCAAACCTCAATTTTAGCTGTAAAATCACTTTTTTCACACATTTTTGTGTGGGAAAGTGTGGCATCACTGGCCTCACACAAATTTCCTACCACCCAGCGTTCCCCCAAGTCTCCCGATAAAAATGGTGCCTCACTTGTGTGGGAGGCCCAAGTACCCGCGACAGGCAAGGGCCCACAACGTAGTGACGCGACCTCAAAATGGCCTTTCACAAAACCACCTGGTTTTGCAAGGGGGGTCACCTGGGTTGTTGGCCCCGTGCTCGGCGGCCATCTAGGGAAACCTACCAAACCCACACATTTCTGAAAAGTAGACACCCGGGGGCTTCCAGGGAGGTATGGCTTGCGTGGATCCCCCAACGTTTCTTTACCCAGAATCCCCTGCAAACCTCAATTTTAGCTGAAAAAATCACTTTTTTCACACATTTTTGTGTGGGAAAGTGTGGCATCACTGGCCTCACACAAATTTCCTACCACCCAGCGTTCCCCCAGGTCTCCCGATAAAAATGGTGCCTCACTTGTGTGGGAGGCCCAAGTACCCGCGACAGGCAAGGGCCCAAAACATTTTTTGATAGGCAATGTTGCCTCAAAACGTTTTGTGTCCTTGCATGTCGCGGGTACTTGGGCCTCCCACAAAAATGTGTGAAAAAAGTGATTTTTTCAGCTAAAATTGAGGTTTGCAGGGGATTCTGGGTAAGGAAACGTTGGGGGATCCACGCAAGCCATACCTCCCTGGAAGCCCCCGGGTGTCTACTTTTCAGAAATGTGTGGGTTTGGTAGGTTTCCCTAGATGGCCGCCGAGCACGGGGCCAAAACCAGGTGACCCCCTTGCAAAACCAGGTGGTTTTGAGATAGGCAATTTTGAGGTCGCCTCACTACGTTGTGGGCCCTTGCCTGTCACGGGTACTTGGGCCTCCCACACAAGTGAGGCACCATTTTTATCGGGAGACCTGGGGAACGCTGGGTGGTAGGAAATTTGTGTGAGGCCAGTGATGCACACTTCCCACACAAAAATGTGTGAAAAAGTGATTTTTAAACTAAAATTGAGGTTTGCAGGGATTCTGGGTAAGGAAACTTTGGGGATCCACGCAAGCCATACCTCCTGGAAGCCCCGAGTGTCTACTTTTCAGAAATGTGTGGGTTTGGTAGGTTTCCTAGATGGCCGCCGAGCACAGGGCCAAAACCCAGGTGACTCCTTGCAAAACCAGGTGGTTTGTGAAGGCCATTTTGAGGTCGCCTCAATACGTTGTGGGCCCTTGCCTGTCGTGAGCACTTGGGCCTCCCACAAGTGAGGCACCATTTTTATCGGGAGACCTGGAGAACGCTGGGTGGTAGGAAATTTGTGTGAGGCCAGTGATGCCACACTTTCCCACACAAAATGTGTGAAAAAGTGATTTTTCAGCTAAAATTGAGGTTTGCAGGGATTCTGGGTAGAAACGTTGGGGATCCACGCAAGCCATACCTCCTGGAAGCCCCAGGGTGTCTACTTTTCAGAAATGTGTGGGTTTGGTAGGTTTCCTAGATGGCCGCCGAGCACGAGGCCAAAACCCAGGTGACCCCTTGCAAAACCAGGTGGTTTTGTGAAGGCCATTTGAAGTCAGCCTCAATACGTTGTGGGCCCTTACCTGTCGGTACTTGGGCCTCCCACACAAGTGAGGCACCATTTTATCGGGCGACCTGGGGAGCGCTGGGTGGTAGGAGAATTTGTGTGAGGCCAGTGATGCCACACTTTCCCACACAAAATGTGTGAAAAAGTGATTTTTCAGCTAAAATTGAGGTTTGCAGGGGATTCTGGGTAGGAAACGTTGGGGGATCCACGCAAGCCATACCTCCCTGGAAGCCCCGGTGTCTACTTTTCAGAAATGTGTGGGTTTGGTAGGTTTCCCTATGTGGCCGCCGAGCCCGGGCCAAAACCCAGGTGACCCCCTTGCAAAACCAGGTCATTTTGAGATAATGTGTTGTTTATTTCTGCAGCGTGAAAATTTTGGCACAATATTGCAAGGAAAATGTGACAGACATTTTGAGGTTTGCAGGACATTGTGGGTACCATAACTTGTTGGGATCCACAAGAGAGATATCACCATGTACTCCCATGGGTGTTTCGTTTACGACAATATCTACAGTTGGTAGGTTATTCTTAGACGGAATGTACACCTTGGCAGACAGACTAAAAAGACAAAGATTACTGCACAGCAATCTATTCCTCAAGCACACACACATACTGGTTGGATTTGGCACGAGGGCAAGTGATGGTACAGTATATACAATTTTATTAACAAGAGATTTCACAAAAATGAAATGCACTGTCAATAATTGAAAGGACAAAAACGGAACCAGTGACTCGCAGCTCGTGAGCTGTAAAGCCACGTCAAGGCCCCAACCGCTTTACAGGCCATTCACACACCTTTCATACGTGATACACACAAGACCATTCACACCCCCAGGCACGAAACAAACACATTACAACATTCACAAAAAGGGACAAGGTACACCCTGCTTGAGAAAGACAAAAAAAAATATTACTGCAAAGCCATCTAATCCTCAAGCACACACACACATACTGGTTGGATTTGGCACGAGGGTGAGTGATGGTTCAGTATATACAATTGTATTAACAAGTGATTTCACAAAAATGAAATGCACTGTTAATAATTGAAAGGACGAGAAACTGAACCATTGACTCACAGCTCGTGAGCTGTAAAGCCACGACAAGGCACCAACCTCTTTACAGGCCATTCATACACCTTTCATACGTATGACAAATACAAAACCATTCACACCACCAGCCACGGGCCCATCACATTACAACACTCACACCAGCATACAGCGCCATTCAAGGGCCCATCACTTTCACACGACCACATTCCTAACACAGCAACCACACAAGCTGATGGATTGCGTGGAGTGTCGCTCGGCTAGCAGTGTGTGTAGTGACCAGCAGCAAGTCACTACTCACACACTGCCAGCCGAGCGCCAGTCCACGCACACCGCCAGCCAAGCGCCACTCCACGCACACCACCAGCCAAGCGCCACTCCACGCACACCGCCAACCAAGCGCCACTCCACGCACACCGCCAGCCTAGCGCCACTCCACGCACACCGCCAGCCTAGCACCACTCCACGCACACCGCCAGCCTAGCGCCACTCCACGCACACTGCCAGCCTAGCGCCACTCCACGCACACCGCCAGCCAAGCACCACTCCACGCACACCGCCAGCCAAGAGCCACTCCCCGCACACCGCCAGCCAAGCGCCACTCCACGCACACCGCCAGCCAAGCACCAGCCTACACACACCACCATCACATTTAGGATTTTTTTATACAAAAAAGAAAACACAAACAAATTGCAAATAGATACAAATCTACTAACACAAAATCAGAAACTAAATACATTGCACTAATGCCAACCTTGAAACAGAACAACAATTCTTAAACATTACAGACCAGGCAGTTCACTTTACCACTCATGGTTGCTCCCAATAATTCTTTTGCTTGTGGTACGCTCTATAACAAGCAGGCACACACAGCCCAGGGTTAGAAGGACACTCAGGGCAGTACATACGAGTCTCCTTCCGCGTACCTCTTCGCCAACAGACTCTACATCTCCTAGCGGGAAAGTCTTTTGAGGGTGTAGGAGGAATGTGATCAGGAAAGTGGCGATCTTTCAATCGAGCCACATCCTCCACCACTCCAACTCTAGGAACACTTGCCTGTTCCACAACAACAAGGCTGCCTATGACAGACTCCTGAAACTGAACAAAAGTCAACTTTGACGCAGGAGAACACTCCTTGAACACAACAAAAGCATTGAAAGTTGCTAAATTGAAGAGATGGATGGCCAACTTCTTATACCAAATGTAAGACTTACGAATAGCAGTGTAAGGTTCCAACCTCTGATCTACTCTATCAACACCACCCATGTGCTTATTGTAGTCTAAAATGCACACAGGTTTGCGCACTTCAGCAATCTGACCCCAAACAGCCACAGGTGAAGTACTCTCATCATGGATGGTAGTCAGCATGTACACATCCCTCCTGTCCACAAATTTCACAGCTAGCAGTTCCTCCCTACGCAAGGCACTGCACTGTCCCCTCTGAAGTTTTTGCAAACAAGCTCTTTTGGATAACCTTTACGGTTAGAGCGGATTGTGCCACAAGCAAAAGTGTCCACTTTGAACAATTCCTTAAACAATTGCACAGCAGTGTAGAAGTTATCAAGGTACAAATGGTGGCCTCTGTTAAACAGTCCTCTAGCAAGATCCCACACAATTTTCTCTGAAACTCCAAAAGTGGACGGACAACCAGGGGGTCAATAGTGGAATCCCTACCAGTGTACACACGCAAATTAAAAACATATCCTGTCCTACTCTCAGACAACATATACAGCTTAATTCCATAGCGTGCCCTCTTGCTAGGAATGTACTGCCTAAAAACCAAACGGCCCTTGAACAGGACCAAAGACTCATCAATAGATATTTCTTTCCCTGGAGTATAGATCTCTGAAAATCGATCTACAAAGTGATCAAGAACAGGCCGAATCTTAAAAAGACGGTCACATTCAGGGTGATCTCGTGGCAACGCCAAACCATTATCAACAAAATGCAGCATCCGAAGCAAAAGTAAATACCGATCACGAGTCATAACTGCAGGAAATATGGCCGTTGCCATCAAGGGACTGGTAGACCAATATGAACCCATGGACGGCTTCCTTATCAAACCCATCAAAAAAGTCAAACCCAAAAACTTCTTCATCTCTTCCAGATTTGTGGGACTCCACCGGGTAGCTCTAGAATGGGGCCTAAGTCTGGCACTGTTGTCCCTCAAAAACTGTTCAGCATACAAATTAGTCTGCTCAACAATCTCACCCAAAAATACATCATCCATAAACAACTGAAAATACTGTATAGGCAAATAATGTTCACAATCCACTCTACACCCTGCATAACCACTAAAGGCAGGCAACACCGGCTGCACCATGTTTGGATCAACCCAGAGTCCAGCACTTCCAGTAGGAAGCCTAGCAGCCCCAGGCTGCAATCCAGATGCCTCTTGCACCATCGGCACAGTAGTATCCTCCTCTAAATCAGGCACTTCATCTGCACTGAGAGTACCTTCATCATCCGATGATTCCATGTGGAGAGAAAACTCACTGCCTGAATCTTCCCCTCCCTCCTCTCCCTCAGACGCACTGTCAGTCTCATAATCCTGCTCAGAGGAAGATTCAAGAAGCAAACCAACCACCTGCTGAGCAGTAATTCTACGGCTAGCCATAATGCTTACTAATAAAGGTTACTTGTCAAACAAGTCAACAACAACAAACCCTTTGTAAAAAAAGAAATAAACAAAATGTAGCTTTATCACAAAGACCTATATACTCCAACACTATACCACTCACGTGACAGAAGCAGCTAGACTCACCACCACCTACTCTGCACAGACACAGTAAGGATCAACAATATCCCACTAAAAAGAAGAAGAAAAAAATGTACACATAAGACAATGCAAAACTTCGCAAAGAATTTCATGCTCTGAACACTAACAAATATGCTGCCATTATGGCACCACTTACAAAAAAATTCATTCATGCATGACAATAATACTCATTTGGAGTACACACAACAAAAATATTTTTCTTACCAAATAAATGCAATTACGCAAAACTGCAGAACCACCACTGCCGAAACCGCAAACAGGAATCAAAAGCTTTACACTAGAATAAAAAGGAGAAAAAAACCCATTACAATCACATATGCAAATAATGCACCAGTCCACACACAATCCACCAGCCAAGCTAAGGGGTAGGTGGGCCTAACAGTATAAATAAAATATTCACCCCCGTAAAGGGGAGCAACCCTTGCCCTTTTGGCCACTCCCCAACACAAAAATTAAAAAAAAACCCTGGTGTCTAGTGGCTTCTGCCCTCCTTGGGGGCAGATGGGCCTAAAAACATACTGCTATTCTGCCACCCAAGGGGTCACTCTCCACAAATAAAAGCCTGGTGGACTAGTGGGAAGATACCTTTATCTTCTGCACACGATCTCTCACTACTCAACTCTACTCTCAACTCTATTCACAACTGGATGTTAGCTCACCAACTCATTCTGAATCCCGCCAAAACTGAATTCCTCCTCCTCTCTACCTCTCTCTCACCTCCTCCTGTTCAATCTTGGATGGATCAGCTGAACCTACTCAACAACAAACCCATCATTGTTGACAGCGCTAAATCCCTAGGTGTCATTCTTGACAAAAGACTCAACCTAATCTCCCACATCAACTCTATTGCTAAGAACGCACGTTACCAGTTGCGCCTTCTACGGGGGATCCGTCGGTTCTTCCCGGAGAAAGACTTAAAAACCTTGGTACAATCTCTGGTTCTCTCAAGACTGGATTATTGCAATTCTCTTCTGACGGGCCTACCCAAATCCCACCTCTCCCCTCTCAAATCCATCCTCCATTCAGCAGCTCGCCTCATTTCAGGGTCTAAACGAAGCGACCACGTCACTCCTATCCTCTCTTCGATGGCTTCCGATCGAGGCAAGATCGATTTACAAAACTGCCTGCATTACACACAAAGCCTTACACACCTCCTCCCCTCGTTACCTGGCAGATAAATTGAAATTGTCCGGTGGCTCTCGCCCTTCTCGCAATGCGGAAAAGCTTCTGCTTGAGCCCACCCCCCCCCGTCTTCAAAAAGGGAAAGATCGATGGCGCAATGGAAATGCGGTGAGAATCTGGAACTCGCTTCCCCCATTGCTCCATGCCACCTCCTCTACCCGGATCTTCAAAGCTGACCTCAAATCTCTTCTCTTCCAAAGACACTTTTCAGAACTAATACTTTCACTCTCAGCCCCCTCTAGGAAGTTCGCTCTTCATTGTAAATTTGTACTTTTTCCTGTACATTCCTCACCCTTGCATGCTGGAGTTTATGTACCCTTCTACCTATACACACACAGTGTAGATGTAGTTCACAAACGCAGATATATTCTAAATTTACCTAGTCCAGTCCACATAACCTGTGTCTCTATGTAGGCAATACACGTGTCCTGCTGACACTCCTCATGCACTGACCATGATCGTGCAGCAGGAATGCACAAAAGAGGCATCGGGGGAAAGGAAAACCCTTTCCTTTCCCTCGATGCCTCTTTGATACTAAACCCCCTCCCGAGCCAAACCTCACCTGATTTCCCCGACGCGCTGGAAGCAAATGGCTTCCAGCGCGTCGGAGAAAGGAAACCCTCAATGATGTCAGCGCGCCTCGTGCGCTGGCGTCATTGATGGGGCGGGGGAGGCAGGGGAAGCCCTTCCCCTGCCTCCCCAAAAAAAAACCTAACGATCGGATTCCCACGGGGAGCGCCAGCGCTTCCCCCGTGGGTGATCTTATGACGAGCTGGACTCGTCATGAGCACACGAGCACTGTGTGCCATGACGAGTCCAGCTCGTCCTGCACCGAAGGGGATAAAGGGTCAGAGCAGGATCTCAGCGGCAGACGAGGAGAAGGAACCTCCTGGTCACAGGAACTACACAAGCATTGCGCTCGAGAAATTCAAGGATGCAAAGACCTCCATCAAGGATTACAGCTAACTTTTCAGGGTGTAAATGGAGAGAAGCCACATCTGCTTAACCACGCTCACGAATTCTACACGAGAATTGCGCTCGAGAAAATGAAGGATGCAAAGACCTCCATCAAGGATTACAGCTAACTTTTCACGTTGGAAATGGAGAGAAGGCACATCTGCTTAACCACGCTCACGAATTCTGCACACCTGCCCTGCATATTTATCCAAGAAGATGCCACCGTTTTGTGCAATACCTCTACTCAACTGTAGTACTGTCTACTGGCTAATCAGTAAGTGTTACCTCGTTGGGTAAATGTATAGTGCCTTTCCTACACTACAGCTGCGTAAAGGACCAGAAGAATTGTCTCCAGTGACCTGTGTGTCTGTAATTTTGCCACCGCGCCGAAGCGCCGGGAACCTTTGATTAAGCTGTCCATCATAGTGGGGAAAGGGCGGGCAGGCGTTGCATACCGCTAGTGTATGTGTGGCGGGGCCAAACGGGCGGGGCTTCTAGGCCGTTCACATGCCTCTTGTTTATAAAGGGTCAGAGCACGATCTCAGCGGCAGACGAGGAGAAGGAACCTCCTGGTCACAGGAACTACACGAGCATTGCGCTCGAGAAATTCAAGGATGCAAAGACCTCCATCAAGGATTACAGCTAACTTTTCAGGGTGTAAATGGAGAGAAGCCACATCTGCTTAACCACGCTCACGAATTCTACACGAGAATTGCGCTCGAGAAAATGAAGGATGCAAAGACCTCCATCAAGGATTACAGCTAACTTTTCACGTTGGAAATGGAGAGAAGGCACATCTGCTTAACCACGCTCACAAATTCTGCACACCTGCCCTGCATATTTATCCACGAAGATGCCACCGTTTTGTGCAATACCTCTACTCAACTGGAGTACTTTCTACTGGCTAATCAG
Source organism: Calotriton arnoldi (assembly GCA_963921515.1). Taxonomy (NCBI): domain Eukaryota; kingdom Metazoa; phylum Chordata; class Amphibia; order Caudata; family Salamandridae; genus Calotriton; species Calotriton arnoldi. Next base: position 30,931 of record CAWUFW010013266.1, read on the forward strand.
TAACTGCTACCTCGTTGGGTAAATGTATAGTGCCTTTCCTACACTACAGCTGTGTAAAGGAACAGAAGAATTGTCTCCAGTGACCTGTGTGTCTGTAATTTTGCCACCGCGCCGAAAGCGCCGGGATCCTTTGATTAAGCTGTCCATCATTGTGGGGAAAGGGCGGGAAGATGTTGCATACCGCTAGTGTATGTGGGTCGGGGCCAAACGGGCGGGGCTTCTAGGCCCGTTCACATGCCTCTTGCCCTCCCTCCCTCCCTCCCTCGTGCCTAGTGGGCATTCCTGCTGCACGATCACATGATCGTGCAGCAGGAATGCACAAAAGAGGCATCGGGGGAAAGGAAAACCCTTTCCTTTCCCTCGATGCCTCTTTTGATACAAACCCCCCCTCCACGAGCCAAACCTCACCTGATTTCCCCGACGCGCTGGAAGCAAAGGCTTCCAGCGCGTCGGCAGAAAGGAAACCCTCAATGATGTCAGCGCGCCTCGCGCACTGGCGTCATTGATGGGGAGAGGCGGGGGAGGGGAGGCAGGGGAAGCCCTTCCCCTGCCTCCCCCAAAAAACCTAACGATCGGATTCCCACGGGGGAGCGCCAGCGCTTCCCCGTGGGTGGTCTTATGACGAGCTGGACTCGTCATGAGCACACGAGCACTGTGTGCCATGACGAGTCCAGCTCGTCATAAGCACCGAAGGGGTTAAGCTGGGGCATGAGGAGAACATATGGATCAAATCCGAATTAGAAGCATGACATCTGGGACAATGAGTCCCTGCATCAGCGCCCCATTTAGTGATCTTTGCTTGGGTTATATGTAGATCGAACAGCATTTCATAATGTTGTGATTGTAGGTTCGAGGCACACAAGATTGACCCTCCCTTTTCAAGTGATTTCAAGAAACCAGAGTCCTCTACCTCGAGCCTCTCCCGCCATTTTTCATTGTGCTTGTCTAGATCATCTGGGACCCCTTCCAGCAAACAGCCATATAACTGCGAAATAGAGGGGCCAGTTGTAAAGTTCCCACGTAATGAAGACGGGACGCTGAGCGTATATTTCGGTAAGTTTATTTAACCGAAGGAGCTAGTACAAGAAGCTACATCTTCAAGCCTGGGCCAACCGTCCTCTCTTCGAATCTGGACCACACACACCGTGTTCCAGATTCCAACAAGAACGACAGAACACCACACATCCCCCTTCGTTAACACAATATGCAAAATAATTGATAAGAAATTCAACAAAACAAAAGTAACAATATTCATCAATAAATAAACAAATATTTGCTATGTAAAAATGTACCTAAAGATTTACTAACCCATGTGGTAATCATTGCACCATGCCGGTCTCTGTCTCTGTCTCACGACACTATGTCTTAGCACATTTCTTGCTGGATGCTGTGACACTCTGCGCCAATTTCTTTTATCACGTTCAAACTTGGAACCTGGGTAGACATTGTCTGGCCACAACCACCGAGGTACTTTCACAACCTTGGACAGACTCCAGACATTCCCATCAGTAAGGTCTACTATCTGGTTGCCAACCCTGACCACTTTCATGGGAGCCGAAAACTTAGACTCACCAGACCTCACCAATCTGCCTTTCCTCACGTGCACCTAATCATTGACTTTCAAAGGAAAGGATGAAGACTTAGGCTGACACCGATAATCACCAACTTTGCACTTGTCTCCCTCATCAGGTTTGCACTTGTCTTCCTCTCTACCTTCTAAAGCTCTCATCCATCCTTGACTCAGATTACACACACTCTTCCCACCCCTCATTTTTTCAAATGGAGACAAATCGCCATCACTCCTGGGAGTGTTTCTATAACTCCAAAGTAACTCCTTAATGGCTTGATGACAATTCTTCCCATTACTAATCGCTAGTTGTAAACCTTCTTTTAACACTCTAATCCACCTTTCCATAATACCATTGCTCTGTGGGTAATAGACAGAAGAGCGTTTATGAGCAATGACATGACATTCAAGGAATTCCTTCATTTCAACTGAAGTCAACTGCACACCATTGTCGGTAAGCAATAACTCAGGAAAACCTTCCCTTTCAAAAACTTCATTTAAAAATTGAATAACAACCTTCTAAGTGATTTGGGAAACCAGCTTCACATCAGGCCACTGTGATAATTGGTCAACAAGGACAATAGCAACAACCACTCGGAGGATTCAATCTCCTCAATAACATCAAGCTGACACAATCTCTCTAACTCTTTTTTTACAGCATCCCTAAGGAGTAAAGGAACATTTCTAACTTCATGTACCCTGGGAATAGCATTACGTTTTAGGATAATCTTGTGAACAAAATTTTTTAACAAACCCAATTGCGGAGAAAACACGCAGGGAAATATCTTTCTCCAGTCGGTCGCTGGATCATCACCCACTTGAAAAATGAGATCCGAGTAACCCAGTACTTGATCAGGATGATTGGGATCAAGAGTAACCCTGGGCAAAGCACTACGCTACGCTCGCGTAGTTTGCGAAGTTTGCGCTACTTCGCACAACGCGAATTGCACGTAGCACAGTGCAAACACACGTAGCGCAGCGTAGCATAGTGCAGCGGTCATTTTTTGCTTGCTCGTGGTCCTCAACGTCAAGTTGGCGACCGCGAGCATGCAAAATGACATCCCGGCGAGACTTTTTCCTCGTTCGCGATCAGCAACATCAAGTTGCCGATCGCGAGCGTTGAAAATAAACCTCCCGGCGAGATTCTCAACGTGGGGAGGTCAGGTTTCTCATTGCGAGTGGTCGCGTATGTTCGCGACCGCTCGCGATGAGAAACTACCAGTCCGCGTTGAGAAAGCTGCCGCTCGAGTAAAAATCTATTCGAGCGGCAGTAAAAGACAGCTCGCACTTTGCAAGATGCTGTTTTCAATGATTGCACAGTGCGGACAAGCATCCGGCACTGTGCAATCATTGCGAACAGTGCACTACGCAGTTCGCGTAGTGCTATGCGTAGCTCGCGTAGTGCGAACTGCACTTTGCGTAGCTTCGCGTAGCGCTACTTCGCGAACTACGCCCAGGCTTAATCAAGAGTGATCATCAGGTCCCTTTGCTGAGGCCAACCCAAAAGACAGGAACCATCTTTGGCAACATATACTTTTGCAGAAATGAATTTGCCTTTAAAACCAAGATTGGTGGTGAAGAAACCTAAAACTTCGATGGGTTTCCTCCCATACCCCACAAGTTTGTTGTCAGGAGGAGATAAGTGTACGTTTGGAAACTCTTTTAACCACTCATCACCAATGAGCGTGTGCCTGGCGCTGGAATCTGCCATTACCCTAACTTCTTTATCACCAATTAAGATTGTACAAAAAGGAGCATCCTTCTCATTTCCATTGTCCTCACATACAGTTACAATAAATTCTTCCTCTTCAAGGTCACAATTAACCTCCTTAATCTGATCAGTGTTTTGGTTTCTGGTATCATAAGTTTTGTTCCTAAATCTGTTTTTGTTCTTACACATTCTGGCATAATGTCCCTTTGCTTTACAGTATCTACAGACTTGACCAATTGCAGGAAATTTTTTGTCATTGGCTAGATGACCAGGAATGCCACACTTAAAACAAACATATTCTTTTCTTTCCTGATTCGGATAAGAAGTAGATAACTTACTTTTAAGTTTGTTATTAATAGTTTTATCAGAGTTAGACTTTTTAACTAAATGAACATCGGAAGCATTCTTGTCTGATAATTCTTTCATGCCTAATTTCATGTCCTCAAAACGATGAGCAATATCAATTGCTTTGTTAAGCGTCAAATCCTTAGCGGATAATAATTTTTCCTGTAAGTTGACATCAGCCACCTTATGTACCATTTGATCACGTACCATTTGATCATGAAATGAGGAATAATTACATTTGGCAGCTAGGATTCTCAAATCATTGACAAAGACATCAATGGATTCATTTACCAGCTGACCTCTGCTTAGGAATTTGTGACGTGCAACCACTTCATTGACTTTTTTTACGTAAAGTTTGTCCAGTTGTTTGATAGCATTGTCAAATACATCAATGTCATCCTCATCACTTGAAAGATTAGTAGAAACAGAGGGTAAATGACTTGAAATACGTCTGCCTTCAGCTCCTAAACAATGCTTCAAAATAGCTAATTTCCGCTTGTCCGTGTAGTCATCGCCACCAATAGCTTCGATGTAAGCCTCTAGGCCTTCCTTCCTTCCATTGTTTCCACTCTAAAGCAGGTTCTCCTGGAGTAGCTAGGAATGGAGGCGGAGCACCTATACCCTCCATATTAAATTTGGAAAGAAAGGTTAAAGAGAAACACCTCGCTGCAATATCAATAACAACAATGTATTTATAATAATGTGTATTCAAAAGAAATAATACAAAAGAAATTGTTATATTGATCACAAAAGTGAATGCGCCTTCAAGTAACAGCAGAAATTGGTTGCAATGAATAAGTGTGCGAATCACTGATGTAGGGCTTTAAACAGTTGGCTCGCACTAAGTAAAAGAAGTGTGCGAATCACTGATATGAATTCCCAACTTTAGTGAAGATGTGCGGTTCACCGAAGAAGAAATGACCGCGAAAGTAATCAAACAGGAACGTGTGAACAGCTGATGGTGTGCGGAGCACCGAAGAAAATGACTGCAATGTTAATTGTAATCAAGCATGTGAATATCAGGTAAGACGCGCGTTCACATTAAATAGTAGAGACAACGTTCCAGTCTCCGTCGGCACTTGCGCATGGCAGAACACTTGAAAATAGCTGAAATTCCTTGGTCAGTTCATTAGTTCATTACCGATAGATGTGCGCATGCGTAACACAGTTAATAATGAGAATTCCTTAGTGAGCGCTCTAGTTTAGTCACAGAAGGTGCGCGCATGCACGAGGCAGCAAATGATGCATGCAGAACAGCGCGTTCAAGCTCCGTGTGCGAGAGGGGCGCAAACTGGAAAATCAATAAAAATAACTCAAAGTCTCACCGCAACCTTATCGAAAACAAGGTTTTCACGATGGAAGTCACCATATCCGCAGGAATACTCCGAAGAGGCTCCAATGAAACACCGCTGGTCTAGAAGTCATCGGACGCTTGATCTGCATACCGCAGGGCTCCAGGCTTGGCGGTCCTTTTCCCGATCGTCGCCAATGTAAAGTTCCCACGTAATGAAGACGAGATGCTGAGAGTATATTTCGGTACGTTTATTTAACCGAAGGAGCTAGTACAAGAAGCTACATCTTCAAGCCTGGGCCAACCGTCCTCTCTTGGAATCTGGACCACACACACCGCGTTCCAGATTCCAACAAGAACGACAGACCACCACACCAGTGCTTTTAATTAATATTTCTATGAGAGGAGTCCGATCAAAACCAGCTGCGCCCCCGGCCTTTCTCATAAGGAAATGCCACAGCAGTAGATATTTAAAGAAATCTGGAGGCCCAACGTTAAATCTACTGCTGACCAACTCGAATAACGCAATAAGGTTCCCTGAGAGGAGATCTCCAATCCTACAACAACCCCTGCGTCCCCATCTAGCTAAGCAGTTATCATGAAATATGCCGGGCAGTTGATAATTCCTGAGCAAGGGAGTATATTTATTATATCTACCCAGCCCCAGTTTTTTCCGGACGCTTGCCCAGTTTTTAAATGCAGCAAGCAGAATCTTAAAGCCGGTCCGTTTGAAGTAGCTCGATTCGCAAAACTTCAGGAGGCAGCCGTGGGCTGTAGTACCAATCAAAAGCTCATAGATTGAGGTTACATGACATGCTAACCCGCCATCCGTTACCCTATTATTAAATAATGGGCTATAATAATACAAAGCTGCAGCTAAATAATATAATCTAAAAGTGGGGAGTCCCCAGCCCCCCCGTCTCTAGGTAAACACATAAAGATGTTAGCCCTCCTGGTCTTCCCATAGGCCCAGATGAATCTTGCCACCAATCTGTCGATAGCTTTAAACCATTCATTGTTAACCTCCAAAGGGACAGTGCGAAAAACATATAACAGTTTTGGAAGAAACATCATTTTGACCACGTTACATCTCCCCATTATAGAAAGTTTCAAATTATCCCACCGGCTAAAATCCTTATTAGTTTTCTCAAGAATAGGTTTTAGATTTAGATCAATAATATGTTCCACTTTAGAGGTAATACAAATTCCCAGATATGTAGCTTCGTCTACAATCCTACTATCAGTGGTTGGGGTATGTCTGTTGATCAGTACCTGAGTTTTGGCTCTATTTATCAGAAACCCTGATTGACTCCCAAAATCTTCTGCAATTTTCTCCACAGAGCAAAGAGCCATGTCTGGATCACTGGTAATTATTGCCACATCGTCAGCATAGGCCAGAATTTTAGTATCCCAGCCCTGTAAACTGACGGGCAGAATATCCAGAGAGGTTTCCAGCCTCCTGAGAAAGGGATCAATGTATAATGCAAATAGCAGGGGGGAGATGGGACAGCACTGCCTCGTACCCCTTTCTATCAAGAAATTTTTTGTAAGCGAGCTGTGGGATTAAGAAACATTGCTCATATTGGACTAATGAAATCCCCCCCCCGTTTACTTCCAAAACCTGCCACAGGAAATCCCACAACACCCTGTCAAAGGCCATTTCGGTGTCAAGCAGGGCCACCCCCATAGGCTTTGCGAGGCCCTCGGTAGCATCAAACAACGAGATAACCCGCTGAACATGATCCGAGGTCCCTCTGCCTGGGATAAACCCATGCTGCCGGACCGACACTAGCGGCTGTTTTACACCGGCTAGCCAGCTGGCAAAGATTTTAGAGTAGAACTTCACATCGTTATTAAGTGATGTAATTGGCCTGTACGAGCCCAGAGCTGTAGGATACTTACCTTTAAAAAAATAATAATTATATTTGCAGTCCCCAAGGACCCGGGGGGCAAAGCCCCAGCTCTAACTTCGTTAAATAGCCCCAACAGCTCCTGGTGAATTTCTGCATCGAACACCTTGTAGAACTCAGGGGAAATGGAGTCTGCACCAACTGCCCTCCCCGATGGGAGGGCATAAAGTGCAGCCTGAAACTCTTCAGGTAAGATGCCTGCCCCTAAAAGCGAACTCTCCTTCAGGGTGATTCCACCAAATCGCCCAGAGTCACCATCGTCTAGGACCACAGGGCTGCTAGCGTGAGAGGCTTTGTAAAGATAAGCATAAAATTCCCTGAAAGCCTCTCTAACCATGCCGGGATCTTCAACCATACTATCTTGCATATTCCTTATCTTGCTGATATACCCTGCAGCTTGCTGTTGCCTTGCCCTGACTGCGAGGAAGTGCCCCACATGTTCGCTATATTCATAGAGATCCTGATCTTTGGCCAGGTATTTCCCAGCTATTTTCTCGGCGGAAGATTCATTAAGGCGAGCCTTGGTAACAGCTATCAGGTTCAGCACAGGGGCAAGATCCCTTCCTGGTTTCTACAGCACTGATTAGTTCTGCCTCCAAGATGCTCAGCTTTTGCTATAATTCCTTACTATGTCCCAGATCCCTCTTCTGTTTAGTGATGCTGGAACTCAGGGTTTCCCCCCTCACCCCAGCTTTGAATGCGTCCCAAACTATTCCCGGAGAGGAGCTCCCTTTATTCAAATTGAAAAAACCCAGAATCCAAGGCTTCGTATGTCTTACATATTCAGGGTCCAACAGCAGACCCCTTTCAAAGATCCATTTTCTGGGTGTGCTACATAGCCCAGATATAGAGAGCTCAAGAATAATTGGGTTATGGTCTGACATCACTCTTGGGAGGAGTTCAACCTGAGCCCCGCTGAACAATGCAGGTGAAACCAAAAATAGTCTAGCCTGGCAAACTTGCCGTGAGGGGCTGAGTAGTAAGTGTATCCAGGCACAGGAGCCTTCAAAAAGGGCCAAACATCGATCAATCCCTCAGCAAATTCCCCAGAGATCTAAACGATTGCGGTTTACTCCCGGCATAGCTTCCTTCCCTGCCACCAAGACCCCCATTAGAACCATTTAAATTAAGGTCTGTACACACTATAAATGGGGCGATCCAGGATGGCAGCTCGGTTGCTAAAAAGTTAAACAGACCAAGGTCATCAAATACTGGGGCATAAACTGAACATAAAGTAAAGGAGCCACTACCAGCTTTGCACTCCAATATTGCCCATCTTTCAAACTTGTCTGCTGCCATTCGGCCAGGGATAACAGTGTTCCCTTTAACTAGGATGGCAACCCCCTTGGTCTTAGTCTCCTTTGTTGTATGACAAGCTACCTTCAGCCCTAGAGAATTCAACATAACACTGTCGTTCCAGGCAATATGGGTTTCCTGCAGACAGTATGGGTCTGCTCTTAAAAATGTGAGGTCCTCTTGATCTCGTCTCCTTTTACCTATATCGTTTAGCCCACAGATGTTAATGGATGCTATACGAAGCGTGGCCATCACACATAAAAAATATCATGACCAGCAGGGTAACCCACCAATATGTAACAGGTACCACAAAGCTGCCCTATCTTATATATTGAGCGAGGTGTAACCTCACATAAACCTGCATTTCGCCACTCACATTTTTTTTCCCCTGACTGCATTCAAATTCAAAACGCCACTGTTCCTTCTGTAACACAAAGTACATAATCAAACTTATAAAAACTTGCTGCACTTTAATTATCACACCACCAAACAACCTACCCCCCCACCCATCCCCGACAACCCCCCAAGGCCCCCAAAACCCCAGAAACCCTCCTCCTGCTGACCCAACCCCCATCACCCCCCCAACTACTGAAAGCAGCCAGACCACACGGGTCTGTGTGATGGAGACCGGTGGCCGGCACCACGGACCTCTTCCCCCAAATCCCCTCTACTGCAACCCCCCACACCAATGCAATAAGGTGTTATATAGTGCAATATTGTAAAAAAATAGATCCCTTATATGAAGCTAAACAAAACCATTCATAGAGAGGGCCCCATAACTACGCATTGCTTCTATCTGACAAAGCCTGACAAAGATACTCTCTAGCTTCAATTTCGGAGGTAAAAAATGTAACAATCCCTTTGACAATTGTTTTCAGTCTGGCAGGAGCCAGCAAAAAAGCTTCAAAGCCAGCATCTTGAAAAGGCTTGATCTCCTGTCACAGGTGCCAGCTACGCTCCACAGTTATATGGCGGAAATCAGGGCGTGTAAAAAAGAGGATTCTTGGTATGTCAGTCTTGCATCCGGGCGAGCTTTCTCAAAAATGGCTTGGCAAAGCAGGAAATCGCCAAAAAAGATCTCTGCTAGCCTGGACAGACTTATTCTGAGCAACCGGGAACCGGTGAACTCTTTGGACTTCTGACTCCCAGTTCCATACAGAAAGTTCGGGGAACGCATTCCTTAAGAGATCCAATATGAAGGAGCAAATATCATCCCCTTCCAGGCCTTCGCCAATCCCAAGAAAGCGGAATTAATCCTACGCTGCCGGTTTTCCAAGTCCTCTAGCTTCCACTGTGCATCAATTAGTTGGGAGTCATGCGATTTAGCTTGCTCTTTAACAGCTACCACATCATTCTCCAGAGCTGTAGTCCTATCCTCAATACAGCTGAGGCGCTCACTGAACTCGGAGCACACCATCCCAACCTTACGGATGGCGCCTTCCAGCCTTTCGTAGCCTGCCTTGCTCTTTTGCCATCTGCCCGGGTCTCAGCCCGATGCTCTTTGATTGACTCCAAAATTAAACCCAAAGCGGGTTTTAAGGCCACAATTCCCACTGACTGTGAGGTGGACGGGGGCTGTTTCATCCAGAGCTGACGCTGCCTCTTGAGTCCCAAGTATTTTTGTATGGGAACAATCCCATTTCAGACCGCTTCCGACAGAATTCTTCACTCTCCTCCTCCGGGAGTCTGAATTATCTTTAAGACCCTTCTGATGCTTTGATCGTTTGAGAGCTGTCTTAGGCGCTTCCAGTGTACTAGAGCCAGAGGTCGAAGAGTTGCCTCCAGTCTTGCTGAGGCAAGAGTTAGAGTCCTCCGAGTCTGAACAATCCATGAGAGAGAAAAATGTGTCTCATCACTGTAGAGAGTGGGCAGCGGGCCGGGCAGTTTCCACAGCCATTCTCTGGTCCCCCCGGTCCTCGCTGCCTGTCTGCCTGCTGGCTGCTCACCATCCAACTCCCACCCCACATTGCCAGGCCAGCCCGTGTCACACCACATCTTCCTTATTAGAAATAAATTCCACAATAATTAAGGCAGTGGAATGATCGTGTAAAACATTTGTGGAAAAAATGAATGGTGGATATTCCCTCAACTGATACACTATTGCTGTTGACTTCCGAGTTCCGGTGTTTGTGAGGCGTGGCAGAGCAGAGCGGCAGCACTGGAACCTGACCTCTCGGTCCCTAGACTCCTCGACTCATCACTGCCGAGAGTGGGTAGTGGGCCAGGCAGCTGCCAGCCCTTCTCTGGTCCCTCAGTCCTCGCTGCCTGTCTGCCGGCCGCTTGCCATCCAACTTCCACCCCACATTGCCAGGGCAGCCCGGGTCACGCCATGTCTTCCTTATTAGAAATAAATTCCACAATAATTAAGGCAGTGGAATGATCATGTAAAACATTTGGGGCAAAAATGAATGGTGGATGTTCCCTCAACTGATACATATTGCTGTTGACTTCCGAGTTCCGGTGTTTGTGGGGCGTGGCAGAGCAGAGTGGCAGCATTAGAACCTGACCTTTCGGTACCTAGACTCATCGACTCATCACTGCAGAGAGTGGGTAGCGGGCAGAGCAGTTGCCACAGCCATTCTCTGGTCCCCCCGGTCCTCGCTGCCAAGGGTGAGCAGATGCACAGCGGAGGCGGCCAAGTCAGAAGTCGTTGGGGCTTGAGGCCCCGTGACCCCCTTGAACCCCCTTGGCCTGCTTTACAGTGCGCTTTACAAGTACAAATTTCATTTAATTTCATTTCCCCAGCTCTCCCTTCCTGTTACTGGTGCAATAGCTGCATAGCACAGGAAGCAGCGCAGCAACAGCAGAACAATGAGATTCTGGGAAGGGCCTTGTCAAGTCAAGGAGACAAGGAAATATAGCCAACTCGCCTGCAAAAAGTAAAAAGCAACTTGGTAATTGGTGCTCTGTGCACTCCTATCCCTGTGTGCTCGTCCCCCCCAACTATAGCAAGGCAAGTCTTTGTGGGAGAGGTGAGGCAGCGAAGCATCGTCAGAGAAAGCCCTGAAGATAAAGCAGCAAGCTACATTAACAAATGCGGACATGCAGTGCAATGTTGGCCCCAATCCACGTTCATCAAAGACCCTACAAATCAGCAAAATGCCAAAAAGAGAGACTCCTGTACTCCAGCAAAAGAGGGTCCAGAAATATTCCAGGAGTGACTAAGGAAAAAATTAACCAGGGTCTGGATATATATAAGGAGGACATCCCTCAGGCTAGCAAAGAGGCTAACAGAGAGGTCAACCTTTCCCAAAGAAAACCCAAGAACCACATTCCAGGATACTTCGCGCAGGGCACCAAGCCTGAATATCTATGCTAGCACAGATAAACCCAAACCTGGAGTATGAAACAGGCTATTATGGGCCGAACGACAGGTATATCAAATATACTTGGGATGCAAGTGCAACATCTAACCCGCCCACATACCCAATCCCAAACCTAATTGCAACCTCAACACCCCACAATCCAGATCCTGCCTTGGTGAAAAGGAGGGTCCAGCATCGGGGATACTCTCTGTTAACTCAATCTCGAGGGGGAAGGGCATAGCCCTCACTGAAGAGGAATCTGCCAGGAATATTCCTTGCCAGCTGTCTGGCAGAGCGATACCAGTAAGCCCTGAGATACGAGTGGTAAAGGAAAGTCCATCACAAAGAAGAAAATCCGGAGCTCCATGGGGACCCAGGTAACTCCACCAGACACGGAGTTTCGAGTTGAACTTCTAAGTACCCTCAGCCAGGACACCCTCCTACTCCATCAGCTCAACAAAAAGTGAATGCAGGAGAAGCCATGAATATAAAAGAGAAGAGGGTGGGGTAAATGCCGGATTGCTGGGCCACCAAAAACAAACTACAGGCAAAAAACAAATTACATGCAGTGGGTTAGAAAACACCAGAGAAAGCTCTAAACCCACGGCCCAAGCTGGAGCTCTGGCAGCAGCTTCAGATTTGCTAGAAGCATTGCCCGGACCACAAGGTCTCGAAGCTCTGCCAGAGGAGGCCGGTCCAGAAAGGTACTCCATGTCCATCTGGTGCTCCGACTTCTCAAACTCATGCTTCATCTACCATCAGGAGCCCGAACAATCATCCAGCGTGGTGGAAGAGCAGACAGCAACTGTGCCGAAAATGGCGGCAACAGTAAACATCAATAAAACACTTGATGCCATTGCTAATGCTGCACTATTACATGCAGACAAACTTGAGGGGAAAATCTCCATTCTGCAAACGATTGCCACTTTAATCACAAGGATTGATGGCAAATTGGATCTCTTAAATAATCTAATCATCAGAGCCCAAGACTCACTCCAAATGGAACCAAAAGCAAGATCCGGGCGCTTGCGGGCCAATAATAGAAAAGTTATCAACATTGCCAGCAATGATGACCACCTTGATTGATGATCTGAAAAAGTCAGCCCTCACCCAGGATATCAGAAATAGGCCGACACAACACCAAAGTCACCAAAGCCAAGGAACGCAAGATTCTACAAAGAATATTACCACTCCAGTAGCTGAGCCAACCCAGGTGGATGAGGATGTGTCTCAGAAAATAAGGGGAGCGGCAAAAGTGCACACGGATTCCCTCGCTGGCGCCCACATCATCGGTTTAAAAGAAAAATCAGGCTACAACAGGCAATGCTCAGCATCAAATCTCTGGACGATCTGAGAATGCCCTTGACAAGGAAAAATAAGAAAAGACTTAAAAACGACATAAAGGTAACAATTTTGGAAGACCAACCCTATTTCAATGTCTGTGGTCAGAATCAGAAGAGAAGCAGAGGAAAGCTGAACCACCCATTACAAAAGATAAAGGGGACTGTAAACCTAGACAAGAAGTATAGGCCAGTGATTTGGGGGTCCCAGTACCGAATCAAAAGAAGGCTGCCAAGAAAACCATGGAAGTCATAGCTATAGTAAATGAGGCTGTGACTCCAGAAAAAGCCAGTGAATCAGTGTGGCCACCAGAAAAGGACCCCCCCATGCCACCCAGTACAGCCAATCTATCTGAAGGAAAAGAGTCCCACAGTCCCCGCTAAGCCTTTAGTAGGGTCACAAACAATGCCAAGGCCCACAAACCCAGGAGACTAAGGAGAGTCACCAAACCACCACAAACAGGACCATCAGTAAAACAGGACGTTCCGAAAGGCAAGACAGAGAACCGAGGGGAGCACAAATGACCTCTAACATATCAAGCAATCTGGAAGGGAAACCCAGGGAAAGCCCTAACAGGAAGACCTCCATCTTAGAAATTGAGAAAAGTAAACTTGGGATAGATCATATTATCATTCTCTACCCTGAATATGTCTCAAGGGGAATATGGGATATCCTCAATAGAGGAAACTTGCTGATACTTTGTGCAAATATCCCAGGCTTGAAACAAATCCGCTCTTCTGATATAGATGGCGTGGCCTTCCTGCCACCAGAGAATGGCGAGATAAATGAGAGCACTGAAATTATCTTCAACAGTCCAAATACAGTAAACGCACTGATGAAGAATAAGATGCAGCTCGAACAATGGGGTATAAAACTACTTATTCCCGTGGTAAGCAAATACCCTGTCTGCTTTCTGGAGTCAGATGCATTCATAAATAAAGTGACAGGTCACAAGAGCGAACCAAAAAATAGGAAAAAGTCTCCCACTGGCTCAGTTCTAAGGGGTATCGCAAGGGGGAAGTCGACCCCCGGATATTATGGAAGACATTAACAATTACGGCAAGCAGATTTGGTGAAGGTCGCCATTGTATAGCCCAACAAACAGCAATAAAGGACTGGGCATGATTACCAAGTGCATTAAACTCCCGCTCCTAACTCATGGCCTCAGAATTTTACAAACCAGAAAAGGGGGCCTTTCCTGAAAATTAGTTCATGGAATATAAGAGGTCTAACTGACTCAACAGCTAAGACTGAAACCACTAAAGAGTCGCAGCAACACTATATTATCACACTCCAAGAAAATGGGCACTCAATATTTCCCGCTGGCCGGATTTCAAAATTTATGAATCCCCGCAATGTCCTCACAGACAGGAGGGCACACCTCCAGTGGAGTGTCAATCTATGTGAAAAACGATTTAATGGCAACCACAATGGTGCTCAATGTAGGGAAGGGGGACTACATTATTTCATTATTTTGAAAGTAATTCTGACTATCAATGGGTGAATGAGGCCAATGCCATCTCTCATCATAGGTTGCATTTTTCTGCATCCTACCAGGTCAAGGAGAGAATCCACCCAGATGTCACTGCTCCCAATTTTGTGGGACCTCACTGCATCAAATCCAGATGATATGCAGATAACAATGGGTGATTTCCGCACTAACTTAATACATGATGACTTGAACAACAGCTTGACAGGCCTTAATGATGTGATTTGGGACATAAAGCAGATCAAAGCGCAATATCAAAGGTGCGATAAGCAAGGTGTTATGATGTCCACTGCCCTCATAACTACATAACATAAAGGAGTATGGATTGTGAACCAATGACTCGGAGATTAATGTATGTCTAAAGATTGTAAAATACTGTAAAAGAATTTATCCTTAGAGGCGCGCGGCGGCGCAAGATGGCCGCCACTTGAGGAGCTCCGCGTTATCGAGCTACGCTCGAACACGAAGGGTCCCGTTTTTCCCGGCGGTTTGTCACTGAAAAGACAATTATGGGCACCGGAGGCAGCTGTGACTGACTAGGCAAGTTCCTGGACCATACAATGGTCTTTTTGTCTCTTTTTTCCGCCTTACTCTGTTTTGCCTCATTGCGGCCGCCATTTTAAATATTTACAACGCAGGAAGAATTGTCACCGCAATGCTTTGTGTCACTTGGTGCCTTCACATCCTTTTTTCACTGCTCTCTTTCTCTATGTTTACTACCACAAACAGAGAACAATTTTGGCTATTTTTATAAGCACTTCTGCAGTGGCTTTTGAATTCTCTTCATTTTTCAAAGGGAAACATGTTTTTCACTATTTACATCAGTCTTGACAGCTGAGAAGCCGCATTATATTGATAGACGCAAGCCCTTTTCGACTATGGTCGTGTCCATGCAGTTGTTTTATCAGCCTTGTATACCAGCGCACTTTCTTTGCCCTGCAATGGATTGCTCATAGACATTGGACTTCGCATGACACTTGTTCCTCACATTAGATTGTTATTGACGCTGGCTTTAACACTAGACACTTCCTTTTTGTTTTTATAGTGTCTCTTCACTTCTTGCTCGTGGCCAATTCCGCGCTGCATCTCTTCTGGCTGGTAATATTGTGAGAACTGTCTGCACTACTTATTCATTGGTGCCCCCCATACGTTATTTCACTATGGACTCTTCACACATGACCAAGCCTCACAGGGCCACCTCTGGAAGTCGTAAAGACTCAGTTGCAGGCACCTCCAAACGCACTAAGAAAGATCCTCCCTCTCCGTCGAAGTCACCACTTCCTCTCACGTTAGAGGATATCATGGAAGAACTGCGTCTTATTCGACCTTTCATGACAGACACTTCTGCTACTCTTCAGAGGATGGAGGAGAAATGGTTTAGCCTTGACTCGAGACTCTCAGACGTGGAACATAAGGTCAGTGAGGCACAGGATGTTGCCGCCAAGGTGGATAGCCTTACTAAAGAAATTATTCAACTCAAAAAGACCACAGAAGATTTAGGAAATCGCAACCGGCGGAATAATCTACGAATTTACGGAATTCCAGAGGGTTCTGAAGGATCGGATGTGATTACTTTCTTGAAAATCCAAGTCCTACAGATCGTCGGCCTACCAAAGTCCATGGATTTTAACATTCAGAGGGCGCATAGGTTGGGGCCACAGAATGCATCTTCTTCATCCAAGCCTAGAGGCATAATTGCCTATTTTCTTCTATACTCTGATCTCATGGCAATTCTTAACGCTGCTAAGCAACACAAGCAGATGCTTTGGTCTGGCCACAAAGTTTTCTTTAGTCAAGACGTCTCCAAGATAACAGCCACTTGACGGAAGGAGTTTTTGGACCTTAGACCTGCGTTGAGATCCATGAACGCTCGATATGGTCTAATTCACCCTTGCTTTTTTAAAGTCACCTACAAAGACAGAACTCTGAGTTTTGATGATCCAGCTGACCTTCGGAAGTTTATACATGTCCATAAAGGAGAACTTATGGAATTAAGCAAACCTTAACTGTTTTGTTATTGATTCTTTTGTTTGTTAACATGGTTTTCACTATGTAGTATGCAATCCTTAATTACGTTTTTGTTTGTTCTCTCCCATGTTTCTTAGGTCTTCCCTGTGCAGTTTTGCTGCTGATGTTCTTGCCTATGTAGTCCTTCTGTTTCTTTTGTACGATTCATTCCGCTGCTTTCTTCCCTTCTGTTTGGTAAGTTCCCTTCCTTTTCTTTCATTTGTTTGCTATGTTGTCTTTGGAATTTCTTTTTCCACTTCTCTATTTCGTATCGTACAGTAAACTTATTTTTTCTCGGTGTTCCCCTTCTGGTGTGGCTGTCTTGTTCTCTGCCGCCCCCTCTCTCAATAATGTTCTTCCTTTTATTGAATTCTGTGACTAAAGTCTTTTGGCTTTTTGTCATCTTCTTTTTGATATCTCTTAAAGGGCGACTACGCTCCCCCTTTCTCCTTCTGTCCTCTTACTTTTCTTTTATCTTCCTCCTTTCCTTTCTTGGGTCTTCTTCTTCATTTGGTTTTCTTTACCTTTCCATTACGGTATTCTTTTATCCATCCTTTTGCTTACTTTTTTGGTTACACCAAGCTATGTTTTCTATCCCCCTTCCTTTTTGCTATTTTCTTTCTCTCACATTCTGTTCATACTTTTATGCCTTCCTCATGTCATATCTGTTTTCTCTTTTGCTCCTCACACCCCCTTTTCAGGTGGTTCCTCACATCTTTTTTACTATCTATTTTACACCTGCTATACTTTCTTGTTGCTTAATTTTCTATAAGCTTTGCCCATGAAAGGTCTCCGCATCATTTCATGGAATGTAAAAGGTATGCGTAATCCTGTTAAGAAACAAAGGGTGTTGTCCCACCTTGCCAAATTGAAATGTCATGTAGCGTTGTTACAGGAATCACACCTCAAGTTACAAGATTTACCTTCATTACGTAAACAATGGGTGGGCGAAATGTTTTGCTCCCCAGCTGACAACAAGAAGAATGGTGTTGTTATTTTATTCCATAAGTCCTTGAGAGTTCTTCTACAAGACGAATTTAAAGATACTAATGGTAGATGGCTTTTCTTAAATGTTAAAGTTAATAATACCCAAATCTCTTTTTGCAATGTTAATGGCCCGAATGGTACTGACTTATCCTTTTGGTCTGACTTTTCCACTCTCCTCTCCTCCCATGCTGCTGACAATTTGATTGTGGGTGGTGACTGCAACCAGCTTATGGACCCCTTCCTTGACCGAAAATCTCAAACCAAATATATCCCTAACAAGATGCAAAAAACTTTTCATAAGGCTATTACTGCAAGAGGACTTGTTGACGCATGGAGAACCTCCCACGCAGATGTTTTAGAATTTTCCTTTTTTTCCCCTGCTCATAGATCCCACTTCCGTATTGATTACATTTTCCTCACACAACATACCCTACAATTCATGAACAATGTTGAGATTGGCTCCATTCTTATCTCCGATCATGCCCCCGTCATTTTAGATATAGAATATCCTTCATCTACACCCTCATCTCGACACTGGCGCTTTAACAACTCTCTTCTCTTGGACTCTCAATTTGTGGAGCGGTTTTCACTCTTTGCTCAAGAATTCTTTCTTTATAATCTCTCCTCTGTTTCTCAATTTCACTTTGTCTGGGACGCCTTTAAGGCATCCGCCAGAGGTTTTATAATTGACTTTGTGTCCCGGAAGAAAAGGAAGGCTCTCTTGGTAATAACATCTCTCCTTAAACAAATTAAAACTTTAGAACATCAATATTTTTCTACTAATTTTCCCGACACATTATCCAATCTCATTAAAGCAAAATTGCAGTACAACAAACAGTCTTGGGACTCTGCCTGTAACAATCTTCTCAAATTTAATGCAAAAATGTATGATGGGCGGAACAAGGCCGGTAGATCCTTAGCCAATTACCTCAAAATTAAAAAGCAAAGATCTAAAATTGCTGCTATTAGGGATAATTCGGGAGTTCTACATCTTTCAGATGCCAAGATCCTTGATTGCTTTACTGATTATTACACTTTTCTTTACACCCCGGAATCTTCCCCTTCTCCTGATCTTATTGATTCCTTTTTTCAAAATATTCCTAAATCCCCTGAGAGTCAGGTGGATCTCTCATCTCTGAATGCTCCCATCTCCGAACAAGAAATCATTGATGCAATCACCCTTTTGCCTAAAGATAAAACACCGGGCCCTGATGGCTTTACCGTTCGATTCTTTCTCCAATTCAAATCACTTTTGATTCCTCACCTCCTTTCTTTGATTAACCATTTCCTTGCCATTGGTACATCGCATGGTTCTTTTACTCAGGCTATGCTCTGCCTAATACCCAAAAAAGATAAGAACCTCTCCCTTTGTAAAAATTATAGGCCCATCTCTTTGATAAACACAGATTGCAAAGTTTTTGCTAAGTTGCTTGCCATACGTATTAATAAAGTTATCCCTGACCTAGTTAATATATACCAATCTGGCTTTGTCAAGGGTCGTTCTATTACTGATAACTCACGCACCTTTCTTAACATCGTTCATTTGGCTTCCAAACTTGATTCTCCTGTAGCCGCTATAACATTAGATGCTGAGAAAGCATTTGACAGGGTTAATTGGGAATTTATTTTTGGCACCCTAAAATGGCATGGTTTCAGCCCTCCTATTCTTCAATACATTCAATTACTTTACTCTGCTCCGACCACTTCTGTTAGGGTAAATGGTTGCCAATCTCGCTATTTTCCCCTTCTTAGAGGGACTAGACAGGGTTGTCCCCTTTCCCCCCTTCTTTTTATCCTTGCTTTGGAATTCTTCCTAGAAACACTTAGACGCTCACCTCACTATACGGGTTTTCAATTTAATTCACTCGATATCAAGTTCACTGCATATGCAGACGATATTCTCTTGTACATTTCCAATCCATCCACATCCTTGCCTGCTTTTTTTTCACTTTTACACGATTATTCCAGAGTCTCCGGCTATAAATTGAATGTAGATAAATCTGAAATCCTGCCTCTTAATAAGTATTGTCTCCCTTCCATGTTTCTAGACACAGGTTTTGAGTGGAATTCCAAACATATTAAATGTCTTGGCATTCTTTATTCCAATAGCATTAAGGAAACTATCAAAATTAATCTTGCAGATATACTTAAAAAACTCTCCGCTCTGACTGAAGGATGGTCTCCGTTATTCCTTTCCTGGTGGGGTAGATTAGCCACAATTAAAATGATGCTTCTTCCTATTATAAATTTCTACTTATCTATGCTTCCCATTTCTCTTCCTAATTCTTTTTTTCATGTTATTAATAGTTCTCTGTCCAGGTTTCTCTGGAACAATCGTAAGCCTAGGATTTCATTGGCTCGCCTTCAGTTATCTAAGGGATTGGGTGGCGTTAATTTTCAAAATATTAAACGTTATCACTCAGCATTCACCCTAAAGCAAATCTGGACTTCCTTATCTGATACCACAGATCCGCCTACAACAGCGTGGAGCTCATTGGAGCAAGCCCAATATTCTCCTTTTTCCTTTATCTCCACCGCCCGCATTTCCCAACCTCCGAAACGCTTCTCTTCTCCTATTTTTATTCATTCCAGAGCACTTACTACTTCTCTGCTTAACTCCTGCTTCCCTCCTGCAGATTCTTTTTTATGCACTCCAATTTGGTATAACAAATATCTAAAGATTAATAATCGTGCTCTATTTTGGAAAGAATGGATTGCTAAGGGTATTATTGTACCTCAGCACTTAATGAAAGATGGGTCCTTTATGGACTTTTCGGATCTCCAAACCTCCTATAGTGTCTCCTCCTCCCACGCCCTTCACTACCCCTTGCTTAAGGATTCTCTCATTCGTCTCTCCCTTCAGGAATCTCCCACAACTGCGTCTGACCATATTCTCTCTCCTTCTGTTGACTTCTCCACTCAATATAAAGCTTCTACTATATATAAAATATTATCCCACCCTTCGAAGGTCAGGACAAAATCTAGTTTAGAACCCGTATGGGAAAAAGATCTGGCCCTAAACCTCCCCTTCACACTTGGGATTCCCTTTGGTCAAAAATTCATACGTCCTCACGCTCTGCTAGCACAACTCAGACCTTGTATTACTTTTACAATAGACTTTTTCTTACCCCTTCTGACATGTACAGATTTAAGTTAATAGACTCCCGAAGTGTTGGTCTTGTTCCAATAACAATAGCGATTTTCTTCATATGTTTTTCCACTGCCCTTTAGTTAAATCTTTTTGGTCTCAGGTCTGGTCGAAATTGAATGACATTTTATTGACTAATGTTCCTTTTGACATTTCACATGTTTTTCTGGGTAGTTATTCCTCTGTTTGGGATGCTCATAGCAATGTGGGTAAATTTATTGATTTATTTTTAGCTATCACATTTCAGATTATTACTACCAACTGGAAGGGCACTTCCAAAATTTCGTTTCAAGCTTGGTGGAATTTACTGTGTCATCATCATAGACTTGATCGTGCATTTGCTACCTCCACTGCTTTGTTGATCAAAAAAGATTTGTTATGGTTGCCTTTAACTTCTTTCCTCTCTAGGTTGAACAACTGACTTTGTAAATGCATTTATCATTGTGTTATTGCTTCTGATACTATTCATCGTTACCTTGATTGTTTTTCTTCTTGTATTGGACTCTTCTTTTCTTCTTTTCCCTCTTCTTCCCCTCTCTCTCTATCTTTCTTTCTTTTCTTCTCCTCTTTTTTTTCCTTATAATCTTAAAATGCATTTTGACTATGTATGGATTTATCTTCTGAGGTTGTGATTCTTTTTTATTTTTATTGTTATGCTTACATTTTATATTTCTTCCTCCTATCATATAACCTGTACTGATGTTTTACTTGGTTTATCATCTCAATAAAGCTTTCTAAACTTAAAGAATTTATCCTTAACATATATAGGTGCATAGATTCATTTGTGCTATATTTTGTTTCTGTAATTTTATTAGAAGTCTTTCCTTATTATTTTTTTGTTGCTTTATTAAAAACTGAAAACTTGACTGTCTTGGAATCACTGCATGTGCCACAGAACATGTTGCACCAATGGTAAAACGTGTTTGGGTAAACACGAGACAGCTGCTGCTGCCGTTAACTCAGCTGCTCCGCGTGCTTCACACACGTGCGCAGCACACTACAGCCCTGCCAAGTATCACGCATCAAGCGTTAGACTAACGCATTTTCGTGTGGTGATCCGCATCACCGCACAAAAATGCAAAGTCACGCATTCATAGAGCCTTGTGAAGTTGCTGACACCTTTAGCAGGAAATTGGAGCGCCGGTATTAGCACTCATCTGGCAGCCGCAATGTATGAAACAGTCTAGTACACTGCTCCGCAGCGGCAGTCACGTGACATGGTGTCACGTGACTGCAACATTGTGTTCATTAATTGCCATCGCGCGATTAGCGGGCGCCAGTTATGCGTATAAGTTTAGTTTGGCACAGGCAGTCCTCCGATCCTCGCACCGCTGCCTGTGCCTTTCATCATGCAGATGCTTCCCCGCGACTGCTGCTGGAGACTTGTCGTCGCCTGCCTCTCCGTCCCGACACTCAGGTCTGTAATATCAGACTTAAAAAATATTTACTTTTAGAGCGTCAGCCTGAGCAGCGCTCCGCTCAGCTGACACATCATGATAGAAAGGTAACCACTTACTGTGGCTTGGCGGTGAGCGTCGACCAAACGGAACAGGCTGAGAATATAGCGTTCATCTGTTTGTGTATCTCACCAAGGGCCCAGGCCGCTGATGCTCGTGGCATTGCAGGCTTCAGATATCAGCGGTGGGAGGGGCACTGGGGCAGGGGGCTGAGGGTATTTCTCAAGGAGTACGAGACTGCAGCGAGTTGCTGTTGCTGCTTCATGTTCTATCCTGGAAGAAGCTCCTCTGACTGCTCTCTGAGCTGCCGTTGCGTTTAGCTGGACTTAAAGGACAAGCACGTATTAAGAATCCAGTTGCAACTCAAACTAGCATCATGTTTAATCACTGCTGTCCTCTGTGCAGCTCTCTGCTCAGCTGACAGTGGTACTGGCTGCCGGAAACTCATTGCGGCCCTGACACAGATTTACTTCGGTCTCATTCTCAATATATTTAATTTAAAGCTGAGCGTGCGTCAGCCGGGGCCTGTAGCTCACTGCGTGTCTCCTCGGGCTGCACTCAAATGGTGCCCCTGCGGGTTGGGCAGTGAGCTCAGCTACAGTGGCTCTAGATTAGATAATTGATTTGTATTATAGCAGCTGAGATCCGCACTGGCACCTCTCAACCACAGCCACCATTCGACAAGAACTCTCCGCTCCAAGAAAGCCCTTTCGGTGTGTAATCTGAAACATTGTCTTCCCCAATCCCCTGAAGACTTAATCAGATGTGGAGATCGCACACACACTAACGCAGGGGGACGATCTACACACAGCCCCAGTAGTGGCGCTGAAAGTAGGGGTAAAGGTGTTACAGCAGCACCCACATAAATCTTTGAGTGACATGTGCTGCTAATTCTGTTAACATGAAAGACCTATTCCCTTGGGCTGTGGTACATGTAAAATGAGTAAGCCACACAATCTCAGAGGTTTTCTAACACACATAAATAAAAGCGTGCTTACTTTACAAACCAAACCTCATATCTCAAAATATGGAATACAGATTACTTTTACCACGTAATACAATGACTTTTGGGAGCAAAGTTAAAGTCCTGCTTAAGATGGCGTTACACTAAGTTAGCACCCTTCCTTTTTTGCTGCTTTGCAGCACTTTAAAGACCTTCTTAGAGTTTCTTATTGCTCAAATGGATGCAATTATTGATATTTGTATGTTTCCCTCGTCTTCATTGCTTGATTTTGCTCGCGTGAAAGTGTCACTCATAGTCGTTGAAATGTCACTCATAATTACACTGCAATTATGAAAATGTCACACCTAGCAATCTGAAACCTTGGCAGCTATGACACTATAAAAGCGGCAAGGATCAGAATACCAATGCTCGGGCTCTGATCAGCTTGCTCACTTACCTGTGCTCGACGCTTCAGTGAAGAGGTCTTCCAGCGCCGGTCCGCCTCTCCATCGGTCCCGTCTTCATTTCTCCCTCGTTCGGCTCCAGGCGTCTTGCTGTTTCCGGAGCTGCCTGTCTTCCGGAGTTTTCTAATCCCAGTTCTGGTTCCTGTATAAAAAGAAAAGAAGAGTGAGTTAACTGCAGTACAAACATCAGGAAACAAGCATTGGCATAGCCAATAGGTCTCGCTTTCCGGTTTTATAAGTTTTTACTTATGCAGCACATTATGTTAACTGCTATAACATGTACTGTTTTTTAAGATGGAAGCATTGATAGTAATGGCTACATTTTAGCACTGCTTTGCGAAGTATGTAAATTGAAAGTAATTTCTATACAACTTGTAGTCTGAAGTTATGTATGTGGAAATGCTTTTATATGCAATAATGAATAAAGATTTGGAAGCATGGTTGGAAGAGGAGCAGCTGTGGTGAAATGCTGCTTGTTATAGTATAAGATGTGCTAAAGTTCTACTGGTTGGTATTGATAAGCCCATTGTTATATTAGTGAATAGAACTTGCTCTGATGGCACACGGTTGTTAAAAACACTAAACAAATAAAAGCATTTTTTCTCTACAGTGCTGCATTTTTAAATGGATGTAGTTATAAGTGTAAAGCGAAGATTATTCTTTGAAAGAAGCTAACTTAAAAAACTAAGCACTTTCAAATGTTATTAGTAGTAGTAAATGTTTGTAAATTGGTATATGTAATACTAAAAAAGGCAAGTAAACAGTTGTAAGATTATAAAGTTGGCTGTAACATTTTTATTTGCACATAAAAAGTTTGTAATATGAAAAAACAGTTAGAAGTAACATTTATACAGATTTTTGTAAAATTTATTTACTCGTATGAAATATTTTGTATTATTTCCATAATAATGTCATTGCAAAAAGAACTTCGCATATACATGGCAAATATGGTATAATTGCATCTGATAATTCTTCAACTTCGGTATTAATACTAAACCAGTCCATTAGAATGTCGTTGCTTATTTTCATAGACTGATATGTATCACTATTTAGCACTTGTGTTGTAATAGTGCTTGTTTCTTGATCGGTCCTTTCAATTCCATATATTTGTATTTGGATTGTTTCAGAAGGAGGTTCTGTTGCCTGTAAATAGATGTTAAAGTAAAGATTAGGTTTGTTTAAAATTTGTTAGTGTATTTTTTCTAAATAGTTTTAGAATTTGTGCTTACTACTAATAGTATCGCAAATAATGTTGGTACTTGTTTAGAGTAGTCAATGAGTATAAAATAATATGCAGCTTACATAGCTGACTATTTTTTCTATGTGCTCTGTTTGTTATATTTAGTGTATGTTTGTTCCCTGTGTGTATACAGACCACTTTTATTGAGATATTGGTAGTAAGTTGCTTGTACTATTGTAGTGCTTTAAATATTTTAGGTAATTAGCATTTGCTAAGCACACTGTAGGTAGTTTAAAAAATTGCAGTGTGCCTTGTGTGGAATGCTTAATTCATAATGATTTTTGTTGTAGTCTTTTAAGAGAGTTACTGTTTCCCACTATGGAAGGAAAGTAAGTTTTCAAATTTCTTGCATTGAGTAGAAAGCCTTGTATGAGAAGGCTTTTAAATACTGTGTAAGGATACCCAATTACTACATTTGAACAAGGTTTTTTTGCCTAGGAATTAAATGTGTCCTTGTTGTTTTTTTGCTCTAGAAATTAATGTTGGATGTAAAAGCTTTGTTTTACTGTCCTATTTTTGTATTGGAACTAGCTCCTTACTTATATAAGAGAATGCTATGAGCATGTTTGCTTTGTAAGGATTTAGTAAAGTGTGATATTTTAACTTGTTTACTATTTTGGCTTTTTGTCCTATGTGTATACTGTCTAGATGCTTGTTAGGGAGCTGATTTATGGTTGTGTAAAAGAAATAATTAAATATATACTTACTTCAAATTGACTGTGTCTCGTCGTATTTAATATTTTCTCCCGTTGAACTCATGTACTGTGACATGAGTTATTTTTACATATTGTCCAATTTGAATATTGAAGTTAGTTGCCTCTCTCCACAATGTAATTTTTACATAGTCTGTGGAATCCTTTATTGTAATGGATTTTATAAGAGTTTCTTGTCCGGCCACAAATATATTTTTGGTTTCTTCTTCCTAAAAAAATATGAAATTGCTATTATAATTTAGTTAAGTTTATTAGTTAGTTATTGAAGTAGTAGAGATAGTGAGATAGTGAAAAAGAGAGTTAGTTAGTGAGAGAGATAATAGTAGTTATTGAAAGAAAGTGTTAGATAGTGATGTAGTTAAGAAGAGGGGGAGTAAGTGAACGAAAGAAAGATAGTGAGAGATTTATTTTGTGAGATGTATAGGAAGAGAGTAAGATAGTGAGAGTAAGTTAGCAAGAGAGATAGTTGGAGAGTAACGTAGTGAGATAGTAATAAAACCAGGTAGTTAAAGAGAGAGAGATAGTTATGTTGCTAAGTGAAGAGTAGGTAGTGTTTGGACAGTTATGTAGCGAAATAGTGATAAAGTTATGTATGAAGATAGAGAGTTAGGTATGTTGGTAAGTGAACAGTAGGTAGTATGTAGGTGCAGTTAGTATTGTTTTATTTTTTTAAGGTGTTTTAGTGTTTGGTGTAGAAGGAAGGAGTAGTGAGTAAGGTGTTAGTGGTGGATGTGTGTGTGGTGTGTTGTTGCTTATTATATTGTGTTGATAGAAAATGTGTGTTGGGTTGCTTGGTGTTAGTTTTGTTGTAGCTAAGTGTTATAGAAGAGGAGATAGAGTTTATTGTAAGTTGTAGTGTGGTGAGGTATTTTTGAATAGGAAGTTGTGTTATTTTTGTAATGGTGGTGTTGTATTTGTAGATGATAAAGTTGTTGTGGAAGAGGAGATAGCGCTGTGTTGAAATGAGTTGTGTTTGTTGCATGTTTGGATGGGTTATTTATTGGGAAAGAGGATATAAGTGTGTAAGAGTAGTAGTGTGTATGTGTTTTTAGCTGTGCGTTGGAGAGGAGATAATGTTTTAAGTGAAGTGTATTGTGTTGTTTGAGGAAAGGTAGAAATATGTGCTGAAGTGAAGAGTAGCTAGTAGTGCAATGTATTTAGTAGTGCAGTGTGCGGTTGTTGCAGTGTTTAGAACAGTTTGTAAAGTTGAAAGAGTAGTGTTAGCGTTGAAGTCTAGTAATTAGTTACTGTAAGTGTTGTTTATTGACTTACCTCTGTAATTGTGCCGCAAACACTCATCATGGTTTTTAATTTTGCTTCCTTTATTGCCTTTATCGGCGATGCTGGAGGTGCTGGTGTTTGCAATATTTTTTCTGCTTCTTTGATTATACATTCTGTTAATACCATTGCTGGATATTTTGTTACTTTGGTTTGTTTTGTTATAATAATTGCATTGTTTTTGATTAAAAAGTTACGAATTAGCAAACCATTCCTTTCTTTTGTCTGGTTGTAGAATTCTTCATTGTAGCAGGTTGCTTTAATGGTTCCAGTTGTGTCTGCTAATGCCAAATGATATAATACTTTATTGTCTTCTTTTGCATTCCGGTAATATGTTTTTGGTGAACATTTCACAACGTTTACTCTTATTGGCTTTTGATAAGGTTTGCTGTTGTCTGTTGCCTTATTAATAATTTCTTCAATTGTAAGCATCTGCAATGATAGAAAAATTAGTAACATTTCAAATTGACAGCCATAATGCTTTGTGATCACTATAATAGCATTCTAATGTTCCAAATGCTTTAAGTACTTCATTTGTGTATATGTGATCTAATAATGATTGGTAGTTTGTTGTGTAAGTGTTTATAAGTTGTTTGCATTGTAATTGTGTTTCCATATATTCTAGAAGTTTTGTACTTTTTGGGCATTTTGTTGTTAAATCTATGTTAAAATCTCCCATTATTATATATAGATAATTTGGGTAGAACTGAGTTATATTAGTTATTGCTTGTAATAGTGTTTGCAATAATATATGTGGCGGTTTATATACTATTATAACTAAGTAGTTGTTTTCATTAATATGTAGCGTAAAATGTATAATGTCAATTCCTTGTTGTGTTTCATAAATAGGTAAAATGAAAATGCCTTTTCTGTAATATAATATAATGCCATGGCTTGTTTGGTGATTATGATATTTATCAAAAATCATATGATGATATTGGTCTATAATAAAATCATTGTGTGCTGCTTTTCTAGTAGTGTTTATTTCAGTCAAACAAATAATGTCGGCTTTCATAATGTTTTTATCTGATGTTAGGGATATAAAATGCTTCTGAATTGAGCGTATATTTTGTGTAATAATATTTAATTGTGTGTTGTATGTTCCTATTTGTGGTACAGATATTTCTAATAGCATACATGTTCTTAATCTTTGCATTTCTTCTTTAACTTTTGGATGTACTATAATTTTTTGTTCGTTAAAGTTTTGAATGTATATGTTTGATATAGATTTTGCTCTGCTTAAAGCAACATAATGCAAGTGATGTATTTTACTGTTATTAAAGTGTATATAAAGTGGTTCTATAGTTTCTCCTTGTGTCCTATGTATAGTCCGTGCAGATGCCTGTCGTAATGGAAATTGTTTGCGTATAATTGTTATAAATTTTTTCGTAAATTGAAATTGTCTTGAAATTGGATGTATGGGTGTCCACGCTGATGAAATCTGTGAGTGATATAAGTGTTTGTTTTGTTCCCGTGCATTTCTTCCAACTGTTTTATTATCAAATGCAATCCAAACAATAAATGGTGTATTATTAATATTTTCAACCAATTCCACTAAACCTGAAGCTCCATTAGTTAGGCCATCATTAACATCGACATTACAAGTTAAATCATAGCGTAGCTTTAAAGCTATGTGTAGTGTGTGGGCAAGCCCCATAGTTTTTGTCGGATCTTTTGGTAATTGTTGTAATATTGCCTCTTTAACTTTTTCTGCAAGATCAGAACTAACGATATCTTTTGCTATTGTAGTATAAACTTGATATTGCTGGCTATGTTGCAATAAAACTTTCTGATTAATAGCATTTACTTCGTTGTTAGTTGACATTATATATGGGATATATTTAGCAATGGTGTTATCTGGTTCTTTTTCACGCTGCTTTATGTCTAATATATCTTTGGCTGTATGTTTACCTTCTCTTAATCTGTTTAGCAATTCAGCAAATAATAGGTCATTTTGTTGACGCATGATTTTTGTCAACTCAAACAGTTTAAAATGTGTTGCCCATAAGTTAGTGCTTAGAGGTCCATATGAGTGTTTACCATTTTCAAATATATAGGTGTCAAACACAGGTTTTAACTGATAAAAGTCCCCAATAGCTAAAATTGTAATGCCTCCAAAAGGTTGGTTAGATGATTTTATTTCTTGTAGCCTGTTATGTATAAAGTTAAACATATTCCTCCCAACCATGGAAATTTCATCAATTATTAGCACTTTAAGATGTATTAGTTGAGCTTGTAGAGTACTTCTGTGCTCATGTGTTAGTGGTTTATAATGTAAACTTTGTGATACAGGTATTTTAAAAGTACTATGTAGTGTTTTACCATTAATATTATGTGCTGCTTTCCCTGTTGGAGCAGTAAGTAATATATAAACATTGTTTGGATCTTCACCAGCTTTGGTATTGTAATACCGTAGCAATGTTTGATAAAGTGCAGTAATAAGAAAGCTCTTCCCAACTCCTGCACCACCAGTGCAAAATGTATAGCATGGTGTTTCTTTTGTTTTTAGCCAGTGTAAATGATGATAGACAAAATTTAGTTGCTCTTCTGTTAAATTATGCATTATTTCATAGTACTTATCGTCTGTTAATATAGAATTAGTTAAAGTTTGTTCTTCAGTTATGCTTCGGATACCTAAATCTAGTGATAAGTCATATATAGTCTGTTCATTATTTCCGATCTCACTGTTTACTATATTTGATGGTATTATTACTGTCGGTTGAAGAGGGCTATTTAGCATTTCATTGTCGCTCTGACTAGTAAGTTCTGTAATAATCTCGTTGTTTTTATTGTAATTATTATAATGGGTATCTGCAATATTTTTAACTTGCATATATCTTTCGTAATATGTGGTGTTATTTAATATTATTTTGCTTTCTTCTCTCCATGGATAGTGAAGCATTAATAATTCCCGATAATAATTCTCTGAGTCAGTGTTTTTGTTAAATTTGCAGTAGCGTATAATTTTCCTACATGAACGCTTTCTGAAAGTATAATTTGTGTCTATGTGTATATTTTCTGTATTTTGAGTTATGGTGTCTATTTCAAGTTCTTCTTCGTCTGAGCTATAAAAATTTGTTTCAGCGAGTAAATTTTCACTGTCATTTTTATTTTGCTTTAAAAAAAGTTTACCATTATAATTATAAGTTGCTACGAAATCAGCTAAGGTACACTGTTCTAATGGTTTTGGTCGTTTGCAATATTTCTCGATAATATTTTCACACTGTATGTTAGTTGATGTATCTGGCAATGAATTTATACTATCTACATCTCTCAATAAATAAGCTCTTTGTTCGGGGGGCTAGTATTAATAAATATAAATGACCGAGAACTTTTCCGTAATGGGATTTGAAGAATGAGGTAAGCTGCTTCCTGAGCACTTATTTCTGAACAGTTTAGGAATTTGTTGCCTATGTGTCTAAGTTGTTCTTTTACATTAGTATTATGATTTACTTCTTTTGCAGCTTGTGCAATTATTTTGCTCATTCCCCTTTGTGATTTACTGATATATGAAATAATGTAAACAGCGCAAGCATATGCATCTAATATAAACTGTAAATCTATGTTTGCTCTCCAAGCTTTTAGAAGAATTGAATTATAGTTATTAATAAAACATTCTGCTGGTGTTCTCTTTAAAAAAATAGTTGTTTTCCCTATTAATGATCTTATACATGTAATATATTGTTGATTATCTAAATGTATTACTTCTAAAAACTGTGCAAAATCTAGTGTACTAAATTCCGGAGTATTCATAGCTTCATGAATAGATTTAATGTTTTCCTGCAACTGTTTATCTGTTGCATCATATGGTAAAGATTCTAGTATTATAGTTTGTGGCATTGGATAGCTAGGATATTGATATTTGCATGTCCGTTTGTTTTTTCTCCTGCAATTTTTGGTGTGTGCATGCTTTTGTAGAGGTATTAAAGGTTCTAATTGTGTGTCTTGTGATTTACTGCAAGTTATATATTTGTCAATAAATAAAATTACTTCTGCTAACTCCGCTATCCCATATTGTGGTGCATTTTCTATCCATAATAATGCGTGTATATGTGGGGAACCTCTTTGTTGAAATTCTACTCTGTAAAAGAAGTCAATTAGTTTCCCAATAGGGTTTGTTTTATGCATTATAATGCAATTAAATAATTTCCGAACTTGGAAGTCAAAATGTCTTGCACAGGTAATTGGATCTTGTTGTATTAATTTGCATTTTGTTTCCCAAGGCATATCTTTAAACTCTTCCTCTGTGCATTCATTTAGTTTTTGCACTCGTAATAATATATTAATTAAATGAAGCCATTTTGTTTCTGCAGCAGATAAAGTGAGGAAAAAGGTTGGGATTCCAAGTTGTCTTATCATAGCAAACAGATCTTTTTGCAGTGTTCCCAATATGGTGGTGAACTGCGGATAGTTTTCAGTATTTTATATCCTTCATTATAGTGTAAGATGCTTTCTAAGTTACATTTTATGTCTTTTGCAGTAATACATTCACCATTAGTGAAAAATTTCCGTAGGGAAATGTTTATTTTGCCCTGTATTTGTTTTATGTGCAATTTTTTCAGCTTAAAGAAAATATTAGTTATTGATTTAGCTACTCTTCTATCATAGCTCCTTAATTCCCATTGGCATATTGTGCTATAATGTACAGGTAAGTGTCTGTCAGTATTGTTTGGTCTTCGAGTGCCACAAAAAATTGTTGGGAAAGCCAAAAATTCTGAATCTTTGTCTTCATATAAACCTCTAGGTGTGTTATATTCAGCAGGTGCTAAACATAAGACATTGACACTATCAGTGGTAATAGTTTCATTTGTTAACAAAGTATCTAAATTTCCTGCTTCTATGTTATCTGAAGTGTTTGATGACTCATCTTGTTCTGATGTTTCATTGCAATAGTTTATTTCTGGTGGTATATATTCCCAATCTGGATTAATAGTGACTCCATATTCTTTAAACATGTCACTATTTGTTGCTAGCCACACTGCTGCATGTTTCACATGATTTGGCCTGACATTTTCAAAATGTGTATATGATTTATAAGCTAACTTCCTTTTTAATTTTATTGGAATTGTCATGTTGTCATTAATTTGCCTTGGTAAAATTGTAACTGTTGTCATAACATCTGCAGGTACATTAACAACAGCCCCTGTTAATGATTTCTGTGATCCACGAGGTAATGCCCTAATTTGTAGAAAAGGAATTCTTGGCGAAACTAATCTTTCCTCCAAATTATGCAAATTTAATTGCATTGGTATATTTTCAAACTTCATTCCATTTATAAAAGAGCATGGCGGTATTTTATCTTTACTAATATATCTATAGCAAGTGGTACATATATAGTTTGTTTTGTTTTGACTAATGTCACATTGTATAAATCTTGGATGTGTGGAAATACCTCTTGTGTTTTTCAATGATTGTTTATGCCATAATTGATTACAAATAGTACAAACGTACTCTGGGCCATAGATTATTTGTTTATGGAAGTCGATTAATAGTTTTTGGGTTTGCAATATATTTGTTTATATATCTATACTATTGGCCACTACACTATGTATGTTGGGTTGTACACGTTGCTTTTTGCTCGATAGTATTGCTTCTGTGACAGGAATAGTGTATGTTCTTTTTTGTGAGTTTGACAACATGGTAGCATCTAAATTCATAATGTCACTGCTAGAAAGGCTTGTTTGCTTTGTAGGTATTGTAGTTGATGGTCCGCCTAAACTGTTACTCTCTTTATCAGCAGGATTTGTTCTTTGTATTTTCGTACTATTAGTAAAAGGCATGACAATATCGTCCATTATATTTATTGTTTTCCCTGTTTTATGTATACATAGTTTTTGGGTAGCTGTTAATTGGACCTTTTTCTTGTTTTCCCTAACGACATTTTGGAATGTTTTTTTAGTAATTCTTTTTATATCTATTGGAGTTAATTCAAATGCTACATAATTTTCATTTGGCACTTTTATACTGTTAGCAAGTTCGAAGATATAGTCTACTAGCCCTTTGAAAGTTGTTTTTTCAATAGCAATGCATGTCCCATTAGGGTGAGGCATCCCTCTGTTATCTCGGCTATGTGAATCAAATACAAAGTATGTTTGTTGGTTTGAAAAAATCGAAATAACATATGCATTCATACAAAGTAAAATGCCGGTATAACGATGTATACCGCGATTCAATGCAGTTTGAATATCTGGGTAGGAAGGATCAATGCAATGTTGCACGTCACCATAATAAGGTTGTTTTAGTGAGAGTGAGTATATATTGGTATTGTGCTCTATATATTTAGGTAAATCATCTGGATGCATAAGTACTTCTTTATTAAAAGAATGCATTTCTGTATATAAAGCATCTCCTAACTCCATAATGGAATGTAAATCGTTTGAATTCCATGTATTGACTGATTTACAAAGATTATGTATAATAGCAAAAGTACTATTTGGTAGGCATTGCTTTCCTCACGAAATACTATTAAATTTAGTATGCCCTTGGTGATACTTTGCTTGTATTATTCTATTCATATTATATAGTTTTGCTTATATGTATTAAATGTTATATTATCTCCTTGTCTAAATGTTGTACTTTTAGTTAAAAGTTTATTTGTAGTGCATATAGAGATAGTGTTCTCAGTTCTAAATACTTCGTGTAAAAAATTGCTACCTTCCTTTTTTCTGTAGTCTTGTCGAGTGAAGTAATCTGTATAGAAGTAAAACAAAATTCATTGCAAATTGTTAATTTGTTATTAAAACCAAATAAATTAAACAATTTATTGTACGGTACTAGTTGCATTTTTTTAGAAACAGTTTTTCTTAAAGTAAAGCTATATAAATTATATACGTTAGATTTTGCACCAACTATATACTCCTGAATAAGGTGATGACTAGCAATGCTTTTGACCATACCCTCGGCTTGCTTCCTGTGTTTCTGAATAGAACACTAGCTTTATAGCGTGAGCAGAACATTTAGGTATATGGTGCAGCTATTGCACTCAGGTAAAGACGTGCGAACTTTAGTACACTAATTGTGTATTATTTTATGCTATTAATGTGTTACATGTTATTCGTAAATTTGCATGCTTCTGTTTACCGAATTTGTCAATGTGGATGCTATTTTTGGGCTGGTCCTCCCACCAACTGGAGCAAAAAATACGGAGCAGCGCATGAAAAGGAAGGGTAAGACTGCTTTTCTAATATTGTTTTTACTATGTGTTTATAATGTATAGCTAGGATAAAGGTAATAGTATAGTATTTGTGTTTTTTATTGCTGCTAATGTACTATATGTAAATATGCGTACTTGTGTTTATCGAATCTGCTAATGTTGATGCTATTTTTGTGATGGGCCCACCCACCGAAGAAGAGAAGAAGGAGCAGCGCACGAAGAGAAAGGTAAGTCTGTTTTACAATATTGTGTTTACTATGTGTTTGTAATGTATAGCTAGGATAAAGGTAATAGTATAGTAATTGTGTGATTTATTGCTGTAAATGTGTTATATGTTATTCGCAAATATTGGTGCTTCGGTTTATTGAATCTACTAATGGCGATGCTATTTTTGGTGATGGCCCCCACCCACCGGAGCAGAGAAGAAGGAGCAGCGCACGAAGAGAAGGGTAAGAGCGTTTTATAATATTCTGTTTACTATGTGTTTATAATGTATAGCTAGGATAAAGGTAATAGTATAGTAATTGTGTTTTTTATTGCTGTAAATGTGTTATATGTCATTTGTAAATATGCGTGCTTCAGTTTATTAAATCTGCTAATGTTGATGCTATTTTTGTGACGGGCCTACCCACCGGAGCAGAGAAGAAGGAGCAGCGCACGAAGAGAAAGGTAAGTGTGTTTTGTAATATTGTGTTTACTATGTGTTTATAATGTATAGCTAGGATAAAGGCAATAGTATAGTGCTTGTAGTTTTTATTGCTGTTAATGTTTCCTTTGTAAATATGTGTACTTGTGTTTATGGAATCTGCTAATGTTGTTGCTATTTTTAGTGATGGACCCACCCACTGGAGCAGAGAAGAAGGAGCAGCGCACGAAGAGAAAGGTAATAGCGTTTTATAATATTGTGTTTACTATGTGTTTATAATGTATAGCTAAGGTAAAGGTAATAGTATAGTAATTGTGTTTTTTTTTGCTGTAAATGTGTTACATGTTTTTTGCAAATATGCGTGCTTCTGTTTATTGTATCTGCTAATGTTGATGCTATTTTTGTGACGGGCCCACCCACCGGAGTAGAGAAAACGGAGCAGTTCCTGAAGAGAAAGGTAAGAGTGTTTTCTAATATTGTTTCTTCTATGCGTTTTTAATGTATAGCTAGGATAAAGGTAATAGTATAGTAATTGCGTTTTTTATCGTTGCTAATGCACTATATGTAAATATGTGGGCTTGTGTTTATTGAATCTGCTAATGTTGTTGCTATTTTTGTGATGGGCCTACCCACCGGAGCTGAGAAAAGGAGCAGTGCACGAAGAGAAAGGTAAGAGTGTTTTATAATATTGTGTTTACAATGTGTTTATAATGTATAGCTAGGATAAAAGTAATAGTATAGTGGTTGTGTTTTTTATTGCTGTTAATGTATTATTTGTAAATATGTGTACTTGTGTTTATCGAATCTGCTAATGTTGTTGCTATTTTTAGTGATGGCCCCACCCATCGGAGCAGAGAAGAAGGAGCAGCGCACGAAGAGAAAGGTAAGAGCGTTTTCTAATATTGTTCCTCCTATGTGTTTTTAATGTATAGCTAGGATAAAGGTAATAGTATAGTAATAGTGTTTTCTATCGCTGTTAGTGTACTATATGTAAATATGCGGGCTTGAGTTTATCGAATCTGCCAATGCTGATGCTATTTTTGTGACGGGCCTACCGACCGGAGCAGAGAAAACGTAGCAGTTCCCGAAGAGAAAGGTAAGAGTGTTTTATAGTATTTTGTTTACTATGTGTTTATAATGTTTAGGTAGGATAAAGGTAATAGTATAGTAATTGTGTTGTTTATTGTTGTAAATGTGTCATATGTTATTTGTAAATATGCGTGCTTATGTTTATTGAATCTGCTAATATTGTTGCTATTTTTAGTGGTGGCCCCACCCACCGGAGCAGAGAAGAAGGAGCAGCGCACGAAGAGAAAGGTAAGAGCATTTTCTAATATTGTGTGTACTATGTGTTCATAATGTATAGCTAGGATAAAAGTAATAGTATAGTGGTTGTGTTTTTTATTGCTGTTAATGTATCATTTGTAAATATGTGTACTTGTGTTTATCGAATCTGCTAATGTTGTTGCTATTTTTAGTGATCGCCCCACCCACTGGAGCAGAGAAGAAGGAGCAGTGCACGAAGAGAAAGGTAAGTGTGTTTTATAATAGTGTGTTTATTATGTGTTTATAATGTATAGCTAGGATAAAGGTAATAGTATAGTAATTGTGGTTTTTATCGCTGTTAATGTACTATATGTAAATGTGTACTTGTGTTTATCGAATCTGCTAATGTTGTTGCTATTTTTAGTGATGGCCCCACCCACCGGAGCAGAGAAGAAGGAGCAGCGCACGAAGAGAAAGGTAAGTGCGTTTTATAATATTGTGTTTATTATGTGTTTATAATGTATAGTTAGGATAAAAGTAATAGTATAGTAATTGTGGTTTTTATCGCTGTTAATGTACTATATGTAAATGTGTACTTGTGTTTATCGAATCTGCTAATGTTGTTGCTATTTTTAGTGATGGCCCCACCCACCGGAGCAAAGAAGAAGGAGCAGCGCACGAAGAGAAAGGTAAGAGCGTTTTCTAATATTGTTTCTCCTATGTGTTTTTAATGTATAGCTAGGATAAAGGTAATAGTATAGTAATTGTGGTTTTTATTGCTGTTAATGTACTATATGTAAATTAGCGTAGTTGTGTTTATCGAATCTGCCAATGCTGATGCCATTTTTGTGACGGGCCCACCCACCGGAGCAGAGAAAACGTAGCAGTTTCCGAAGAGAAAGGTAAGAGTGTTTTATAACATTGTGTTTACTATGTGTTTATAATGTGTAGCTAGGATAAAGGTAATAGTATAGTAATTGTGGTTTTTATCGCTGTTAATGTACTATATGTAAATGTGTACTTGTGTTTATTGAATCTGCTAATGTTGTTGCTATTTTTAGTGATGGACCCACCCACTGGAGCAGAGAAGAAGGAGCAGCGCACGAAGAGAAAGGTAAGAGCGTTTTATAATATTGTGTTTACTATGTGTTTATAATGTATAGCTAGGATAAAGGTAATAGTATAGTAATTGTGTTTTTCTTTGCTGTAAATGTGTTACATGTTTTTTGTAAATATGCGTGCTTCTGTTTATTGTATCTGCTAATGTTGATGCTATTTTTGTGACGGGCCCACCCACCGGAGTAGAGAAAACGGAGCAGTTCCTGAAGAGAAAGGTAAGAGTGTTTTCTAATATTGTTTCTCCTATGCG
The DNA here is from genome assembly GCA_963921515.1 of Calotriton arnoldi. Classification (NCBI taxonomy): domain Eukaryota; kingdom Metazoa; phylum Chordata; class Amphibia; order Caudata; family Salamandridae; genus Calotriton; species Calotriton arnoldi. Next base: position 67,857 of record CAWUFW010013266.1, read on the forward strand.
TTTTTAATGTATAGCTAGGATAAAGGTAATAGTATAGTAATTGTGTTTTTTATCGTTGCTAATGCACTATATGTAAATATGTGGGCTTGTGTTTATTGAATCTGCTAATGTTGTTGCTATTTTTGTGACGGGCCTACCCACCGGAGCTGAGAAAAGGGAGCAGTGCACAAAGAGAAAGGTAAGAGCATTTTCTAATATTGTGTGTACTATGTGTTCATAATGTATAGCTAGGATAAAAGTAATAGTATAGTGGTTGTGTTTTTTATTGCTGTTAATGTATCATTTGTAAATATGTGTACTTGTGTTTATCGAATCTGCTAATGTTGTTGCTATTTTTAGTGATCGCCCCACCCACTGGAGCAGAGAAGAAGGAGCAGTGCACGAAGAGAAAGGTAAGTGTGTTTTATAATAGTGTGTTTATTATGTGTTTATAATGTATAGCTAGGATAAAGGTAATAGTATAGTAATTGTGGTTTTTATCGCTGTTAATGTACTATATGTAAATGTGTACTTGTGTTTATCGAATCTGCTAATGTTGTTGCTATTTTTAGTGATGGCCCCACCCACCGGAGCAGAGAAGAAGGAGCAGCGCACGAAGAGAAAGGTAAGTGCGTTTTATAATATTGTGTTTATTATGTGTTTATAATGTATAGTTAGGATAAAAGTAATAGTATAGTAATTGTGGTTTTTATCGCTGTTAATGTACTATATGTAAATGTGTACTTGTGTTTATCGAATCTGCTAATGTTGTTGCTATTTTTAGTGATGGCCCCACCCACCGGAGCAAAGAAGAAGGAGCAGCGCACGAAGAGAAAGGTAAGAGCGTTTTCTAATATTGTTTCTCCTATGTGTTTTTAATGTATAGCTAGGATAAAGGTAATAGTATAGTAATTGTGGTTTTTATTGCTGTTAATGTACTATATGTAAATTAGCGTAGTTGTGTTTATCGAATCTGCCAATGCTGATGCCATTTTTGTGACGGGCCCACCCACCGGAGCAGAGAAAACGTAGCAGTTTCCGAAGAGAAAGGTAAGAGTGTTTTATAACATTGTGTTTACTATGTGTTTATAATGTGTAGCTAGGATAAAGGTAATAGTATAGTAATTGTGGTTTTTATCGCTGTTAATGTACTATATGTAAATGTGTACTTGTGTTTATTGAATCTGCTAATGTTGTTGCTATTTTTAGTGATGGACCCACCCACTGGAGCAGAGAAGAAGGAGCAGCGCACGAAGAGAAAGGTAAGAGCGTTTTATAATATTGTGTTTACTATGTGTTTATAATGTATAGCTAGGATAAAGGTAATAGTATAGTAATTGTGTTTTTCTTTGCTGTAAATGTGTTACATGTTTTTGTAAATATGCGTGCTTCTGTTTATTGTATCTGCTAATGTTGATGCTATTTTTGTGACGGGCCCACCCACCGGAGTAGAGAAAACGGAGCAGTTCCTGAAGAGAAAGGTAAGAGTGTTTTCTAATATTGTTTCTCCTATGCGTTTTTAATGTATAGCTAGGATAAAGGTAATAGTATAGTAATTGTGTTTTTTATCGTTGTTAATGCACTATATGTAAATATGTGGGCTTGTGTTTATTGAATCTGCTAATGTTGTTGCTATTTTTGTGACGGGCCTACCCACCGGAGCTGAGAAAAGGGAGCAGTGCACGAAGAGAAAGGTAAGAGTGTTTTATAATATTGTGTTTACAATGTGTTTATAATGTATAGCTAGGATAAAAGTATTAGTATAGTGGTTGTGTTTTTTATTGCTGTTAATGTATTATTTGTAAATATGTGTACTTGTGTTTATCGAATCTGCTAATGTTGTTGCTATTTTCAGTGATGGCCCCACCCATCGGAGCTGAGAAGAAGGAGCAGCGCACGAAGAGAAAGGTAAGAGCGTTTTCTAATATTGTTCCTCCTATGTGTTTTTAATGTATAGCTAGGATAAAGGTAATAGTATAGTAATAGTGTTTTTTATCGCTGTTAGTGTACTATATGTAAATATGCGGGCTTGAGTTTATCGAATCTGCCAATGCTGATGTTATTTTTGTGACGGGCCTACCGACCGGAGCAGAGAAAACGTAGCAGTTCCCGAAGAGAAAGGTAAGAGTGTTTTATAGTATTTTGTTTACTATGTGTTTATAATGTTTAGGTAGGATAAAGGTAATAGTATAGTAATTGTGTTGTTTATTGTTGTAAATGTGTCATATGTTATTTGTAAATATGCGTGCTTATGTTTATTGAATCTGCTAATGTTGTTGCTATTTTTAGTGGTGGCCCCACCCACCGGAGCAGAGAAGAAGGAGCAGCGCACGAAGAGAAAGGTAAGAGCGTTTTCTAATATTGTGTGTACTATGTGTTCATAATGTATAGCTAGGGTAAAAGTAATAGTATAGTGGTTGTGGTTTTTATTGCTGCTAATGTATGATTTGAAATATGTGTACTTGTGTTTATCGAATCTGCTAATGTTGTTGCTATTTTTAGTGATGGCCCCACCCACCGGAGCAGAGAAGAAGGAGCAGCGCACGAAGAGAAAGGTAAGTGCGTTTTATAATATTGTGTTTATTATGTGTTTATAATGTATAGCTAGGATAAAAGTAATAGTATAGTGGTTGTGGTTTTTATTGCTGCTAATGTATCATTTGAAATATGTGTACTTGTGTTTATTGAATCTGCTAATGTTGTTGCTATTTTTAGTGATGGCCCCACCCACCGGAGCAGAGAAGAAGGAGCAGCGCACGAAGAGAAAGGTAAGTGCGTTTTATAATATTGTGTTTATTATGTGTTTATAATGTATAGCTAGGATAAAAGTAATAGTATAGTGGTTGTGGTTTTTAATGCTGCTAATGTATGATTTGAAATATGTGTACTTGTGTTTATCGAATCTGCTAATGTTGTTGCTATTTTTAGTGATGGCCCCACCCACCAGAGCAGAGAAGAAGGAGCAGCGCACGAAGAGAAAGGTAAGTGCGTTTTATAATATTGTGTTTATTATGTGTTTATAATGTATAGCTAGGATAAAAGTAATAGTATAGTGGTTGTGGTTTTTATTGCTGCTAATGTATCATTTGAAATATGTGTACTTGTGTTTATTGAATCTGCTAATGTTGTTGCTATTTTTAGTGATGGCCCCACCCACCGGAGCAGAGAAGAAGGAGCAGCGCACGAAGAGAAAGGTAAGAGCGTTTTCTAATATTGTTCCTCCTATGTGTTTTTAATGTATAGCTAGGATAAAGGTAATAGTATAGTAATTGTGGTTTTTATCGCTGTTAATGTACTATATGTAAATGTGTACTTGTGTTTATCGAATCTGCTAATGTTGTTGCTATTTTTAGTGATCGCCCCACCCACTGGAGCAGAGAAGAAGGAGCAGCGCACGAAGAGAAAGGTAAGTGTGTTTTATAATAGTGTGTTTATTATGTGTTTATAATGTATAGCTAGGATAAAGGTAATAGTATAGTAATTGTGGTTTTTATCGCTGTTAATGTACTATATGTAAATGTGTACTTGTGTTTATCGAATCTGCTAATGTTGTTGCTATTTTTAGTGATGGCCCCACCCATCGGAGCAGAGAAGAAGGAGCAGCGCACGAAGAGAAAGGTAAGAGCGTTTTCTAATATTGTTCCTCCTATGTGTTTTTAATGTATAGCTAGGATAAAGGTAATAGTATAGTAATTGTGGTTTTTATCACTGTTAATGTACTATATGTAAATGTGTACTTGTGTTTATCGAATCTGCTAATGTTGTTGCTATTTTTAGTGATCGCCCCACCCACTGGAGCAGAGAAGAAGGAGCAGCGCACGAAGAGAAAGGTAAGTGTGTTTTATAATAGTGTGTTTATTATGTGTTTATAATGTATAGCTAGGATAAAGGTAATAGTATAGTAATTGTGGTTTTTATCGCTGTTAATGTACTATATGTAAATGTGTACTTGTGTTTATCGAATCTGCTAATGTTGTTGCTATTTTTAGTGATGGCCCCACCCATCGGAGCAGAGAAGAAGGAGCAGCGCACGAAGAGAAAGGTAAGAGCGTTTTCTAATATTGTTCCTCCTATGTGTTTTTAATGTATAGCTAGGATAAAGGTAATAGTATAGTAATTGTGGTTTTTATCGCTGTTAATGTACTATATGTAAATTAGCGTACTTGTGTTTATCGAATCTGCCAATGCTGATGCCATTTTTGTGACGGGCCCACCCACCGGAGCAGAGAAAACGTAGCAGTTTCCGAAGAGAAAGGTAAGAGTGTTTTATAACATTGTGTTTACTATGTGTTCATAATGTATAGCTAGGGTAAAAGTAATAGTATAGTGGTTGTGGTTTTTATTGCTGCTAATGTATCATTTGAAATATGTGTACTTGTGTTTATCGAATCTGCTAATGTTGTTGCTATTTTTAGTGATGGCCCCACCCACCGGAGCAGAGAAGAAGGAGCAGCGCACGAAGAGAAAGGTAAGAGCGTTTTATAATATTGTGTTTACTATGTGTTTATAATCTATAGCTAGGATAAAGGTAATAGTATAGTAATTGTGTTTTTTTTTGCTGTAAATGTGTTACATGTTTTTTGTAAATATGCGTGCTTCTGTTTATTGAATCTGCTAATGTTGATGCTATTTTTGTGACGGGCCCACCCACCGGAGTAGAGAAAACGGAGCAGTTCCTGAAGAGAAAGGTAAGAGTGTTTTATAACATTGTGTTTACTATGTGTTTATAATGTATAGCTAGGATAAAGGTAATAGTATAGTAATTGTGTTGTTTATTGTTGTAAATGTGTTATATGTTATTTGTAAATATGCGTGCTTCTGTTTATTGAATCTGCTAATGTTGTTGCTATTTCTAGGGATGGCCCCACCCACCGGAGCAGAGAAGAAGGAGCAGCGCACGAAGAGAAAGGTAAGTGTGTTTTGTAATATTGTGTTTACTATGTGTTCATAATGTATAGCTGGGATAAAGGTAATAGTATAGTGATTGTGTATTTTATCCCCGCCAATATGTTATTTGTAAATATGCGTGCTTCTGTTTATTGAATCTGCTAATGTTGATGCTATTTTTGTGACGGGCCCACCCACCGGAGTAGAGAAAACGGAGCAGTTCCTGAAGAGAAAGGTAAGAGTGTTTTGTAATATTGTTTCTCCTATGCGTTTTTACAGTATAGCTAGAATAAAGGTAATAGTATAGTAATTGTGGTTTTTATCGTTGTTAATGCACTATATGTAAATATGTGGGCTTGTGTTTATCGAATCTGCTAATGTTGTTGCTATTTTTGTGACGGGACTACCCACCGGAGCTGAGAAGAACGGAGCAGCGCACGAAGAGAAAGGTAAGAGTGTTTTATAATATTGTATTTACTATGTGTTTATAATGTATAGGTAGGATAAAGGTAATAGTATAGTAATTGTGTTGTTTATTGCTGTAATTGTGTCATATGTTATTTGTAAATATGCGTGCTTATGTTTATTGAATATGCTAATGTTGTTGCTATTTTTAGTGATGGCCCCACCCACCGGAGCAGAGAAGAAGGAGCAGCGCACGAAGAGAAAGGTAAGTGTGTTTTGTAATATTGTGTTTACAATGTGCTTATAATGTATAGCTAGGATAAAAGTAATAGTATAGTGGTTGTGTTTTTTATTGCTGTTAATGTATCATTTGTAAATATGTGTACTTGTGTTTATCGAATCTGCTAATGTTGTTGCTATTTTTAGTGATGGCCCCACCCACCGGAGCAGAGAAGAAGGAGCAGCGCACGAAGAGAAAGGTAAGAGCGTTTTTTAATATTGTTCCTCCTATGTGTTTTTAATGTATAGCTAGGATAAAGGTAATAGTATAGTAATAGTGGTTTTTATCGCTGTTAATGTACTATATGTAAATTAGCGGGCTTGTGTTTATCGAATCTGCTAATGCTGATGCCATTTTTGTGACGGGCCTACTTACCGGAGCAGAGAAAACGTAGCAGTTCCCGAAGAGAAAGGTAAGAGTGTTTTATAACATTGTGTTTACTATGTGTTTATAATGTATAGCTAGGATAAAGGTAATAGTATAGTAATTGTGGTTTTTATCGCTGTTAATGTACTATATGTAAATATGCGTACTTGTGTTTATCGAATCTGCTAATGTTGATGCCATTTTTGTGACGGGCCTACCTACTGGAGCAGAGAAAACGGAGCAGCGCACGAAGAGAAAGCTAAGTGTGTTTCATAATATTGCGTTTACTAAGTGTTTATAATGTATAGCTAGGATAAAGGTAATAGTATAGTAATTGTGGTTTTTATCGCTGTTAGTGTACTATATGTAAATTAGCGTACTTGTGCTTATCGAATCTGCTAATGCTGATGCTATTTTTGTGACGGGCCTACCTACCGGAGCAGAGAAAACGGAGCAGTTCCCGAAGAGAAAGGTAAGAGTGTTTTATAACATTGTGTTTAATATGTGTTTATAATGTATAGCTAGGATAAAGGTAATAGTATAGTAATTGTGGTTTTTATCGTTGTTACTGTACTATATGTAAATATGCGTACTTGTGTTTATTGAATCTGCTAATGCTGATGCTATTTTTGTGACGGGCCTACCGACCGGAACAGAGAAAACGGAGCAGCGCACGAAGAGAAAGGTAAGAGTGTTTTTTAATATTGTGTTTACTATGTATGTATAATGTATAGGTAGGATAAAGGTAATACTATAGTGATTGTGTATTTTATCCCCGCCAATATGTTATTTGTAAATATGCGTGCTTATGTTTATTGAATCTGCTAATGTTGATGCTATTTTTGTGACGGGCCCACCCACCGGAGTAGAGAAAACGGAGTAGCGCACGAAGAGAAAGGTAATAGTGTTTCATAATATTGCGTTTACTAAGGGGTCGATTCCGATTCGGGCCGGAAATTTCTCCGACCGAGCCGGACCCGGAGAGATTTCCGACCGAATCGGACCCGTGCAGTCCGACCGAACGAGTACGATGCGTCCGTATGTTATCGGACTCGAGTCGAGTCGGACTCCCATTGAAGTCAATGGGAGCCGGTCGTACAACGCGTACGCGGGCTCCCATTGACTCAATGGGTGCGAGTCGGACAAGTGCGCCCTCTACAGCGGGTACGCGGTGAAGCGATTCGCGCCGTACACGCACAGGTAGGGGGACCCATGGGTCCCCCTGTGTGCGACTCGCGCGGCTACGCAGTACAGGGGGTCCGACACGGACCCCAAAGTACGGCTCCGACAGCTCTTACGAGCCGGACGGCGCGGCTCGGTCGGACTGCTCGCGGCGCGCATCGTACTTACCCGGCCGGGAAACGTCTCCATTGCGCGGTGCGAGTCGAGTCCGAGCGAGTCGGTCGGAGCGGTTCGAGCCGGGAGCGAGTCGGTCGGAGCGGTCGGGATGCCCGGACGAGTCGGTCGGCGATTTCGCATCGTACTCGCTCGGCCGGACCCGCGTACGGTTCGGTCGGGAAACAGGGCTCCGAATCGGATCCGGTAAAGCCGAATCCGATTCGGAGCCCTACCGGCCGAGATCGGAATCGGCCCCTAAGTGTTTATAATGTATAGCTAGGATAAAAGTAATAGTATAGTAATTGTGGTTTTTATCGCTGTTAATGTACTATCTGTAAATATGTGTACGTGTGTTTATCGAATCTGCTAATGTTGTTGCTATTTTTGTGACGGGCCCACCCACTGGAGCAGAGAAGACGGAGCAGCGCACGAAGAGAAAGGTAAGACAGCTTTTATAATATTGTTTTAGTATGTATTTGAATGTATATCTACCCTAAATGTTATGTTTGTTAAATTGATTGATGCAACATTAGTATAGTAATTTTGTTTTCCGTATGCTGTAAATGTGTTAATATGTGTGCTTCCGTTTGCCTAATCTGTGAATGTTAATGCTATTGCTGCGATGCCCCCCTAATTGAGCGGATCAGAAAATATGAAGTAGCGTAGGAACAAAAAGGTAAGACTGCTTTTCTAATATTGTTTTTATTATGTGTTTATAATGTATATTTATTGTAATTGTTATGTTCGTTAAATTAGTTTATGTAACTTTAGTATATTTATTGTGTATTTTGATATGTTGTTAATATGTTAATATGTGTGCTGCTGTAAGACAGAGGGCTAGTATTTGGTACATGCTGCTACTGGACTGTGTATATAACGGTATAGGAAGATAGGCGATGCAGCGAGCGAAGTGGTGTAAATAGCTGTAACCAAAAGCGAAATTTTGTGTCGCAGACGACATTGCAATGGAGGGCAGTTGAGAGCAAAGTGCGCATATAAATAGGTATGCTGTCGGAATGGGGGGGGGGGGCTGTAAAAAAGAATGAAAGTAGCTAATGTAAAACTGCTACCTGAAATAAGGGACCTGTGAATGTAAATAGTATATGTTGTGTAAAGTTTTTGGCGCGTTCTGCGTATTTTTGCTAACGTATTGTAGACAATTGTACGTGTAATAATTTTACAGTTACTGGATTGTGAACACTGTGCGATAGGGGGTAGGATTTGATAGGTGGTGGTACAAGATTATGAATGTTGCGGTATAGGAAGTTAGGCGATGTAGATTTGTTAGGGGAGTGGTGTAAAAGCTTGAACCGGAAGAGCAAATTAGGCTTGAACCGGAAGAGAAATGTGGATGGCAGACGACATTCTAATGGAGGGTAGCGGAGAGGATGTTAAGAGTACTAAAAGCAGCAAAAAGCGTTATAGCGCGGTGAGATATATTTGTTGTGGCGACTGCAGTGGTGTAAATAGCTGTAACCAGAAGCGAAATCTAGGCGGCAGACGACATTGCAACGGAGGGCAGTTGAGCGGAAAATGTGCGCACATAAATAGGCATGTTATGATATTGTTCTGCCGCGTTATTTTACAATGCTATGCCATTCCTATGGTGCTTTCAGTGCTAACGGTGCGCAAAGATACGTTTTGTTTGTAATGTACTTACCAAAGCAGGAATATTATTGATAGTAAGCTGGCCGCAAAATGTTTTTAGGACAGGTACAGTAGTATTCCGAGCTAGGAGCTGTTGCGTTCTGTGTGTACAAGAAATTAATAGTATTAAAACATAGAAAGCGAAAGGCAAACAGACGTACAGTATTTAAATTGTTTGCTTAATTTATAAGTGCAAATTGCTGTTTGAATTGACAAATACGTAAAATAAATAATAGTATTTTTTGCCTGCTAATAAAAGGGAGAAAGTAAAGGGGAATAAAGTATGCAACCGGTATTTTAAATTGTATTGTAAAAGCGGAAATGTACTCACCGAAAATGTAAGACTGGCAACCGCAGAAGTACACAGATGTATAGGAACAGCAAGGACGGAGCGTTTTCTAAGAACAGTAAGGAGGCAGTGTTTGCAACAGTTTAAATAAGGTGAAGGGCAATAAATTGTAGCAAACGAAGTTAAACGCTAAGAAAGGTTTATTGCTGTTGCCCTAAAAGTGTAGATAACGTGGAGATAGAGAAGGGGCAAATTGCTGACGGGGAGAGGTGGTGGAGGGGGGGGGTATTCCTAGTAAGGCGTTTATTGCAGCGGTTTCTGTTTCGCTTTAGGCAGCTGCTAATATTGACTCTTAGGGCATTTTTTTTTTTTTTTTTTGTATTAAATAAAATGAACAGTGTGTTTGTGGGTAGATGTATATTATGTAAATGCCCCTATTTTTCGGAGAATATTCAGTTAGGTGTTGTTATATTAAGTTTTTGCATAAAAGAGAATGTTTGTAGCCTTAATAAAGTATAGTTGTGGAGGCTACACGTGCGCGAAGTTGTAGCATGCTTTATAGTGCAGTAGGAATGGGAACACATTATTACTGAAGCATAACAAGAAAGCAGCATTTGGTATGTAAGTGATTTCTTAAAAGCACATAATGTTTACCAGGATAATAGTTTTAAGTGGTATATTGTTTACTAGTTGTATGTAATTGGTAGATTAAGAATGATATATATTTATTTTTTGGGACAATCTGTTTGTTTAGTTTTATATGCTGAAGGAAGATGTCTGTAATATTTCTAATTAGTTATTATTTTATTTGTATTTCGGTAGGTGATATGCAAGATTGATATAAAGGGATAGGTAGTGTAACTAAAAGTATTGTGTGTAGTGGACAGAAGCTAGTTTTAAAAGTGGAGGGACGGAATGTAGTAAAGAGTATTACTTTTATTACTAGAGGAATAGTGTTTATTAAAAGGAAGTGGTAGTGGGAGCAGAAGTATTATTTGGAGCAATGAGTGCTGGTAGTGTGAGTAGAAAGATAGTATGGAATGAAGAGTGTTAATACTGCGAGGGAATTTACAGCATAAAATGAAGAGCTGTTTGTGCTGTGAGTAAATGGATGGCATGTATGATGACGAAATTGATAGTGTGAATCGAGGAATGGGATATAATGAGAGGAGTTTAAAGTGTGAAGAAAGAGAAAGTATGTAGTGTAGAGTGTTGACAATCTGAGTAAACGTATGGTATAAAGTGAGTAAGAGTATGTACTGCAAAACTAAGTATGTAATACAGTGAGGTGTGCTTGTTATGTGTCGAAAGAGATGGAATAGTATAAATGTAATAGATGTAATAAATAAAAGCGCGTGTATTGCTAAATAACTAAACGTATATCAGCAGTGTAATAAAACAGTGGGTATTGTAAAAAAATAGGCATAATACTTAAAGTTTTTAGTGAATCTGCAAGTTGCAGCATCCGAATGTTAATTACATATAAACGTGTAGCTTGAGCAGTTTGGCCTCATTTGTGCACAGCACCTAGAAGTGGGTGAAGGCAAAGAAGCCCCAAAAACATCCTTAAGCTTTTGCCTGCAAAAAGAGGCAGTGTGTGTAAAGTATGTCTATATGTATTGTCTGGATTTTTGTGTGTTTGTCTAGTCATTCTGCTTAAAGCTTTAGAATGTATTTCATACGTTATAATGCTGGTAGCAAAGTTTTTAGTGAATCTACAAGTTGCAGCATCCGAATGTCAATTACATATAAACGTGTAGCTTGAGCAGTTTGGCCTCATTTGTGTACAGCACCTAGAAGTGGGTGAAGGCAAAGAAGCCCCAAAAACATTCCTAAGCTTTTGCCTGCAAAAAGAGGCAGTGTGTGTAAAGTATGTCTATATGTGTTGTCTGGATTTTTTGTGTGTTTGTCTAGTCATTCTGCTTAAAGCTTTAGAATGTATTTTATACGTTATAATGCTGGTAGCAAATGTGTTTTTTTTTAGCTCCCTAAGAAAGCAGTTACTCCAGTTACTGGAAAGCTATTTTAATAATAGCAGCAACATTGGCAGATTAACTAAACAAAAGCACGCATAATTACAATTAATATATTAACAGCAATAAAAAGCACAATTACTATACTATTACCTTTATCGTAGCTATACATTATAAACACATAGCAAAACCAATATTACAAAACACTCTTACCTTTTTCTTCGTGCGCTGCTCCTCCTTCTTTGCTCCGATGGGTGGGGCCATCACAAAAATAGCATCAACATTAGCAGATTTGATAAACAGAAGTACGCATATTTACAAATAACATATAACACATTTACAGCAATGGAAAACGCAATTACTATACTAAAGGTGCATTAACCAATAAACATAGACTACAAACAGTAACAGAAAAGCACTTTTACGTTTTCCTTTCTGTACTGCTGTGTTTTTGGTGCTACAGTTGGTGATAGGGGCCATTGCAACTTTGTAGCAACAAATTTTTTTATTTGGTAAACTCAAAAAAGGAAAATGATAAATGCAATAAAAAAGGTAGTACTGGGGAAAAAGAATTATATTTAATAGTGTATTCCAAATATGTCATTGTAATTTATTTAATTTATTGTAATGTAAATAGCGCAGCGTTTTTTTGCGCGTTGTGAGGCAGCTGTGTGTAGCATTTTGTATGATATATTGAGTGTGGACTTGTAAAATAGGTTGTGTATGTTTATTTATGCACAGTACATATGAATGGGAAGGCTGAAGAAGAACGCTAAAAGTGATGGCAAATGTTTTGTTTGTAATTAGGAGCTAGTGTGCGTAAGCAATACCTATATGTGTAGTGCGTTTTTTTTAAATGCTGTTGTGTGCATGTTAATTAAGATGTAATGTATTTGTATAGTGTAATGTAGGTGGTGCAGTGTAATTTGTTTTTTGTAAAGCTGGTAGTTGTAGTGTATTTTTTTGGTACTTTGTGTGTATTTGCAGTATATGTATTGTATGTATTAGTTTGTAAGAGATTTGGGGACAGAGAGGTAAAAAACAACTGTAAAATAGCAAAAGCTATTTAAAAACTGTTGGCTGAAAAAAGGGTTAGTGTATGTAAGTAATATGTGTGTGTTATGTATAGTGTAAAAGTGAATGCTAAGGAAGAAAACTAAGTTATCGCAATTTTTTTTGTAGAGAAGGGCGCGCATTGTGTGTACTGAATATGTATGTGTTGTATGGAGTGTGTGTGTGTGTGTTTTTGTATGTGTATTTAGATGAAGTTGCACGCATTGTGTGTACAGAATATGTATGTGTTGTATGGGGGTGTGTGTGTGTTTTTGTGTGTGTATTTAGATGGAGTTTCGCAACAGCTAATGTATGTGGTAGAATAAAAGGGGTAAGTAGTGATGGTATGAATACAAGAGAGGTTATTATAGTAAGCAGATACATGGTATGGAATAGAAGTGGTCGGTATGATGACTAGATGTTTGGTTTCTAATAAACAGAGTCTAATAGTAAAAAAAAGGCAAATGGCATGTAGCAAAAGCAGTGTTTATTATTGTGAGTGACGAGGTGTAATGTCCAAACAGTAGTAGGTTTTCTAAGTGTAGTGTTGATATGAATTAAAGAGGGATAGGTAGTGTAGAATGACTAAACAAACAGAGCTTCCCAAATTTTAAATATATCCTCATGAATGTATTAATTGTGTAATAATAAGGATGTATTACGAGGAGGTGTAGTATAATAGTATATAATTTAGGCTTTGTGTTTTCTACTCCTATGTTGGGAAAGTAATACGTTACCTTATGGTTAATATTTAAGTTTCTATGTCCAATTTATATATTTATTTATGGTGGATGAATTATGATAACAAAACTAGGAAGCAAACGATGACACACTTTAAGTGCTTCGAGTGTACTAGGGATTATATTTAGCTACAAGGGAAAAGCTCTAAGCATGGTTTTTTAATAATAGTGAGTTGAAACCAAGTAGTTACTAATCATAGTTTACTTTGTATGCTCCAATGTTTAATTTTTCGAGGTACATCAAGCAACAATATATATTTAGGCAAAAAACGATATTTTCCTGAATTTTTATGCAAATATCACATTTACCCTAATTTTCCCATTAAACACGAACATTCACACAACTGCAGTACACATAGTGTTCTACATAATAAGTGCTCCCACGTCTTCGTAGGTTGCAGCACGCCCCGTTTTGTAGCAAGAACGGGAAGACCCCAATGATGAAGCATGACATCAAATGAGCGTTTGGTGTGTGAGGGGTATTTTTAAAACACATAGTGTTCCTTACAACAATCTCCCTAAAGAATCAACTGAAGTAGTGTACATTAAAGTTTTAACTTGAAATTCCAGCCCACTGTGTGGAAACATTACCATTTTATTCTGGACAAATGTGGGGAAAAAGTAGACTAACCGCCAGAAAATTTACGGTAGAGCATTTTTTTTTTTAAAGCAAATAAAACTGTGTTGTCACTATGTAGCTGCTGGTTTTGTTCCTGTTAATAGTACTTGCAAGTGTGGGAAAAAACCCGAAGACTTGTTTAAAGAATGTAACAAACAAATGATGTTAGGGGGGCGGAGTGGGAGGGGAGACTCCTAGGGAAGAGAAGAGATAAGAAAAGTGCCAAGATGCTAAACAGATGGCGCCATTGTTTATAGAATGAGCCAGCTGGGACCCGTTTGGTGTGCTATGGCCAATGTGTGTAAGCTACCTCTATGTGCATGGTATAGGGTTTTTACGTTTATTTTATACTATTACCAGTACGACAATGCATTTTATACCTTAAATGCTGATTAATTACTGTATCTATTACATGGGCAACTTCAGTTTACTTTTATGCGTTCAGTTCGTACATGTAACTTACACAGTTTGCCTTTTAACATTTACAACTACTGAACCTGCGCCCTACCATGTTGCCTTAAAATGCGAGCAACGTAATGCATTTTGTGAGTGCATTTCTGAAACTACTGTGAGCAAGAAAGTGGGCGCTATTTTAAAGCTTTAACGCGTTTGAAAGCTCACTGAGTATGCCGTGATATATTAAACGCATGTGCACCGTGACATGAAGCCAGCTTATTATATAATTTGTTTACCTATTTTTAGCAAACACCAGTAATTTAATCATTCGATCTGTTGCATAGGCAACTGCGGTTTACTTTTATGTATTTAGCTTCTACATGTAACATAAACTGTTTGCCTCTCAACCTTCATAAGAACTGGATTAGCGCGCCACCATGTGGCCTTGAAATGCGAGTAGCATAATGCATTTTGTGTATTAAGTGTGGACCTGTGACGCGCTGTGCGCTATTTTTAAACTTCAACGTGTTTGACAGTTCACTAAGTGTGCTGTGATATATTAAAGACCTTGGCAGCACGACATTAAGCCAACTCCCGAGACTCCTACGGGCAAAAGACGGTGACAGTGTGCGTTATTTTAAAGCTTCAACGTGTTTAAAAGTTCACTAAGTATCCTGTGATATATTAAAGGCCTGCGCAGCGCGACATTGAGCCAGCTTATATAGTTTCCCTTTACACTTTTTTAGGAAACACGAGTAATTGTAACTTGCGATTACAGCTTTTCAAAAAATTAGCAGTGTTAAATATAACTTCGGAATTAAAGACCAGGCTACAGTATATACTAAGCTGTTATTTAGTAAATAAAAAATGCCGCTCTAGTGGCGTCTAGCAGAGCACATGTAAATAAGCGCTGCTAAGAAAGTGAAAATACTCGTAAGTGAAAGAACTCATCCATGTACTTTGCGAGAGCGAGCTGGATAATTGTAAGCAGATGCTTAATGTAAATACGCAATGTAGGGTTAAGTGAAAGTACTCAAATGCAGGTGTAGTAATGCATTTTGTCAGTGTTTTCCTGAGACTTTTGTGGGCAAGACGTGGTATGTGCTTGGGCAAGATGCAGTATGCGCTATTTGGAAGCTTCAACGCATTTGAAAGCTTACAGAGTATGCTATCATATATTAAACACTCCTGCAGCGCAATATGGAGCCAGCTTATTATATTATTTGTTTGTTTACCTTTTCTAAGCAAATACAACTGCAGTAATTAATAATAATATATATTTTAGAGATTTGTGAAGTAACTTTGACACTTACACTATTATTCCCTTTAAACACAAACATTCACACAACTGCAGTACACATAGTGTTCTACATAATAAGTGCTCCCACGTCTCCGTAGGTTGCAGCACGCCCCGTTTTGTAGCAAGAACGGGAAGACCCCAATGATGAAGCATGACATCAAATGAGCGTTTGGTGTGTGAGGGGTATTTTTAAAACACATAGTGTTCCTTACAACAATCTCCCTGAAGAATCAACTGAAATAGTGTACATCAAAGTTTTAACTTAAAATTCCAGCCCACTGTGTGGAAACATTACCATTTTATTCAGGACAAATGTGGGGGGAAAGTAGACTAACCACCAGAAAATTTACGGCAGAGCATTTTTTTTTTTTTAAGCAAATCAAACTGTGTTGTCACTATCTAGCTGCTGGTTTTCTTCCTGTTAATAGTACTTGCAAGTGTGGGGAAAAACCCGAGGACTTGTTTAAAGAATGTAACAAACAAATGATGTTGGGGGGCGGAGTGGGAAGATGAGGAGGGGAGACTCCTAGGGAAGAGAAGAGATAAGGAAAGTGCCAAGATGCTAAACAGATGGCGCCATTGCTTATAGAATGAGCCAGCTGGGGCCTGTTTGGTGTGCTATGGCCAATGTGTGTAAGCTACCTCTATGTGCATGGTATATGGTTTTTACGTTTATTTTGTACTATTACCAGTACGACAATGCATTTTATACCTTAAATGCGGGTTAATTACTGTATCTATTACATGGGCAACTTCAGTTTACTTTTATGCGTTCAGTTCGTACATGTAACTTACACAGTTTGCCTTTTAACATTTACTACTACTGAACCTGCGCCCTACCATGTTGCCTTAAAATGCGAGCAACGTAATGCATTTTGTGAGTGCATTCCTGAAACTACTGTGAGCAAGAAAGTGTGCGCTATTTTTAAGCTTTAACGCGTTTGAAAGCTCACTGAGTATGCCGTGATATATTAAATGCATGTGCACCGTGACATGAAGCCAGCTTATTATATAATTTGTTTACCTACTTTTAGCAAACACCAGTAATTTAATCATTCGATCTGTTGCATAGGCAACTGCGGTTTACTTTTATGTATTTAGCTTCTACATGTAACATAAACAGTTTGCCTCTCAACCTTCATAAGAACTGGATTAGCGCGCCACCATGTGGCCTTGAAATGCGAGTAGCATAATGCATTTTGTGTATTAAGTGTGGACCTGTGACGCGCTGTGCGCTATTTTTAAACTTTAACGTGTTCGACAGTTCACTAAGTGTGCTGTGATATATTAAAGACCTTGGCAGCGCGACATTAAGCCAACTCCCGAGACTCCTACGGGCAAAACACGGTGGCTGTGCGTTATTTTAAAGCTTCAACGTGTTTAAAAGTTCACTAAGTATCCTGTGATATATTAAAGGCCTGCGCAGCGCGACATTGAGCCAGCTTATATAGTTTCCCTTTACACTTTTTTAGAAAACAGGAGTAATTGTAATTTGCGATTACAGCTTTTCAAAAAATTAGCAGTGTTAAATATAACTTCGGAATTAAAGACCAGGCTACAGTATATACTAAGCTGTTATTTAGTAAATAAAAAAAGCCGCTCTAGTGGCGTCTAGCAGAGCACATGTAAATAAGCGCTGCTAAGAAAGTGAAAATACTCGTAAGTGAAAGAACTCATCCATGTACTTTGCGAGAGCGAGCTGGATAATTGTAAGCAGATGCTTAATGTAAATACGCAATGTAGGGTAAAGTGAAAGTACTCAAATGCAGGTGTCGTAATGCATTTTGTCAGTGTTTTCCTGAGACTTTTGTGGGCAAGACGTGGTATGTGCTTAGGCAAGATGCAGTATGCGCTATTTGGAAGCTTCAACGCATTTGAAAGCTTACAGAGTTTGCTATCATATATTAAACACTCCTGCAGCGCAATATGGAGCCAGCTTATTATATTATTGGTTTGTTTACCTTTTCTAAGCAAATACAACTGCAGTAATCAATAATAATATATATTTTAGAGATTTGTGAAGTAACTTTTACACTTACACTATTATTCCCTTTAAACACGAACATTCACACAACTGCAGTACACATAGTGTTCTACATAAAAAGTGCTCCCACGTCTCCGTAGGTTGCAGCACGCCCCGTTTTGTAGCAAGAACGGGAAGACCCCAATGATGAAGCATGACATCAAATGAGCGTTTGGTGTGTGAGGGGTATTTTTAAAACACATAGGGGCCGATTCCGATCTCGGTCGGAGGCGTACCCAACACCATTCGGTCGGGAAAAAAGCCATGCGAAAGCCTGTTTCCCGACCGATCCGTACAGTACACCGAACGAGCAAGTACGATGCGCACAACAGCAAAAAATCCGGCCGAGCCGTACTCACCCAAACCAGGTCCTGTTCTCCGACCGAGGCGAATCCGGAAACGCCGAATCGAGTCGCACGGAAGGAAAAATGCAGCCCCGTCCGGCCGGACAAGTACGATGCGCTTCCCGTACGCGCCGAACCCGTCGCTACGCACGGCACGTCAAAGCATCCGGGAGAGGCGCACATAAGCTCCGATTCGCGCCACAACACGATCCACGGCTACGAGACGAACACGGCACCGACGAGGACGAGGCGAAGTGACGAGGACGACGCGAAGCAACGAGAAGGACGAACGACACGAACCAACCATGAATCCCTTCGTCCCGATCATACCAATATTCTACATCTACTACCGGAACAGGCACGGACGCGTACGGCGCAGAAGGTAAGCCAGACACCAACCACAAAACACATACAACACGTACACGACACATCACACACACACACGGGGATGCTGAATATACTTACACCAGCAACAGCAGCACCATAGGGGCGGGATGCCCATCACCAATGCCACATATGCACACAGGGGCCTGAATGCGCACCACCACCCCTACCCAGGGGGGCTGGATGCCTACCACCACTACCACCCTCACCCAGGGGGGCTGGATGCCTACCACTACTACCACCCTCACCCAGGGGGGCTGGATGCCTACCACTACTACCACCCT
This sequence comes from Calotriton arnoldi, assembly GCA_963921515.1. Taxonomy (NCBI): domain Eukaryota; kingdom Metazoa; phylum Chordata; class Amphibia; order Caudata; family Salamandridae; genus Calotriton; species Calotriton arnoldi. The sequence continues at coordinate 86,164 of CAWUFW010013266.1, forward strand.
TAGCCAGGGGGGCAGGATGCCTACCACTACTACCACCCTTAGCCAGGGGGGCTGGATGCCTACCACTACTACCACCCTTAGCCAGGGGGGCTTGATGCCTACCACTACTACCACCCTTAGCCAGGGGGCTGGATGCCTACCACTACTACCACCCTTAGCCAGGGGGGCTGGATGCCTACCACTACTACCACCCTTAGCCAGGGGGGCAGGATGCCTACCACTACTACCACCCTTAGCCAGGGGGCAGGATGCCTACCACTACTACCACCCTTAGCCAGGGGGGCAGGATGCCTACCACTACTACCACCCTTAGCCAGGGGGCTTGATGCCTACCACTACTACCACCCTTAGCCAGGGGGGCTTGATGCCTACCACTACTACCACCCTTAGCCAGGGGGCAGGATGCCTACCACTACTACCACCCTTAGCCAGGGGGGCTTGATGCCTACCACTACTACCACCCTTAGCCAGGGGGCTGGATGCCTACCACTACTACCACCCTTAGCCAGGGGGGCTTGATGCCTACCACTACTACCACCCTTAGCCAGGGGGGCAGGATGCCTACCACTACTACCACCCTTAGCCAGGGGGGCAGGATGCCTACCACTACTACCACCCTTAGCCAGGGGGCAGGATGCCTACCACTACTACCACCCTTAGCCAGGGGGCTTGATGCCCACCACTACTACCACCCTTAGCCAGGGGGGCTGGATGCCTACCACTACTACCACCCTTAGCCAGGGGGCTTGATGCCTACCACTACTACCACCCTTAGCCAGGGGGGCTGGATGCCTACCACTACTACCACCCTTAGCCAGGGGGGCTTGATGCCTACCACTACTACCACCCTTAGCCAGGGGGGCTGGATGCCTACCACTACTACCACCCTTAGCCAGGGGGCTGGATGCCTACCACTACTACCACCCTTAGCCAGGGGGGCAGGATGCCTACCACTACTACCACCCTTAGCCAGGGGGCTTGATGCCTACCACTACTACCACCCTTAGCCAGGGGGGCTTGATGCCTACCACTACTACCACCCTTAGCCAGGGGGGCAGGATGCCTACCACTACTACCACCCTTAGCCAGGGGGGCAGGATGCCTACCACTACTACCACCCTTAGCCAGGGGGGCTTGATGCCTACCACTACTACCACCCTTAGCCAGGGGGGCAGGATGCCTACCACTACTACCACCCTTAGCCAGGGGGGCTTGATGCCTACCACTACTACCACCCTTAGCCAGGGGGCTGGATGCCTACCACTACTACCACCCTTAGCCAGGGGGCTGGATGCCTACCACTACTACCACCCTTAGCCAGGGGGGCTGGATGCCTACCACTACTACCACCCTTAGCCAGGGGGGCAGGATGCCTACCACTACTACCACCCTTAGCCAGGGGGGCAGGATGCCTACCACTACTACCACCCTTAGCCAGGGGGGCAGGATGCCTACCACTACTACCACCCTTAGCCAGGGGGCTTGATGCCCACCACTACTACCACCCTTAGCCAGGGGGGCTGGATGCCTACCACTACTACCACCCTTAGCCAGGGGGGCAGGATGCCTACCACTACTACCACCCTTAGCCAGGGGGGCAGGATGCCTACCACTACTACCACCCTTAGCCAGGGGGGCTTGATGCCTACCACTACTACCACCCCCACTCATAGGATGGACAATGCATGACACAACAAGCACACCACAACCTAGGGAATGCAAGATAAAGACATCCCCCCACCACCATGACAAGCGTGTGTAGGCTGTGTCAAATGCCTACAACACCGAACATGACTTTGAACATACAATGTGACCCCCTAGCACATGTGCCACACATATATGTGTGTGGCACCCACAATGCAAGCAGCCCATGACCATTGTGGCAATGGGGCCTAAACCCCCATCATCACAGTGACCAAAAGGTAAGTGTGGGGTCCATAGCCGAAGCACATTTTGACCATTGTGGCAATGGGGTCTAAACCCCCATCATCACAGTGACCAAAAGGTAAGTGTGGGGTCCATAGCCGAAGCACATTTTGACCATTGTGGCAATGGGGTCTAAACCCCCATCATCACAGTGACCAAAAGGCAAGTGTGGGGTCCACAGCTGAAGCACATTTTGACCATTGTGGCAATGGGGTCTAAACCCCCATCATCACAGTGACCAAAAGGCAAGTGTGGGGTCCATAGCTGAAGCACATTTTGACCATTGTGGCAATGGGGTCTACACCCCCATCATCACAGTGACCAAAAGGTAAGTGTTGACAAAGAAAGAGCTGCAACTGCCAAACTGCATGGATCATTCCTGGTCACAGAACCAAAAACTCATCTGTGGCAAAGTAGTGTATGTGTCCCATTGCAACATAAATTGGGTGAGCCAAATACTGCAGTGCAAATGAGACATTCCTTTGGCCATGTGCAGACAAACAACACCCATGGGGGCTGACACCGTCAACATTCATCAATGACACAATGACAGAAGTGACCATCAGAATGCAGAACCACATATTTGCACCAATGGGCACACAAATGCAGATATCCTGTGGAGACAGCAGATGTGAGGTGAACAGATACCATACCATGGCAGCAATGGGACACACAAACCATGATCACTGTGCTGACCGATGACCTAGGAGTCCCAGGGACAGCAGGGGAAACACACCAAACAACATACAGCCAATGGCACACCCAAGATATGCCAATGCAGTGGTGCAGATGCACAAACACAAACAGGCAGACCAACACTGTCATCATACACAGCAGGTGAGGGGTGGGGGTGCCAGTGTCCCCAGGCAACCACACAACACATGAGGAGAGCTGAATACCAATCATACAGATGTGCATACACTGCCACACTAAGGTAACTCATGGATCCAAATCCCCTATGTGGGCAAGCAGGCATTGTCAGATGAGAGGGAGCACAAAACACACATGTCACACAGGCACGTAGGAACAACAACTGACACAGCAAGACACAGACACACCACAGCACCACCCCCAGGGCCCCCACAATGTGGTGACCCTGGGCTGAATAAAAATCCCACTGTGATGACAAAGCTAAATGTCGTTCACACTGTGAACCACAGTCAGGTGTCCTGAGCAACAAACTACCATCACACCTACACAAGCACAAATCAATCAGCATGGCCAGTAAGCCAAGGCCAACATGGAGGCAGGGGACTAGCTGGGCAACGACTCCCATCTGCACACACTCAAGACCACACCCCTCGACCTCCAACAATGTGCAGCAGTGAAGTACACATGCACTGGTGACATTGCACATGCACCCATGACTATTCCAGGGTGGTGGGTGGGAACCAAGGTGCAGAAACACATCACACATGGCCACTCAACAAGACTCCTGAATGTCTGACACACTGCACACTACGCTGTACATGGACATGACGGCGATACCACACCAACCAATGGGATCCCAGCCACAGTCACACACCAATGAAGAAGCCAAGGTCACCCACAAAGAACACACATAGACAACAACCAACATTGCAGCCCGGACCCTGAGGAGTGCCAGCAGTCACACACACAACGTGTCACAATCACTGAAAGATAACACGAACTGAAAATCACATGACAGGGGCAAACAACAAGTGCCAAGGGGAAACCTGACTGTGACCCATCTGCGTCTGCACACAAACTCAGCCCTGACAGCAAACACACCTATGGGTGACACCCTGATGACCAGTAATGTGCCATGCACCCACATCACAGAGAACACAGGGAGAAGACTTTGGGGGAACATAGCTCAAGTCAGCAAGCATCACAAACAGGTACAACACTAGGGATCACAGCATGCGCAGATAAATGGAAGTGAACACACAGACATGCACATACAACACACACCTTGGGCGCAGGCAATGTCACACGTGTACACACTGCCATGAGGGGACTCCACTCCTGTGTGAGGAAAGCTGTGCCATATGTTGCCTCAGTAGGGCCCCATCATGTCAGCTGAGCACTTGGTCACACAATCAACAATTAGCACCAAATGAGGGCTCCCATCACATCAGCCTGGTCATGGATGTGCCAACGGAATCATCAGCACAGATCCAACACACTTGTATAGCAATGTTGCACTGACTACACGGATGAGTCCTTCCCCATTGATGCCCAAACCTGCATGTCCAGTGGAGATGGCAACACGGTCAGGGAAGTAGACAAATGCAACGATGGCAGGCACAACAGATGTGCAGGGGTGGAAGCCACAGATATGAAATTGCTAATGTAAGTAGGAAATCCCATTGCCAAATACTGAACACATGACACCCTCAGATGCTGCTATGGATGACATGGATACACCACATGATAGGACACATTCCCCCTGGACCACATGGGTTCCTGCACAGTAACACTTCATAATCATGAGACCAGATATCACCATCACTGCAGCAAGGGCATGGTTAGCAGCACCAACAACATGTACATCTGAAGCATGAGCACTAGAGAAAAGAAAGTTGCTTTATTCAGCATATGTGTTGAATGAAAACGACGTCCAGAAAAAATAGAGCAAAGGCCAATGGCCAGTCCATTGTCAAAGTTCAAACAGGGTGACACTGGCAGATGTCACCCTACGCATGCCTGCACAAAACCAGGGACAATCCACTAGGAGGGGCAACCGGGGGGCAGGCCAGGCACCGCAGGGACAGGATCAGGGCTCACCAGGGGGAGTCAGGGAAGGGGTGGTGGGTGCTGGAGAGCCACTGACAACTGCAGTGGAGGTGTCTGACATGGTGTGTGCCGGCACAACTGGGGGCATGACTCAGATGTCGTGGGTGCCGGCACAACTGCAGTGGACCCTGCAGATGGAGTGGACAGGTCCGCCACTGCAGTGCCCAAGTCAGACAGGGCGGTAGTGGACTCCACTGCAGTGCCTACCTCCAGGGGAGGAGAATGGGGAACAGGCAAGGTGGGTTGGACAGAGGGGGAGGACACCCTCACCACATCAGTGGCACAGACAAGCGCAGCGGGGGTGTGGTGCTGGGAGAGCAAGTGGCAGGGGGAGAAGGCCTGATCCTCTTGGGGATGGTATATCTGTGGGTGGGGGAACCTGGGGCAGGGTGTGGTGGGGGCACCTGTGCAGTGGGGGCCTGAGGGATGGAGGACGGAGACCTTGTGCCTGAGCTGCAGAGCGGTGGCGGGGTCTTGCTCTTAGGACTCCGGGGGGACTTGCGGGTGGGGGCCTCAGTCCGTCTGCGCCTGGGGGAGGGTGTCCGGGGGCGAGGGGCACTCTGCTCCGTGTGGGTGGGCTTCCTCTTCCCCCGGGATGCTGGAGCAGCTTCATCGGTGGGGAAGAGGCCGAGGTCACAGAGGAAGAGCTGCTGTGACTTTGGGGTTGCAGGTGAGGCAAGGGAGGGTGCTTTGGAGGGAGAGGGAACTGAGGACTGCGCAGTGCATGTGGATGCGTGTGTGTGTTCCAGGGCCCCATCCCCTGTGAGTCTGGCTTCAGTCCCCTGAATGTGCGTGCGTGTGCGTTTTGTCATTGGCGTGTGTGTCAGTGTGCTGGATGTGTGTGTGCTGGTGTGTGCCTGTGCCAGTGTGTGTGTGCTTGGGATGGGTAAGGTGCTGGGGAGTGTGGATGGAGCAGAGGCAGGAGGGGTGAGGGACCGTTTGAGGAGGGACACTGCTGCCGTCAGGGAGGAGTCCATGGACCTATTGCCCCTCTGTAGGTCAGACATGCCCGATGAGATGCCCTCCATGAACGACACCAGCTGAGTCAACAGCGCGGTGTGCGCATGGAGGACACTCAGCATGGCTGTCTGCCCTACATGGAGCTGGCGAAGGAGGTACACAGACTCCTCACTCAGGGCAGCAGGGGACACAGGGGCAGGGGCTGCGGTGCCTGGCCCAAAGGAGACACGCTCCCGGACATGGGAGCCTCCACGGACCTGGGGAATGGGAGCCGATGGGAGGGCGGTGGTGGTGCTGGTGGTGGCGGGGACAGCAACACTAGCTGGGGTGTGGTGGCTGCTGACACCCGCCTCCACAAGGGAGTCATCCTCCGAGTTGCTCTGGTCCTCAGCTGAGGTGGATGCTGCTGAGGACTCCTCGGTGTGGCTCCCCTCGCCCTCCGTGCCACTGGGTCCCTCCGACCACTCCTCGGCTGCTGACCCAGTCTGGCTCTCTGGCTCCTCCTGGTCCGTGGAGCTGTCCCCTTCCGTGGCCGTGGATGTATCTGCAAACAATGGGGAAACAGACAGACATCAGTCACCTGCACATAACGCACACACCACTGTGAGCACAGCACATCACAGAGCAAGCCCTGGCATCATTAGTTGTACATTGCTAAAAGTGCCCTAACTGAACAGGAGAAGCCAATTGTCAGTCTGATGCCAAGCATGGCACTCACATCCCACATGGCCTTGCACCCATCTGTCTGGTGTCTGTTGGATTGCAACACCCCAGTGTTGACACATGCACCAAGTACACAGTAGTTGGACAGTGCAGAGGACACGGTGTGGCATGTGGACATGCACACATCACAGCTCTTGCCACTGAGTCAGTACAGGTTTCCGGATGAAAGGGATGCCCAGAGTCAAATAGGAAATGCATGTGATGCATACCAGCGACAGACACCATGATGCACCCATGTCCTGATAGCCAGCGCCACTATGGTGTGCATGTAGCACATGTCACTCCCCTGCAGGCTCAACAATCAGTAGACACATGCCATGGCGGAGGCATGACTGCAAAGTCATACATCACTGTCTCAGTGATGTATGACTTTGCAGCCAGGCAACAACACTCTGCACTGTGTCACAATAGTAGGTCATGGGGAATGCAAGTCCTGGAGCTGCACAAGTGCACATGTACATCCCCCCACAACACATCCTCTTAACCCTCATCTGTCCAGGTCATACCTATTGGACATATGGTAGACCTGTGACACTACCCTCTGAACCTGAGCCCCTCACACTCTGCTGTGCATGGGGAACAGCTGCCTGAACTTCACATTCACATGCCCCAGTCTGCATGGGCAGCTGATCAGACACCTATGTGTCACACAAGTATCGTCTCCTATGGTCACATCTCCAGTGGCATGCTGAGCCCCTACCAAGAAACTCCACAGCAGTCCTGGCGACTAATCCACAGCACACTGACACAGAGGCAGACACCTGAGGGGTCAAATCACTGCGCACAATGTGTCAGCTGATACACGGGAGTGGGAGTACAGAGTGTATTGTATGGCCTGGAGTAGGCATGACTGTCCAGCCCCACATGAATGAGGGATGAGCCCTGGACTGTAGGCAGCTGGCTAAGTATGTGTGACACACGTCATATACATACTCCTGGGGCCCAAACATTGTTCCCACCCGCAGCATGGGTGTGTGCCAGATACCCCAGCCACATGTGGTGGATCAGCTCAGCAATTGGACCACAGATCAAAGTAACACGCTGAATACATGTCAGAATACAGGCATTGTGTAAGCAATGGACCCACCCATGATGCCCACCACAGAGTCAGGGAAACAGATGCTGTCTCCCACCTTGAGTCAAGCAAACTGCAAGGACACAGTCCTAAGTGACAGAATCCCCTGCATGTAAGGGCCACACCTGGGTATCAGATGAGGAGTGGGCAGTGCACAATAGAGGGACATGGCTCCTGGACAACATGACTGCTGTACTGTGGCAGTTTAACCAGGCCCGAGGAGGGCACATAGCATGTTAGACAGAGTTCACAGTGCAGTCTTTGACTCACCCCCTCCTTGCTGCTCTCTGGCCTTCAGCTGCCCATCCAGGTCTGGAAAGACCACCGCCAGGATCCTGAGCATGTGGGGGGTCAGGGTCCGTGTTCCGCCCCTCCTGCGAGGAGGCGACAGCTTCAGCTGGACCCGTGCAATCCTCCGGGTCCAGCCCCGAAGGTCCTGCCACCTCTTTTGGCAGTTGCGGATCCGGCGCTTGTAGACCCCCACGGACCGGACAGCCCGGACGATGTCCTTCCATATCTCCTGCTTCCGATGGGCAGAAGCCTGTCAGGATGACAAAGTGATAAGGCCATTACTACACATGCAACATATCCGTGCATGACACAGTTGCATATACATGTCGCAATCACAGGGGCACATGGTGTACACAGGCAGTGCACGGCTGCCCATGGACAGTTTTCCAGAAGTCACTACATGGTATCATTGCATGGGGAGTAAAACCCTGTTCAGAAGCACTGTCACTGCACCATACCTGTCCAGTGCAAGTCACTACACACTATGGGGGGTGACAACTACTCAGTGAGCCTGCTAGCCAGTGGCGTGCAGACTCTCAGCCTTGCTAGTCTGACAAAATGCACATTCAGAAAGGCAGTGCACAGGACACTCACCTGCTCCCCTGGTGTCCCATACAGCTTGCTGTACTGTGGAAGTAGGCTGTCCAGCAGGGCCTGGTTCTCTTCAAGGCTGAAGGCTGGGGCTCTCTCCACAGTACGTGCCATTGCAGGGTCCAGAGGGGCAGAGACAGCAGCAGTGCAGTGGCAGATGTCGTCTTGGAGCATGTAGTGCAGGCAAGTGGGCTCTCAGGGGAACAGCCAGCAATATATATGTGCTGGAGAGGCAGATACTGTCCCTTGTGTCCAAAGTGATAGGTCCAAGTCGTTTGCATCTTCTGAATCTGGCCAATCCATGGAATAGCAGCACCTAAACACGCCCACAGCATCCTTCAAATCTTCAACTTCATGACATACATGATTTTGCAACATTGTTGTGGGTGACCAACTGAATTTCCAGCAACCGACTCGTTCGAAATTCGAAAACGCGTCCGTTGCCAGGCAAGCCCATTGTCAATGGGTGCGCACCGATCGGTCCATTGCGGTACAACGCGCACAGGGGTACAACGCGTACCCGCACACATTGAAGGCAATGGGCCGGCCGGAGGCACCGATCGGTCCATTGCGGTACAACGCGCACAGGGGTACAACGCGTACCCGCACACATTGAAGGCAATGGGCCGGCCGGAGGCACCGATCGGTCCATTGCAGTTCAACGCGCACAGGGGTACAACGCGTACCCGCACACATTGAAGGCAATGGGCCGGCCGGAGGCACCGATCGGTCCATTGCAGTTCAACGCGCACAGGGGTACAACGCGTACCCGCACACATTGAAGGCAATGGGCCGGCCGGAGGCACCGATCGGTCCATTGCGGTACAACGCGCACAGGGGTACAACGCGTACCCGACACATTGAAGGCAATGGGCCGGCCGGAGGCACCGATCGGTCCATTGCAGTTCAACGCGCACAGGGGTACAACGCGTACCCGCACACATTGAAGGCAATGGGCCGGCCGGAGGCACCGATCGGTCCATTGCAGTTCAACGCGCACAGGGGTACAACGCGTACCCGCACACATTGAAGGCAATGGGCCGGCCGGAGGCACCGATCGGTCCATTGCAGTTCAACGCGCACAGGGGTACAACGCGTACCCGCACACATTGAAGGCAATGGGCCGGCCGGAGGCACCGATCGGTCCATTGCAGTTCAACGCGCACAGGGGTACAACGCGTACCCGCACACATTGAAGGCAATGGGCCGGCCGGAGGCACCAATCGGTCCATTGCAGTTCAACGCGCACAGGGGTACAACGCGTACCCGCACACATTGAAGGCAATGGGCCGGCCGGAGGCACCGATCGGTCCATTGCAGTTCAACGCGCACAGGGGTACAACGCGTACCCGCACACATTGAAGGCAATGGGCCGGCCGGAGGCACCGATCGGTCCATTGCAGTTCAACGCGCACAGGGGTACAACGCGTACCCGCACACATTGAAGGCAATGGGCCGGCCGGAGGCACCGATCGGTCCATTGCAGTTCAACGCGCACAGGGGTACAACGCGTACCCGCACACATTGAAGGCAATGGGCCGGCCGGAGGCACCGATCGGTCCATTGCAGTTCAACGCGCACAGGGGTACAACGCGTACCCGCACACATTGAAGGCAATGGGCCGGCCGGAGGCACCGATCGGTCCATTGCAGTACAACGCATCACTGTACATGTGACTGGCATAGGTCAGCATGCCTGTCTCAGATGGACATATGCCAGACACAGATAGCTCCCAGGGAGTGAGGGGCACACCTACATCACGACAGCCTGTCCAAACCTTATCATAAGGCATGTAAGGCTGCATTTCCTATTGTGTGTATGTTGGTGTACATGTTGTCCTGTGGGTGTCACCTGTGGGCAGCCACCCCCAGGCTGTGCACGTGTTCATGGGGACAGGATCCTGGGTGTTACGTGTACGTGACCACTGTGATGTGCAACTGTTCATATCTGTGCATGTGTCATGGTCACATTTCACAGTGGTGTTTGTGTATGTCATGTCACATACCCCGTGAGTCCCATGTGGGACGGTATGTTTGAGCCAGGGTGTCCCAGTGGCACAATAGTGATGGACCTCCACAGTCTTTGTGCATGTAGTGTTTACAATGTCTCTGATTTCATGTGCACAATGGGAGACAGTCTCCACATCCACGTTGTGTGTGCATGGACTCTGATGTTGTGCGTGTGTGTCACAGACGTCCATGTCTGTCCTGCCATGGCAAGTGTGGCCACTACCTGTGGGGGTCATGTTTGTTTTGCTGTGGTGTACACATGATACTCCAGGTGATGCCAGTGTCCATGTGGCATTACAGGGTCCCTGGGAATGTACCTGTCGTTGAGCTGTGGTGCCTGGGGCACATCTGTCCTCACATGTCACTGTGGGGGTGACTGTGACACGGCATCATGATATCCAATGGGCCAACCTGGGACAAATTGATGCCACCTGTAGGACCGTGTTGACAGATGTTGGCCATGTATGTACCATACATGTCCTTCCGGTACTGCACACTTCATGTAGTTGTGCCTCATGATGATGTATGTTGGGATCTTGAGTGTGTTCAATGCCGCATATGTGGGGTGACTTACGATCTTGCTTACTTCTCCTCTGCACTGCAGGGCTCCTGCTGTCCATCGGCCATTCCCAGACCTGGCAACGATGGTGGAACGGGACAGCATCCGACGGTACCGCTTCACCAGGCAGCTGATTGAGGATTTGGCAGTGCAGTTGTCCCCACATTTGCAGCCTGGCCGGCCGTATCCTACAGCGCTGACCCCCAAGGTGAAGGTGATGGCAGCCCTACACTTCTTTGCCACCGGTACCTTCCAACATACTGTGGCGTCTGCTGGTGGGATGTCACAGACCATGTTCAGCCGTGTGCTCCGCGATGTTTTGGCGGCAATGTTGCTCTTCCTGAACCGGTACATCTATTTCCCTAGACTGCGACGACTCACTGATGTGAAGAGTGACTTTTATGCCCTGGGGAGGATGCCGCATGTCATTGGCTCCATTGATGGGACACATGTGGCTTTGGTACCACCACAGGCCCAGGAGCAGGCCTACAGGAACCGCAAGCACTACCACTCGGTCAATGCACTGGTGGTGTGTCTTGCAGACATGACCATCACACACGTGTGTGCCCGTTTCCCTGGTTCAGCACACGATGCCTTTGTGATGAGGAGTAGTCGCATCCCCAGGATGATGGCACAGATGCAGAACCAGCGTGCCTGGCTTGTCGGTGTGTACTGACTTTGTGCCATTGTGTGTGATCTGATCTGTAGTATTCCGCCCACTTTTCCAAGTCAGCTAATGTGCACTTGTCTGGCCGTAGGTGACTCGGGATACCCCAACATGCCGTGGTTGCTGACACCCCTCAGGAACCCTGTGACACCTGCCCAGATGCGCTACAATGAGGCACATGGTCGGACCAGGAGAGTAATTGAGCGGACCTTTGGTCTCCTGAAGAGCCGCTTCCGCTGCCTGGACAAGACCGGAGGGTCCCTCCCATATGCCCCTGCGAAAGTGTGCAAGATTATCATCGTCTGCTGCATGCTCCACAACATGGCAGTGCGGAAGGAGTTGCCTCTCATCCAGGATGACGATGACCAACATCCGCCACCTGTGGAGGATCCTGGCCTGGACCACGATGCCAGTGACGATGATGATGATGATGGTGATGGTGATGTCCGCACACAGCTCATCACCAACTTCTTTAGCTGAATGTGAGTATCCTGAGGTGTCATGTCAATGATGTGAGTTGGCATGATGTGTGGGTGGTGCTCTGGTGCTGTTGGAGTGTGTCCATGGGCTACTTGACTGGATGTGTGTTGCGATGTGTGCTTACAGGTGGGCTGTACTCCCCAACAGTGTTGACATGCTAACTTGGTTCTGGGTGGGTATCTTGTAACATGTATTGTGCATGAGTTTTGCTGTTCTGTCCTGTACTCCATTGCTTTTGACTGTGTGTCATTTCTGTCCTTCACAGGGTACTTTCAGATTCGTTTGGTCAACTGTGTCCACCGACGACGTGATTGCACATCCAGGCTGGTAGCTGTTGTGTCCCTACAGGTGATGTGCGCCACACCCATGGACTTCCTTCCGTCTACAGTTGTTGACTGTGTGCCCGCTACCAGGTGGGGTTACCTTGCATCTGTAGTGGTTACGGCATGTTGCTACTGTGTAATAAACCTGTGCTTCACTTAGTGATGTGCGTTGTCTGTGGTCACACATTTGACTGCCATTTGCTTACTGCACCTGTGGGCTACTTGACTACAACTGGGAATGGGTGTGGTGTCTGTGCATTGCACCGTCTTCCCTGGCAACATCAGTGTAGGCAATGAGTCAGATGGCCTAGGTGTGTATGTGTCGTGTAGCCCTGGTGGTGTGTCTCCCTCATGTGTGTCACGTTGCCTGTACTCACATACCTGTGTTGTCCTTGCTGTTGCAGTTCGCATACACAGTGTAATTTTGCAGTTCATCATCCCCATAACAGCACCCACGTTGGAATCACGACAGAGGCAAGTATGGTGTATTAGTGTGTTTATTGTGATACATTTGTGTTAATAGTGCATAGGATGGGTTGTGCTGTACATGAATCTTGCAATCCCAAGTTCCTAGGTGAATTGAAAGTCCGGGTAGACAGGATCCCCAGTATCGGGGCCACAGTTGTCTGACACATTGGTCCAACTTGTACTCCCCATGCAATGTGTGGGAATAGTGTTGCCGTCAACAGGGTGAACAGTCTGTGCACAAAGGCGAACATCCAGAACAGGTTCAGGCTTCCTGGGAGTTGCGCTTGGCCATCGGCCTCTCACTTTTCCCTCCTCGGACGACCCCTCTTCTTGGGGGGGGGCCCTCAAGTGCAGGCTGCTGCGGTGCAGGGGACTCTCCGCCAGAGTCCTCCTCCCTCCCTGTGGCAGTTGCAGTTTGTTCGGCACCAGATGTTGTTGGCACACAGGGAGGTGTGGACTGGTTGCTGTTCATCTGGCGGAGGCATTGTAAAATGTCCCTGTGCACCGCCGTCATCTCATGCAGTGCATCCCACTTGGACTCCACGCGGGACATGTGTGAGTCCACACGGGACATGTGTGACTCCACGTGGGACATGTGGGAGTCCAAGCGGGCATGATGGGCAGCCTGCTGCTGTTTAATGTCTCTGAGGAGCCCCACTACCTGGCTGAGCTCTCCGGTGCTGGACTGGTACGCATCAGCTATGCGTACCAGTTGTGGGTCGTCATGCACACCAGCAACGTCTGCAAGCAGCGACCTCTGTCTCCCACCCCTCCCACCACCCCTGCTGACATGTGCAGTGTGTGCAGTGGCACGCACAGATAACCCTGGTCCACCTTGGGGTTGGTGGTGGTGGTGGTGTCCATGGCCCCAGGTTGGTCCAGGGTCACTGTGCTGGTGTTGCTCCTTATTCTGTCCATGTCGGCAGGGATGGTATTCGTGGTGACAGTCGTTGTAGGGGTGGGTGCAGGGGGTGCAGCTGGTGGTCCTGCTGGTGCTGCAGCTGGTGGTCCTGCTGGTGCTGCATGTTGACTTGCACCGGATGTGCCAGGTTGTTCTTCATCCTCCGAGGAGGACAGAGGCTGTACGACGCCAGTGAGCTCGGCATCCTCTTGAGCCTGGGACTGGGACTCCTCAGCGTCTGCTGCTGTGTCCCCATCATCACCTGTTTTTGGGAGACACAAACAATGTATGTCATGTTTCTGCAGGCATCAGTGGTTGACACACATGACAGTTGTGACTGTGCCTCTGGGTGCGGGCCTGTACATTGCATTGTCCTAAGTCGTCACAGTCAGGGGTTGATATTGGTGTGGCACATTGTCCTGCATTATTTGGGCATTTCTATGTATTTTCTGGGGTGTGAACATGGTCTGCATTGCTTGTGTTTGGTTGACAGCCAGACCTCCTTCCCACCCAGCCAGCCAGTCAGTTATCCCACCATGGAACGTGCTTGCGTTGCAGGGAGTGTAAGTTGTCTCTCAGGATGTCAGTCAGTGGTGTCCTGCTGTTTGTTGGTGCACAGTTGGCAGCAGGGCCTTGTGCTCCCCACAGCAGTAGCCAGTGTCAGCCATCTTGTGAGTCCTTCTCCACTCCCTGTGATGTGAGCATGGTTCAGGGTGGTGTTGATGGGACAGTTGTGGGGGTGAGCTATGTCTGTGACTACGACTCCCATCATGCCATTGCCTCCACCCCACTTGCCAGCATTCCCATACTTACTTGCTTTTGTGTGGAGTTCAGTGGGTGTGGGTGTGAGGGCAATGGCAAGATGGCTGACAGTGGTGTCCTGCTGTTGGTTGGTGTGCAGTACCCAGCATGCCCTTGTGCTCCCCACGACACAGCAACAGTGTCAGACATCTTTGATGGGCCTTTCCACTCTCTGTGGGATGTGCATGCGTGAGTGTGAGCTTGCTGGGCCATGTGGTGGGGGATGTAGGGCTGTGACTACAACTCCCATCATGCTATTGCCTCCACCCCCTTCCCAGCATGCCCATGCTTCCTTCCTTTTGACTCTGCTTCCCTGTGGGGTGGGCTGGCTGTGCTGACAGGATGGCTGGGAGTGTTGTCCTGGCAGTTGTTTGGCTAAGAGTCCCAAGAGTGTCCCTGTGCTTCACACAGCATAACCCAGGGTGGTGGTGCTTTGTGGGATCTTGTGTTAGGATGGAGGGCATTGCATTCTACCAGGTGGGTACTGTGGAGTTTGTGTTGGGGGGGTGTGAGGGGAGGTGCTGGTGACTATAGTCAGTGCTGCAAGTCCCCCTTCCCACCCAGCCAGCCAGATATCCCACCATGGAACGTGCTTGCATTGCAGGGAGTGTAAGTTGTCTCTCAGGATGTCAGTCAGTGGTGTCCTGCTGTTTGTTGGTGCACAGTTGCCAGCAGGGACTTGTGCTCCCCACAGCAGTAGCCAGTGTCAGCCATCTTGAGAGTCCTTCTCCACTCCCTGTGATGTGAGCATGGTTCAGGGTGGTGTTGATGGGCCAGTTGTGAGGCTGAGCAATGTCTGTGACTACGACTCCCATCATGCTATTGCCTCCACCCCCTTCCCAGCATGCCCATGCTTCCTTCCTTTTAACTCTGCTTCCCTGTGGGGTGGGCTGGCTGTGCTGACAGGATGGCTGGGAGTGTTGTCCTGGCAGTTGTTTGGCTAAGAGTCCCAAGAGTGTCCCTGTGCTTCACACAACATAACCCAGGGTGGTGGTGCTTGTGGGATCTTGTGTTAGGATGGAGGGCATTGCATTCTACCAGGTGGGTACTGTGGAGTTTGTGTTGGGGGGTGTGAGGGGAGGTGCTGGTGACTATAGTCAGTGCTGCAAGTCCCCCTTCCCACCCAGCCAGCCAGATATCCCACCATGGAACGTGCTTGCATTGCAGGGAGTGTAAGTTGTCTCTCAGGATGTCAGTCAGTGGTGTCCTGCTGTTTGTTGGTGCACAGTTGCCAGCAGGGCCTTGTGCTCCCCACAGCAGTAGCCAGTGTCAGCCATCTTGTGAGTCCTTCTCCACTCCCTGTGATGTGAGCATGGTTCAGGGTGGTGTTGATGGGCCAGTTGTGAGGCTGAGCAATGTCTGTGACTACGACTCCCATCATGCTATTGCCTCCACCCCCTTCCCAGCATGCCCATGCTTCCTTCCTTTTGACTCTGCTTCCCTGTGGGGTGGGCTGGCTGTGCTGACAGGATGGCTGGGAGTGTTGTCCTGGCAGTTGTTTGGCTAAGAGTCCCAAGAGTGTCCCTGTGCTTCACACAACATAACCCAGGGTGGTGGTGCTTTGTGGGATCTTGTGTTAGGATGGGGGGCATTGCATTCTACCAGGTGGGTACTGTGGAGTTTGTGTTGGGGTGTGTGTGAGGGGAGGTGCTTGTGACTATGGTTAGTGCTGCAAGTCCTCCTTCCCACCCACCCAGCCAGCCAGATATCCCACCATGGACTGTGCTTGCATTGCAGGGAGTGGAAGTTGTCTCTCAGGATGTCAGTCAGTGGTGTCCTGCTGTTTGTTGGTGCACAGTTGGCAGCAGGGCCTTGTGCTCCCCACAGCAGTAGCCAGTGTCAGCCATCTTGTGAGTCCTTCTCCACTCCCTGTGATGTGCGCATGGTTCATGGTGGTGTTGATGGGACAGTTTTGGGGCGGGCAATATGTGTGACTGCGACTCCCATGATGCTATTGGCTACACTGACTTGGCCAGCATACACAGAATTCCTTCCTTTGAGTGGTCTTCACTGTGTGTTGGTGTTGTTGTGGTGGCTACATGTGTGGATGTGTTTGTTAGTTCTATTTGTGCCACTGCCTAGCTGTAGTTGTGGTTGTGTTTGTACATGTGTTGGCACGGTTGGATGTGACTTTTTTGATGGCATGTGTTGTGTTTCTCTGACTGACATACACATTTTGGGATGATTCTGTTCTGGTTGCTGTGTGATTGCTATGAGTGCATGGTTTGACTCTCCCCTTGACAGTGATGTGTGTGTGTTTTGTGGCAGTATATTGTGTACATTTGTTGTGTACTCACCAGGCTCTGGGATGTCCTCTAGTCCATATATGCTCACTGGCGGTAGGATGGCCCGCACCTTCTCCTCCCAGGGCCTGAGGTATATTGGCTTGGCAGGAGGGCCACTGCCGGTGTGTTGGCTGTTGATGTAGTCTTGCTTCAGCAGTTTCCGTACCCTCCTGCGCACGTCATACCACCTGTTCTGGATGTCGGTCTTTGTGCGCCGACATGGTGATTGGGCGTTCACCCTGTTGATGATCCTCTCCCACATCTTGGTTTTCTGCGACATGGGGGTCTGTTGGACCAATGTGCCAAACAGCTGTGGCTCTACCCTGAGGATCTCGTCTACCAGGACTTCCAATTCACAATCTAGGAACTTGTGATTCTTCTTGGGGGGCATGGTGATGGGTGGTGATGGTGAGTGATGTGTGTGTTGGTGTGCAGGTGAGGGTGTGTGAGTGTGTGTTTTGCTGGGTGTATGTGAGGTAGGTATTTGTTGGTGTGCTGATGGTGTGTGGCTTGTGTGAGGGATGAGCTGTGGGTGTGTGGTTGCTTTCTCTTGGGTGCTGGCAGTGGAATGGCATTTGCAAAGGCTCATGGTAGTGATTTGTGTCCTTTATATAGGTGGAGTTGTGGGTGTGTCTTTGTTCTCTGTCCCCACCCCCCCAGTATTTATTGGCTTGGTAATTGCTTGTTTGGCCTTTTTTTGGGTGATTTTTTCTTTGTGCTGTTTGTGTATGTTGGAAACGTTCTTGTGACCGAGTCGGACCCTGCATTGGTCTCGTACGGTGTTTTCCGTTTCGTTCACGCTGTGTTTGTGCAGTTTTCTATGCTGCGTACGCGTCGGTCGCGGTGTATTGTGTTGCTTCGGCTCGGTTTTGTATGCGTGTCGGTCGTACGGCTTGTCCTCCGTCCGACTCGCTCGTGGTTTCGCGCCTTGCATCGTACTTAGCGGTTTGGAGTTCGCGTGTACGTTTCGGTCGGATTTGTTCCGGGTGCGTGTCGGTCGGTTGGATTCGCGTGTTTTTCCGGCCGGATTGCTGTTTTCCGTGCGGCTCGGTCGGTCGGCTTGGTTTCGTTACGTGTCGGTCGGATTTTTCGCGCCTTGCATCGTACTTGGCGTGTCGGGCGCCACGGGTGCGTGTCGGTCGGTATTTTTTCCGGATCCGAGTCGGTCGGTGCTTTTTCCGGCCCGAATCGGAATCGACCCCATAGTGTTCCTTACAACAATCTCCCTAAAGAATCAACTGAAGTAGTGTACATCAAAGTTTTAACTTAAAATTCCAGCCCACTGTGTGGAAACATTACCATTTTATTCTGGACAAATGTGGGGGAAAAGTAGACTAACCGCCAGAAAATTTACGGTAGAGCATTTTGTTTTTAAAGCAAATCAAACTGTGTTGTCACTATCTAGCTGCTGGCTTTCTTCCTGTTAATAGTACTTGCAAGTGTGGGGAAAAACCCGAGGACTTGTTTAAAGAATGTAACAAACAAATGATGTTGGGGGGCGGAGTGGGAGGATGAGGAGGGGAGACTCCTAGGGAAGAGAAGAGATAAGGAAAGTGCCAAGATGCTAAACAGATGGCGCCATTGCTTATAGAATGAGACAGCTGGGACCCGTTTGGTGTGCTATGGCCAATGTGTGTAAGCTACCTCTATGTGCATGGCATAGGGTTTTTACGTTTATTTTGTACTATTACCAGTATGACAATGCATTTTATACCTTAAATGCGGGTTAATTACTGTATCTATTACATGGGCAACTTCAGTTTACTTTTATGCGTTCAGTTCGTACATGTAACTTACACAGTTTGCCTTTTAACATTTACTACTACTGAACCTGCGCCCTACCATGTTGCCTTAAAATGCGAGCAACGTAATGCATTTTGTGAGTGCATTCCTGAAACTACTGTGAGCAAGAAAGTGTGCGCTATTGTTAAGCTTTAACGCGTTTGAAAGCTCACTGAGTATGCCGTGATATATTAAATGCATGTGCACCGTGACATGAAGCCAGCTTATTATATAATTTGTTTACCTACTTTTAGCAAACACCAGTAATTTAATCATTCGATCTGTTGCATAGGCAACTGCGGTTTACTTTTATGTATTTAGCTTCTACATGTAACATAAACTGTTTGCCTCTCAACCTTCATAAGAACTGCATTAGCGCGCCACCATGTGGCCTTGAAATGCGAGTAGCATAATGCATTTTGTGTATTAAGTGTGGACCTGTGACGCGCTGTGCGCTATTTTTAAACTTGAACGTGTTTGACAGTTCACTAAGTGTGCTGTGATATATTAAAGACCTTGGCAGCGCGACATTAAGCCAACTCCCGAGACTCCTACGGGCAAAACACGGTGGCAGTGTGCGTTATTTTAAAGCTTCAACGTGTTTAAAAGTTCACTAAGTATCCTGTGATATATTAAAGGCCTGCGCAGCGCGACATTGAGCCAGCTTATATAGTTTTCCTTTACACTTTTTTAGAAAACACGAGTAATTGTAAGTTGCGATTACAGCTTTTCAAAAAATTAGCAGTGTTAAATATAACTTAGGAATTAAAGACCAGGCTACAGTATATACTAAGCTGTTATTTAGTAAATAAAAAAGCCGCTTATTTAGCAAATAAAAAAAGCCGCTCTAGTGGCGTTTAGCAGAGCACATGTAAATAAGCGCTGCTAAGAAAGTGAAAATACTCGTAAGTGAAAGAACTCATCCACGTACTTTGCGAGAGCGAGCTGGATAATTGTAAGCTGATGCTTAATGTAAACACACGCTGTAGGCTAAAGTGAAAGCACTCGTAACTGAAAGCACTCGAGCGAGAGCGAGCAGGATAATTGCAAGCAGATGCTTAATGTAAACACGCGCTGTAGGCTAAAGTGAAAGCACTTGGAACTGAAAGCACTGGAGCACTCGTGCATGTAGACTATGCACATTACGAGAGCGAGCGAGATAATTACTAACAGATGCTAGTGCCGCGCGTGCCGCGCGTACCCATCTCAAAAAGGCCAGCCACGACGCACGAGCGTTTTTGGGACTGCTTTTCAAACTCACTTACTTAAAGTCTTCGCCTAGCAGCGCTTGCGCGCTACTCGAGGCTCGACCTAAAAAGGTACATTATTTACTTAAAAAAGACTATACTCAAAAGGCTCACTCAGTTGGACATTGGTATTTATTTGATTTATTTGTCATTTGTTTACTTGAGGCATTTATGACAAAAGTACGTTTTTTCTTAACTTCGAACAAACAATTCCCCTCGAGGTGATGTTCAAAACCCCTAAAGACTTTGTTTCTCCTTCAAGGAAGTTATTTATAGAGACATTGTTTTACACCGCAATTATGGAGCTCATTATTTAAGGTAATGACACAAGGTTATAATGAGTGGCAAAAAGAACAGAACAGATCGTTTCCAATTCTCTTTTGATAAAAACATTCACTTATTTTTGTTTTATTTGCTCTTACAGATATACTATGTTTATTTCTATGCCAAATAATAGAAAAACTGAAAGAAATTAGACAGCCAGATGAAGCATTCTTTGGAATCAAAAGAATACAAAGAATTCTTTCTTGGTATGTGTCAATGTGATATTTAGTTGTAATTCATTATCAGAGTATTAGTGCTTTTGGAAACTTTGTGCTCATATTAGGTTATTGTTTTTGTTTTCACTTAGATCATTTTCCCATTTCGTAATTGAGAACCGAATCCAGTTCTTATTCCTGAACCAAACCCCAGAACAAGCCATTCTAAGGATAAAATACAGTGGTGATCAGTGGCTTGGCAGTTCGGGCTGGACTGTTCCCATGAGGCACAGGGTCAGACTGATTTGCATATAGCCATGTCTGAACTGGGGTGGCGGAGTGAGCTAAAGAATGATGATGGATTAAACCCAGATCAGTTGACTGGGGGTGAGTGCTTGCAATGTTCAACACTCCGTCCATCATCCCCTTTGGTTTTGCTTTGTTCGCCCTAAGTTGGCAGGGTATGCCCAGACGTGGGTCCCTTGCTCACTTTGCCACTGGATTCAAGATAGCCTGGCTGATGAGGGCTGTGAGCCCGAAACCGGTCCCAGGATGCTTGTTTCCGGTCCACGGAAGACATGGCTTGGCAGTTCGGGCTGGACTGTTCCCATGAGGCACAGGGTCAGACTGATTTGCATATAGCCATGTCTGAACTGGGGTGGCGGAGTGAGCTAAAGAATGATGATGGATTAAACCCAGATCAGTTGACTGGGGGTGAGTGCTTGCAATGTTCAACACTCCGATCATCCCCTTTGGTTTTGCTCAGTGTGTTATACAGCATTGTAGCTGGGAAGGGTTTCAGGGGGTTTCGGGTCCAATCGTATCTCGAAGGGAGGAACTAGAGTTTCAGGTGAGTGGACACAAGGTAAAGCGCTTGCAGCGTCACTAAATCAACTAGGCCTCTGCATCATGAATGGCAGAATAGCACAGGCTATTCTAGCTGCCTACACACACACACATCTTGTTTCAGGATGGCAACCCTAGACTATATGTGGATGTCTCTGGCCCACTTTCGACTTATAGGCAAATTTGAAGTCGCCATGACCCTAGCTAGCAACCATGCCATTCTCAATTGTGACGTTACAATGCTCCGCCCCGGTTGCTCCAAAGTGGGTCTCATCGAAAGGCAAGATGACAGTGAACACATTTATAGGGTAAGGCAGAATATGGAAAATCAAGAAGGACATGGACCTCGAGTGGAAGAGTTCTTAGAGGCGATCCTGAATGCAGGCAATGAACATCTTAATTCAAATCTTTGGGGGCGCCTGGTCACCCATTTAAGGGGGCAGATGGTATCCCAATAAGAAATGTTAGTAGCATGGAATCAGGCCTGACCATGTCTTCAACAAGTAGCAAAAACCAAATTGGTGCCTTAAAATAGCAAATAAATAAGCCTTGAAAGTTTTCAGCAATAAGGGAGAGAATAAATTGCTGCGATTCCAGGTCACCACGATAAGGCTAAAATATAGAAAAGTCTCTACATTCAAAGAAGGGAGGAATAATGGTCTGAATCGCATATGATCATAAAAACAAAAGACCAGAGGAAATTCAGGAGGTGGAGTAATAAGAGCCTAATTCCAAAGCCCCAGGCAATGGGTGGCAATGTCGCCCCTACTGAGTGGGAATCGTATATCAAAAGTATGTATAGAGAACAGGTGGATGGCAAAAATGAGAGCAAGGTACCTGATCAGCCAGCTTCCAACACCATCAAGTCCACTGATTGATGACCTGACATCAATAATTCCGACTCAAGTAATGACGGCCATTCGGCCATTAAACACCTAAGTGGCACCCCCCACCCAAGTGGAATCCCAGCAGCAGCATATAAATGGGCTCCGAACTAATGGGCTTCAGTTATGGGCCCCTTATTTCAGCAATATCTATTGGAGTCAACTATCCCCGAGTCATGGAGGGGCTTATTACTGGAACCATTACACAAAAAAGGCTCTCAGTCATGCCCCGGGATTTACCATCTAATTGCACTCCTTGACACAGAAGGGAGGTGCTTTGTCAGCATTTTAAACAGGGAACTTCAATCCTGGGCAGAGGGCAGTAGGCTAATCCTGATTAGCCAAACAGGCTTCCAAAAGGGCTGTCATATCGAGGATAATTTCATCTGCCTGTCCCACCTGAGCAAAGCAACTATGGCCACAAAGGGCAAGGCCATCTATGCTGGGTTTATAGATTTCCAAACAGCTTTCGACAGCGTTTCAAGATCGAGGCTTAGGTCAAAACTGAATTGGTGGGGTATTCCAACTAACCTACCAAAAGCCATCACCGCGCTCTTCTCCGACACGTGGGTCAAAATAAACATCCGTGCCGGATGGGCTAACACAGCAAAAATTAAGACTGATAAGGGCCTAAAGCAAAGATGTATACTGGCACTTTTATTGTTTAACCTGTATCTGGCTGACCTGCCAACCCACTTGGAGATGGTGAGGGCTTTCCCACCAAAATTAGCAGGCATCAGAGTTCAATCATTACAATATGCAGACGACACTGTGTTCCTCGATTTGACACCTAGTGGGTTGCAGAGACTCTTCAATGCACTTGCAGCTTGAAGATAAATGTAACAAAAACAAAAGTTCTAATAATCTCATCCAAACTGATTAAAAGAGGGACCTGGACCATTGAAGAGAGCGTTGTTGAAGTTGTGGAAGCATATAAATACCTGGGAGTATGGCCGGACCACAGGGGCGCATTGCATCCCACAGTCACGTGGCAGCAGGCAGCTGTAAACTCATTGGAATGGGCTTTTCGCAAATTACACAACTCACTGGTGAATCCTGATCTAAGGCCCCTGCTAAAGGTGATGGGCTGCAAACTACATCCAACAATAGCCCATGGTGCAAACCCATTCAGGGAAAGAATGGCAAATTGGCTAGATAGGGCACAATTCATCTGTTACCGAATAGTCTTTTCCCTTCCCAATTGAACAGCACATGCCCAAATTCGACAGGGCTTTTGCTTGGTCTCAGAGCACAGGTCACTCAAGGCTACGTTTTTAATCTATTGTGTGAAAGCTTAAAAAGCAAAAGAAAACACGTTGAAAAGCATAATTTGGGAAACAATAAGAAATCCCTTGACTAACTGGCACAAGTATCTCAACTTGGTATTGGATACACTAGAGGCCCGTGAGATTCGGTCAAGTGGCCTCGCAGCGCCAATAGTCTTCAGACTGATCACCAAGCAGACAAAAGTAATCTCAAGGGAACAGGACGCTTTTACCATCAAGAAATTGGCCCACAGCAGATGGGCATACGTACTGCACGAGCCAGGGGTCCTGCCGACTTATCTTTCCCTGCCTTTTAGCTTGGCCTTAAAGCAGGAGCTAATGAGGCTGCGATTGGGGCTAGTTCAGTTGAAACTGTACTGGTACGGCCGGAGGAACTTTGATGAGCATGGTAGACGTTGCCGCTTTTGCGCAAAGCAAGAGGAATCATTCATCCATATCCTTTGCGTCTGTGAAAGGCTGCTCCACCTAAGAATGTTCTGGCTGCTCCCAATATTGCATGCTCTAATTATTAAAACTTGCCACGCAGCCATTGAAGCATGCCTGAGAATTGAGTCCTCACAGCTGGCAGCATGATTCCTGAAGTTTCTGAAAGCGACCCTGGCACTACCTACATATGCACCAAATGCTGCACCTTCAATAGACTGCTATAAGAACCATAAACTCTAAATGCTTCATTATTCATGCTTTTATTCTACAGAATGACTAATCACAACAAAATTAGCACTTTAGGCTTTTCAAGAAATGCTTAAAGCAGTTGCATTTTAATTCGGGCCTTGTTTAGATGTATTGAGCATGGAAAGGTGCCTCTTTGACTAGATCACAGGCTCTGTTATGGGACCAGTTTTGTCGCCCATTTAGGGGCAAAAACCGTACTTTAGATCTTTTTAAGTATCTTAACGTTTAGCACCTTATATTTGTGTATTATTATAACAAATGTACAGTGATTTGTAATCACTTTCTTTCTAAATGTCAGTGATTTCTAACTTGTGTATGTTTTAAGCCTCCTATTAGGCAAACATAAGTATTTGTCATGCGGTTTATATATAAACATGTATCCGTTCGCACAATAAAGAACTTATCTATCTAGCCCTCAACTGATTTTCACCCTTTAGTTGATCATGTAGTCATAGAGCATCAGCATTACCATTCTTATAACCTGGGGTGTAATTTATCATAAAATCTTAGCCTCAAAAGAACAAGATCCACCTGGCTTATTTCAGCATATACGTCCATAGTGTGATTGGCCCCAACAAATAATGGATCCATTGCTCAAAAGGTATCTGAATGGCCAAACGTTCCTAGTCAGCGATTGTATGATTTAACTCTGCAGGTGAAAATATTTTACAAAAATAAGCTACTGGCCGAGCAATTCTAATGTGTGTATTGTTCTAACCGAAAACACCTCCCAAAGCACAGTAAGAAGCGTCTGTCTCAGCAATAAAGAGATATTCTACATTAGGATGTTACAAAATTCGGGCACTAGAAAAGCCTTCCTTCAAAAAATAATATTCCTGGCCTGCTTCTTAGGGCCAGACAATCATGCCCTTCAAACAAATCCAAAGGAAGCAACTGTACTAAGCAAAGTAAATCCTAGCCTCATGCAGCAAGGTTCTGGCTGCAGCAACATTGTATGACGACTGCCTTACAAAGATACTGTAGGCCATGAGGGAAATTATATCCACATTCATAAGGTGACAACACCCTGCTCAATCAGGGTTCAGAGCGTCCCATAGTACAGAAACAGTGCTGGTGGAGGTGGCGGAGGCCATCCGGGAGTGCTTGGACGCCGGCGGGAGAGCAGCATTAATTTTGCTCGACCTCTCGGCCGCGTTCGACACGGTCCCGCACTCACTTCTCCTGTCACGTCTGGCTAGGATTGGTCTGTCGGGTGCCGTGTGGGGCTGGTTCCGGTCCTTCTTGGAAGGGCGGGCTGAGCAGATCTGGATTCCACCGTCCTCCTCCTCCCCTCAGCCTGTATTAACAGGAGTCCCCCAGGGATCCTCCCTTAGCCCCCTTCTTTTTAATATCTACATTACTCCGCTGATAAATTTGGCGGAGGAATTGGGGGCTAAGGTGATGGCATACGCAGACGACACTCAGTTGCTTTTTACCTGGGACAAAGATGCGGACTCTGTACTATTGGTTCACCACTGCCTTTCTTCTATCTTTAAATGGCTGGCGGAGGCGCAGCTTAAGTGTAATGAAGAAAAGTCAGAGGTCCTGCTATTTGGTAAATTCCCCCTCAACTTTAGAGAGCAGCTCTGGCCTCCTGAGTTTCCATCACCTACCTCATCAGGGAAGCCAGCTAAAAACCTGGGGGTATGGTTTGATGAATGTCTTTCCTTCTCAACACACATTAAGAAGCTGGCTGGATGTTGCTTCGGCCTGCTTAAAACTCTCAGAAGATTCTTCCCCCTCCTACCTCAGGCGGCGAGGAAGACGGTCACATGTGCGTTGATTCTGTCACGGCTGGACTATGCCAATGCCCTTTTCGCTGGTATCCCCGGGTAGCTGCTGAAGAAGCTGCAGGTGGTTCAAAACATGGCAGCCAGACTTCTATTGGGCATCTCGGCTAGGAACAGTGTCCGTCAACAGCTGCGTTCTCTCCACTGGCTCCCCATGGTGGATAGAGTTAAATTTAAATTATTGACTTTGGCCCACCGTGCTCTTCATGGTTGTGGTCCTCTTTACCTGCAGAGGCGTCTTTCTTTTTATGTTCCCGCACGCCCCCTGCGGTCTTCGTCCTTTTGTTATGCTCAGGTCCCTCGTTTCAAGTTACAGAGAATAGGGGGCAGCTCCTTTACAGTGAAGGCGGTGGCTGCCTGGAACGCCCTTCCTCTTGCCCTGCGTACCATCCATGACCCTGTGGCGTTCAAGAGGAAACTGAAGACACACCTATTCTCTTGAAAGCACACCATCCTTACCCCGTTAGGCACCACGCCGGGATACTCATGAGTAGCTGTGCGCGTTATAAACTCATATAACATAACATAACATATAACATGTCAGAGTTCATAGCCTGCTGGCAAATGTTTGTTGTTTGAAAGCTGTCATGTAGTGCATTCTTCATGCAAGATGCCTCTGTTAACAGGCTTTGGCGGAAAATGTGGATTTGCTGTTCTGACTGTCCCGAACCCTCTCTGGAGGTATTGTATAGTACTATACCTCTAAAGGGAAGTGAGGGGGGACACATGGACTGGAGACAGTAACTCAGGAGCTCTTGCAGATGGTGATGGCAAAACCCGTACTGGAGTAGAGGCGGCTGGTAGTTGGACTCAACACTCGCTCTGGAATGTGTGCAGAATTGATCAGAATGAGTGCAAGAGATGGGTACAGATCAGAATAACATAATAGGGCAGCGTGGTAATTTCAGAGCCTGCTCCAGTCCCACCAAAAAACAAACTTTCCCAAATCTTCAGTGGGTATAGCTGTTTTGAGAACAAACTTCGATCTGGATTCCAAGAATGCTTCCAGGACACTCAGGGATTGGAGACCATAGAAATAGCAGATGACCAGACTCTCGACATAGCAAAAAAACAAAGAAACAGCAAACCACACAAAGTAGCACAGCGTGAAACACCAGGGTACTGGGAAAGGCCAAAAACAACAAAAGTATAGGAGGCAAAAACAGGTGATGAATCATTGTCAGGCAAAGAGATCCTAGAGTATAGCTTTTAATTACCACGGAAGTGTGCTATAACCTGGAAGTCTCACCCCGGTGGTGATACGTGGTCTAGTCATCTGATTTTCCAGCGACAAGTCTTCCACAATTTCTATTCCTTCCCTCTCGGACTTTAGAAATTCAATATTTGCTAGCAGGGGCCTCATTTACTGACTCTCGACCCTTCGCCTGATGTGTAATTTCTAATCTCCTGACATCAGTCCAGACAGTTCTAATACTGTAGGAAACACCGGCCTCTCCTTCACTAATATGGATTCGGCACAAGCGGATTTGGAGTATCACTTCTCGGTGCTTGCCGAGTCTTAAGAGGAAAGCAGTACTTCTAGTACTGCTTTCTAAAATATCTATGCTTTGTTCGGATTCTTTTGATCCAATTGTTTTAATTCTCTGTGCTCGTTCTGTTTTCCATTGCCATAAAACAGGGATTATGTGCTATTTTTCACCAAGATTATCACAGATTTATTTTCATTAGATACAATATTTGTTCTAGTTTCATCTAAGAATATATGACACATATCCTTTTGGTATTATTGCACTTTAATGCTTAACCCTGCCCCCCATCACCAAACCACTTCCTAGTTACAACTGAACTCATACATACCAATTGGTTTTATAATTTGATTCATAGTAATTTATAGTATGATTACAGCATCATTAGAGATATTTAGTTGTGGTCCATAAACGTGGACATTGACTTAGTAGTGCTTTAGAGCAGAAACAATAGTTAAACTGGAAAAATGACTATAGTCTCGAAATAGGACCGTCATTGGAATGAATAGGATTCAGCAGGCAGCACATATCACAGAGCTCTAAGTGCTGTGTTAAAGTTGGAATTTTTAGCTGATTCTGCACATAAAAAGATAGGCAGTAGTAAAGATTGTTGAGATGGCTGCTCTGCGCCACATGGAGAGTGGCAAGGTCTTGTGCTATCTCACTTTGTTGCAGGGATTCAGCACATACACAGAACTAGGTGCAGGAACACAGGACCTCGGTGTTTAGGGGCTGAGCCTTCCTACCGCCTCAGTACCCAAAATCCCAAAACCGACTAGCTATAGTGTCTCATTCGCTCTCCTACATAATCATGAAGTTACAAATGATTAGACAACCTAGAACACAACACTCCCGACTCTCTCAGGAATCGCGGTAGCAAGACGTACCCTTTAGCTCACTTACTCGTACCTGTCCACAATAAGAATTGACAGAGTCACTGTTATAGTTCAAAATGTTTATTTTAACTATAGTGCTCTATAATGCAGTATAGGAGCCACTACCAGCAGCAAAACGCATAAACCTAAAACAGTTAGCATTGTCGCAAGACCATAGATTACAAAGGGGGATGTCATCATATACAGAGAGTGGATAAAGGACTATAAGGCCTAACCACCCTCCCCTTGGGAAGAAGAAGTTATTTTATATAAAGGAAGATCTCTGGGCTTTGTCAGCAGACCCCATACTTTAGTGCCTGTTAGACCTGGCACCATTGGCGTGGGCCTCCCCTCCCTTTTTTTTTTGCCTTTACCTCCTGTGTTTTGCTGTGTGTTGGACTCCATTTTTGCTGGTCTAGATGCTTTGGGCACTTTGCCACTGCTGTTCAGTGCCAAAGTGCAAGTGCTCCCTTTGTAAAGTATTGTTATGGTTTAGTGATTCCATGATTGGCTTATTTGGTTTACTTGTCAGACCCTAGTACAGTGCACTATGTGTGCCCAGGGCCTGTAAATCAAATGCTGCTGGTGGGCTTGCAGCACTGATTGTGCCACCCACAGAGGCAGCTTGTAAAATGTGACTCAGGCCTGCCATTGCAGAGTCTGTGTGCAGTCTGGGACTGCCATGTCGACTTGGCAAGTGCACACACTTGCCAGTCCCTAAACCTTCCCTTTTCTACATGTTAGTCACCCCTAAGGTAGGCCCAAGGTACCCCTGTGGGCAGGGAACATTGTATGTGAAAGGTAGGACATGCCCTGGTGTGTGTGGCATGTCCTGATAATGAAATACTGCCAATTTCGTTTTTCACTATTGCAAGGCTATCTGTTCCCATACGCCAGAATGGGGAGTTTGTTTATAACATCTTATAAACATAACTGACCCTAGGAACAAGATAGAAAAGTAAAGTTTAGTATGCCTGAACTCAGAATGTTAAAATACATCTTTTAGTGAGGGTGATTTTTACATTCTGTGTTTGAAAATACCACTTTTAGAAAGTAGGGGGCTTATTTACAAGCCTCTTGCGCCACTTTTGCGTCATTTTTAGCATGGCACAAGTGACGTACGGGTGGCGCAAGGGGCTTGTAAATAAGCCTCCAGGTATTTTCTTCCCTAACCATCCAGTGTGCCTCTGCTAGGGTTGTGTATTGCATGTCTGGCTTTTGGATGACAGGGGCTGGAGAAGGGCAGTGGACCCAGAAGTCTGATGAGTCAGGGCTGGGCTGAATAGACCTGGGCTGCATTTAGAGTAGGGGGAGGAGATTTCCTTTTCATCTGAATAGGCCTGGTCTGCCTTCAACAATGCTGTCTCCACCTCCTGCCAGGAAGTTGCACCAGTGAGGACAGAACTGGTTTTGGCTGGGTACAGACACTCTCTGCCTTAAGAGAACAAAGGATTTTGTGGTATAAATATTGGGGCCCAGACCCCAGACTTTGAGATCATTTCTGGGAAATCAAGAGGAACCTTTGTCAAGGAGAAGAGCCGGATAAGCTGAGGAGGAATACTGCCCCTGTGCTGGTTGCTGTTTGGGGTTGGCCTGCAGTGGCTACTTGCTGCCAAGGAAAAGAGAAAAGGACTTTGCTGTTTGCTTTGCCACCTGCTTGAACAAGATCTCCAAGGGCTTGAAACTGAGCTTGCCTCCTGTTCTGAAGTCTCAGGAACACAAAGACTTCATCCCTTCTGCCTCTCTGCATCTGGAACTGCTGTTTCAGCTGCTACAGAAGGAAATTGCAACACCGATGTCGGCGAGCGGCGCCGTAACCTGCATCGAAGCCATGGGCACCGCTTGTGAACAGCACGACGCACCGCCCCGACTTACACCATAGGCCCGACGCCTGCTGACGCCATGCGGCATTGACTCTGAAACCGTCATCGGGGCCGCTGCCTGCACCGGAGCCGAGGACACCGCTCATAACATTCACGACGCACCGTCCCGACTCGCACAGCAGCCCTGACTTCATCGACGCCGGTGCTTCATCAACGCGGAGCCGATTCTCGACGTGGGTGACACCCGAATCCATAGAGATCGCACCGTCGTAAGGAACCGACGCCTCGCCGCCATTCGTGACGTCACCTCCCTGACACAGTAAGGAACCGACGTCTCACCTCCCCTGCGCTGCAGTAAGGAACAGAGGCATCACCTCCCCTGGGGTCGTAAGGAACCGACGCCGCAGGCGCCAACAAAGCATCACCACCCCGACGCCGTGCACCGTCTTTGCTTTCAACAATTCCAGGTACTGTTCTTTGTGGGTCTGCTTGACTCCGGGCCCGACGCCGCGCACCTCGCGGTCGGCGCCGTACTTTGGGATTTTCATCTTTCACGACGTCGTAATAACTCCAGGTGGAGTTATTTGTTGCTAGGAACTTTATTTAAGTGAATAACCTATTTTTAAGGATATTTTGATACTGTATTGTGGATTTTTGTTGTTTGGTCTTGTTTTGGGTTTAGATAAAGATTACTTCTTTTTCTAAACTGGTGTGGTGTCCATTTGTAGTGTTTTCACTGTGTTACTGTATGTGTTCACAAATGCTTTACACACTGCCTCTGAGATAAGCCTTTCTGCTCGTGCTAAGCTACCAAAGGGGTGAGCAGGGGTTATTTTAGGAGTGTATCCCCCTTACCCTGACTAGAAGCAAGGGTCCCTATTTGGACAGAAGTACCTACCTCTGCCAACTAGAGACCCCCATTTCTAACATTGGTGGTCATCGGTGAGGATCCTGGACTTGCATTTGTGATTTACATACAGTGATTGGTGTACACTATTAGTGAGTGCAGACCATTACGCAACCACATACATTTTGGTAGAGTTTTTCCTTGGAATTTTTTGCATCTTGAGAACTGCCAATTTTCACCAGGAGTAAACCAGCATCCATTGCATCTGTGGATATTGAATTTGAAGAGGAGAGGGTTGATACCTACACTGTGCCACAACTTAAAACCATCTGCAAAATAATATAAAATCTCTGTGAGAGGCCTCACCAGGAAGTTGGAGTTCCAAAAGGCGCTGAGGGCCTGGTTGGAAGCAAGAAATACGTCTGTCATTGCCCTGAAGCACACCCTTTCCTTATTGGCAGAATCCATTTTATACATAATTTTTTTCTAAGTTGGCGCACAATCACTCTTAATGTGCTCCATCCCAAATGCACACTGGTAAATACATCAAAATGTTGTGACGCGCGGTTTGCGAGTCACCGAAGAGCTGCACAGCCTTATACACATTTGTGATCCAAATACTACACGTAAACCATTCTGTTTCCGAAGTTCAATCCAATTTATTCCAATTAATTTCTCATGCTTATCCATCACATCAAAGGTGCAAGGGTCCAATATTTCATGCGTTTTTATTACTCAAGAATTGCCCATCCGGGCCTATTCACAAGCATGTTGAGAAACTCGATACCTCCATCACATTCAAATTCACCCAATGCATTTCGGTCTGTGACTTTCGTCAGGGGTATCTAGAGTGTTAAAAAAAACTATGTGTCAACCAAACACTTAGGGGCCGATTCCGATCTCGGCCGGTAGGGCTCCGAATCGGATTCGGCTTTACCGGATCCGATTCGGAGGCCTTATTCCCGACCGATTCGTACAGTCGTCCCAGCGAGCAAGTACGATGCGAGCGCACGTGAAATCGCCGACCGACTCATTCCCGGGTCCGAACCGCTCCGACCGACTCGTACAGACACGGCTCGCACCACGCAATGGAGACGTTTCCCGACCGAGCAAGTACGATGTGCGCTTCGAACTGCGCGACCGACTCGTAGCGTCCGGCTCCAAAGAGCTGTCGCAGCCGGACTTCAGGGGTCCGTGTCGGATCCCCCTGCACGCGTAGCCGCACGAGTCGCACACAGGGGGGACCCAAAGGTCCCCCCTAAACATGCATGTACGGTGCGAGTCGCACCAACGCGTACCCACTGTAGGGGTCCCCCTGTTCGCGACGTACCCATTCAGTCAATCGGAGCCCGTGTACGCGTTGTACGACCGGCTCCCATTGACTTCAATGGGAGTCCGACCGAATCGAGTCGGGCAGCATACGGCCGCATCGTACTCGCTCGGTCGGACTGCGGGAGTCCGGCTCGGTCGGAAATCTCTCTGGATCCGGCTCGGTCGGAGAGATTTCCGGCCCGAATCGGAATCGGCCCCATAGTTCGTATTCTCAAATAGTGTATTACACACCCTTTCTATTGTGACCCTTGAACCTCGAAAAAGTTAAATAAATACTAACTCAAAAATTAATAAGAAACATGTCGCCTTCTACACATCCTCCCCTATATTGTGATAAACAAACTTTTCTTTGATCAATCGCCCATGATATATGACCCCTATATCCTCAGAAACAATGTGACTCCAATGTAAAACTTTCTATTTAAACCTCAAGTATAACAACTAAAGTTAAACCCCAAAAGTGCCACGACCTCAACTCATACCCCACTTTACAAATATCCTAATCCTATTGCAAACTTTTAAATTCACAATTTGTACCTGCAGTAATAACCAGCGTAACCTTTTCTGCGCTCGAGCATCAGTCAAATTTGAATCATCCCACGCGACTCTTTTTAAACCATACGTTATCCTCCCCACCTGTGAACTGGTATCACGTGATGATGTTCTCCCTCCCTCCTGAATCCTAATGCTCTCCCACAATACACCAACAAAAACATCCCAAAATACACACTTTGTGCTATGCCCATTTCACCATAAATTTAAAAATGAAACAATGCTTCAGGATTCTTATAAGACAAAAGATAATATTAAATGAATGTAAATGCAATCATTCCGAGTTCATTAAAGAGTCATCTATTGCCGTGTGATTAACCCATATGCTAAAGTTCTTCCATCGGTGATGTTCCTTGGACAGCCTTTGACGTGAAAAACATCCTTAAAGTTTATGTATACTTTCACAGTCTGGGTGCTAAACAGGGATGGAACGGAAGAAAATCAAATGCGTCTGTCATTGCCCTGAAGCACACCCTTTCCTTATTGGCAGAATCCATTTTATACATAATTTTTTTCAAAGTTGGCGTGCAGTCACTCTTAATGTGCTGCGTCCCAAATGCACACTGGTAAATACATCAAAATATTATGACGCGCGGTTTGCGAGTCACCGAAGAGCTGCACAGCCTTCTACACATTTGTGATCCAAATACTACACATAAACCATTCTGTTTCCGAAGTTCAATCCAATTTATTCCTATTAATTTCTCATGCTTATCCATCACATCAAAGGTGCAAGGGTCCAATATTTCATGCGTTTTTGTTACTCAAGAATTTATTCCAATTCATTTCTCATGCTTATCCATCACGTCAAAGGTGCGAGGTTCCAATATTTCATGCGTTTTTGTTACTCAAGAATTGCCCATCCGGGCCTATTCACAAGCATGTTGAGAAACTCGATTCCTCCATCACATTCAAATTCACCCAATGCATTTCGGTCTGTGACCTTCGTCAGGGGTATCTACAGTGTTAAAAAAAATATGCGTCAACCAAACACTTAGTTCGTATTCTCAAATAGTGTATTACACACCCTTTCTATTGTGACCCTTGAACCTCGAAAAAGTTAAATAAATACTAACTCAAAAATTAATAAGAAACATGTCCCCTTCTACACATCCTCCCCTATGTTGTGATAAACAAACTTTTCTTTGATCAATCGCCCATGATATATGACCCCTATATCCTCAGAAACAATGTGACTCCAATGTAAAACTTTCTATTTAAACCTCAAGTATAACAACTAAAGTTAAACCCCAAAAGTGCCACGACCTCAACTCATACCCCACTTTACAAATATCCTAATCCTATTGCGAACTTTTAAATTCACAATTCGTACCTGCAGTAATAACCAGCGTAACCTTTTCTGTGCTCGAGCATCAGTCAAATTTGAATCATCCCATGCGACTGTTTTTAAACCATACGTTATCCTCCCCACCTGTGAACTGGTATCACGTGCTGATGTTCTCCCTCCCTCCTGAATCATAATGCTCTCCCACAATAAACCAACAAAAACATCCCAAAATACACACTTCGTGCTATGCCCATTTCACCATAAATCTAAAAATGAAACAATGGTTCATGATTCTTATAAGACAAAAAATAATATTAAATGAATACAAATTCAATCCATTCCGAGTTCATTCAAGAGTCATCTATTGCCGTGTGATTAACCCATATGCTAAAGTTCTTCCATCGGTGACGTTCCTTGGACAGCCTTTGACGTGAAAAACATCCTTAAAGTTTATGTATACTTTCACAGTCGGGGTGCTAAACAGGGATGGAACGGAAGAAAATCAAATACGTCTGTCATTGCCCTGAAGCACACCCTTTCCTTATTGGCAGAATCCATTATATGCATAATTTTTTTCAAAGTTGGCGTGCAATCACTCTTAATGTGCTCCGTCCCAAATGCACACTGGTAAATACATTAAAATGTTGTGACGCGCGGTTTGAGAGTCACCGAAGAGCTGCACAGCCTTATACACATTTGTGATCCAAATACTACACATAAACCATTCTGTTTCCGAAGTTCAATCCAATTTATTCCAATTAATTTCTCATGCTTATCCATCACGTCAAAGGTGCAAGGGTCCAAAATTTCATGCCTTTTTGTTACTCAAGAATTGCCCATCCGGGCCTGTTTACAAGCATGTTGAGAAACTCGATTCCTCCATCACATTCAAATTCACCCAATGCATTTCGGTCTGTGACTTTCGTAAGGGGTATCTACAGTGTTAAAAAAAACTATGTGTCAACCAAACACTTAGGGGCCGATTCCAATCTCGGCCGGTAGGGCTCCGAATCGGATTCGGCTTTACCGGATCCGATTCGGAGGCCTTATTCCCGACCGATTCGTACAGTCGTCCCAGCGAGCAAGTACGATGCGAGCGCACGTGAAATCGCCGACCGACTCGTTCCCGGGTCCGACCGACTCGTACGGACACGGCTCGCACCACGCAATGGAGATGTTTCCCGACCGAGCAAGTACGATGCGCGCTTCGAACAGCGTGACCGACTCGTACCGTCCGGCTCCAAAGAGCTGTCGGAGCCGGACTTCGGGGGTCCGTGTCGGACTTCGGGGGTCCGTGTCGGACCCCCCTGCACGCGTAGCCGCATGAGTCGCACACAGGGGGGACCCAAGAGTCCCCCTAAACATGCATGTACGGTGCGAGTCGCACCAATGCGTACCCACTGTAGGGGTCCCCCTGTTCGCGACGTACCCATTCAGTCAATGGGAGCCCGTGTACGCGTTGTACGACCGGCTCCCATTGACTTCAATGGGAGTCCGACCGAATCGAGTCGGGCAGCATACGGTGGCATCGTACTCGCTCGGTCGGACTGCGGGAGTCCTGTTCGGTCGGAAATCTCTCCGGATCCGGCTCGGTCAGAGAGATTTCCGGCCCGAATCGGAATCGGCCCCATAGTTCGTATTCTCAAATAGTGTATTACACACCCTTTCTATTGTGACCCTTGAACCTCGAAAAAGTAAAATAAATACTAACTCAAAAATTAATAAGAAACATGTCGCCTTCTACACATCCTCCCCTATATTGTGATAAACGAACTTTTCTTTGATCAATCGCCCATGATATATGACCCCTATATCCTCAGAAACAATGTGACTCCAATGTAAAACTTTCTATTTAAACCTCAAGTATAACAACTAAAGTTAAACCCCAAAAGTGCCACGACCTCAACTCATACCCCACTTTACAAATATCCTAATCCTATTGCAAACTTTTAAATTCACAATTTGTACCTGCAGTAATAACCAGCGTAACCTTTTCTGCGCTCGAGCATCAGTCAAATTTGAATCGTCCCAAGCGACTGTTTTTAAACCATACGTTATCCTCCCCACCTGTGAACTGGTATCAAGTGATGATGTTCTCCCTCCCTCCTGAATCCTAATGCTCTCCCACAATACACCAACAAAAACATCCCAAAATACACACTTCGTGCTATGCCCATTTCACCATAAATCTAAAAATTAAACAATGGTTCATGATTCTTATAAGACAAAAAATAATATTAAATGAATACAAATGCAATCCATTCCGAGTTCATTCAAGAGTCATCTATTGCCGTGTGATTAACCCATATGCTAAAGTTCTTCCATCGGTGATGTTCCTTGGACAGCCTTTGATGTGAAAAACATCCTTAAAGTTTATGTGTACTTTCACAGTCGGGGTGCTAAACAGGGGTGGAACGGAAGAAAATCAAATACGTCTGTCATTGCCCTGAAGCACACCCTTTCCGTATTGGCAGAATCCATTTTATCCATAATTTTTTTCAAAGTTGGCGTGCAATCACTCTTAATGTGCTCCGTCCCAAATGCACACTGGTAAATACATCAAAATGTTGTGACGAGCGGTTTGCGAGTCACCGAAGAGCTGCACAGCCTTATACACATTTGTGATCCAAATACTACATGTAAACCATTCTGTTTCCGAAGTTCAATCCAATTTATTCCAATTCATTTCTCATGCTTATCCATCACGTCAAAGGTGCGAGGTTCCAATATTTCATGCGTTTTTGTTACTCAAGAATTGCCCATCCGGGCCTATTCACAAGCATGTTGAGAAACTCGATTCCCCCAACACATTCAAATTCACCCAATGCATTTCGGTCTGTGACTTTCGTCAGGGGTATCTACCGTGTTAAAAAAAATATGCGTCAACCAAACACTTAGTTCGTATTCTCAGATAGTGTATTACACACCCTTTCTATTGTAACCCTTGAACCTCGAAAAAGTTATATAAATACTAACTCAAAAATTAATAAGAAACCTGTCCCCTTCTACACATCCTCCCCTATGTTGTGATAAACAAACTTTTCTTTGATCAATCGCCCATGATATATGACCCCTATATCCTCAGAAACAATGTGACTTCAATGTAAAACTTTCTATTTAAACCTCAAGTATAACAACTAAAGTTAAACCCCAAAAGTACCACGACCTCAACTCATATCCCACTTTACAAATATCCTAATCCTATTGCGAACTTTTAAATTCACAATTCGTACCTGCAGTAATAACCAGCGTAAGCTTTTCTGCGCTCGAGCATCAGTCAAATTTGAATCATCCCACGCGAATGTTTTTAAACCATACGTTATCCTCCCCACCTGTGAACTGGTATCACGTGATGATGTTCTCCCTCCCTCCTGAATCCTAATGCTCTCCCACAATACACCAACACAAACTTCCCAAAATACACACTTTGTGCTATGCCCATTTCACCATAAATCTAAAAATGAAACAATGCTTCATGATTCTTATAAGAGAAAAAATAATATTAGATGAATACAAATGCAATCCATTCCGAGTTCATTCAAGAGTCATCTATTGCCGTGTGATTAACCCATATGCTAAAGTTCTTCCATCGGTGACGTTCCTTGGACAGCCTTTGACGTGAAAAACATCCTTAAAGTTGCCGTTTACTTTCACACTCGGGGTGCTAAACAGGGGTGGAACTGAAGAAAATCAAATACGTCTGTCATTGCCCTGAAGCACACCCTTTCCTTATTGGCAGAATCCATTTTATACATAATTTTTTTCAAAGTTAGCGTGCAATCACTCTTAATGTGCTCTGTCCCAAATGCACACTGGTAAATACTTCAAAATGTTGTGACGCGCGGTTTGCGAGTCACCGAAGAGCTGCACAGGCTTATACACATGTGTGATCCAAATACTACACGTAAACCATTCTGTTTCCGAAGTTCAATCCAATTTATTCCAATTCATTTCTCATGCTTATCCATCACGTCAAAGGTGCGAGGTTCCAATATTTCATGCCTTTTTTTTACTCAAGAATTGCCCATCCGGGCCTATTCACAAGCATGTTGAGAAACTCGATTCCTCCATCACATTCAAATTCACCCAATGCATTTCGGTCTGTGACCTTCGTCAGGGTTATCTACAGTGTTAAAAAAAATATGCGTCAACCAAACACTAAGGGGCCGATTCCGATTCAGGCCGGAAAACGTACCGACCGACTCGGTACGGGAATGTAGTCCGACTGACACGTACCGGCGCTGCCCGATCCGCGTAGTACGATGCAATGCATGTGAATTACGACCGACTCGTACGGAACACAAGCCGAACGACGGAACCGCACGGAAACCAGCTATCCGGCCGGAAAATCTACGCGAATCGAACCGACCGACACGCACCAGGAATGAACCTGACAGAAACGTACCCGCGAACTCCGAACCGCGCAGTACGATGCAATGCGTGTAAAACCAGACCGAGTCGCACGGAGCTCAAGCCGTACGACCGACACGCATACAAAACAGGGAGCCGAAGCAACCCAATACTCTGCGACCGACGCGTACGCCGCACATGAAACACAGCAGAAAGACAGCGTGAAAGACTCGGAGAAGCTCGCACGAGCCAACTTCAGCGTCCTACTCGGTCAGAAGAACGTCTCCTACATGCCTAAAAACTACAAAGGAAAAAATACAAAAAAAGGGCCAAACAAGCAATGACAAAGTCAATAAATACAGGGGGGAAAAAACATGGAACAAAGACACACCCACAACTCCAACCATATAAAGGCCACAAATCCCTACCATGATCCTTTGCAAATTCAACAGACCAGCCAGCACAGAACACCATCAGACAGCAACCACAGACACACTCACAACTCATCCATCACACAAGCCACACACCATTAGCACCTCCCAAATAGCACCCTCACATGCACCCAGCAAAACTGACACTCACCCACCCTCACTTGCACACTCACACACACATCAATCCCCACCACCACCCATCACCATGCCCCCAAAGAAGAATCCAAAGTTCCTAGACAGTGAATTGGAAGTCCTGGTAGATGAAATCCTCAGGGTAGAGCCACAGTTGTTTGGTACATTGGTCCAACAGACCCCCATGTCGCAGAAAACCAAGATGTGGGAGAGGATCGTCGACAGGGTGAACACACAATCACCATGTTTGCGCACAAAGGAAGACATCCAGAACAGGTGGTATGATGTGCGCAGGAGGGTTAAGGACCTACTCAAGAAGGATTACGCCTTGAGTCATCGCACCAGCAGTGGCCCTCCTGCCAAACCAGTATACCTCAGGTCCTGGGAGGAGAAGGTGCGGGCCATCCTACCACCAGAGAGCGTACATGGACTATCAAACATCCCAGAGCCTGGTGAGTACACAACCAATATTCCCAATATTGTGTGACAATACACACACATCACTGTCAAGGGGATAGTGAAACCATGCACCGTTAGCAAAGCCACAGTAACCAAAAGATAATCAGCCCAAGATGTGTATGTTAGTAAGACAAACACAATACCTGCTATCTCATAGTGATATGTAACTGTGTCATGACATGTACAAACCTAACAACAAATACAGCAAGGCAGTGGCACAAATCTAACCAACAAACACTGTCAGACATTTTGCCACCACTAGAACACCACCTCACAGGGAAGCTCACTGAAAGGAAGGAATTGTGTGTATGCTGGTGAAGTGAGTGTAGCCAATAGCATGATGGGAGTTGTAGTCACAGATATTGGTCACCCTCACAATTGGCCCATCAACACCACTCTGAACCATGCTCACATCACAGGGAGTGGAAAAGAACTGACAAGATGGCTGACACTGGGTACTGCTGTGGGGAGCACAAGGCCCTGCTGGGAACTGTGCACCAACCAACAGCAGGACACCACTGCCTGACATCCTGAAAGCCAACTTGCACTCCCTGCAATGGAAGCACGTTCCATGGTGGGATATCAGGCTGGGTGGGAAGGAGGACTGACAGCTCTGACCATAGTTACCAGCAGCTTTTCTCACACACCCCCTTAACATAAACTCCACACAACTCACCTGGGAGAATGCATTGCCTCACACTCTAATTAAATATCCCACAAAGAACTACCACACTGGGTAATGCTGTGTGAACACTTTTGGGACTTGTAGCCAAACAAACGCCAGGACAACACTGTCAGCCATCCTGTCAGCACAGGCACACTACCCCACAGGGAAGCAGAGTCAAAAGGAAGGAAGTATGGGCATGCTGGGAAGGGGGGTGTAGGCAATAGCATGATGGGAGTGGTAGTCACAGCTCAACATCCCCCACCCACATGGCCCAGCAAGCTCACACTGAAGCATGCACACCTCACAGGGAGTGAAAAGCCTCTTCAAAGATGTCTGACAATGGTGATCTGTTGTGGGGAGCACAAGGCCCTGCTGGGAACTGTGCACCAACCAACAGCAGGACACCACTGACTGACATCCTGAGAGTTAACCTGCACCCACTGCAAGGGTGGCATGCTTCATGGTGGGATAACTGGGCTGGGTGGAGAAGGAGGTCCGGATGTCAACCAAATACCACCAATGCTGGCCATACACACACCTACTCTGCAAAAACACATGGCACACGTGGGACCTGTCACTCCCAAAGTAAAAGCCCTGGCAAGATGGCTGACACATGGGCATGAGAAATGATGTGCCTGCAATTCACACCCATGCACTGGCCAACCCAAACACGTACACACTCACAGCCATTGCAACTTTATGTTAACACACACTGTCAGGGGATGCAGTGTCCATGGGTGCCCCCTGGCCTGGCTGTGAAGGTGTGTCTTGCAGATGACAACTGTGGAGAATCAGACATACTACATAGCACAAAACACACAGGAAGTCACAGAGACATCATTGACAGGGGACACCTGACAGTGAATGCAATGGACACACCAATATACCGGACACTGTACCATGGTGTCAGTCACACAAGTTGCGGTTGTGATCTGCATTCCACTCCCACATCGTTCGGCAACATATGCATCCTTCACACAACTCACCACTCACTGTCATAGACACTGTAGACACAAGCACCAACCTGGACTGCATTTGAGGAGACATGCTACTCACAGCAGCAGAACTGCAACACACACCACTGGCCATCACTGTCATGACAATGGAAAAGCCAGAGAGCTGCTGTGCCCAATCCTCATCACCATGGAGGACATTGACAAGATTAATCACGTTTGCACGTACAAAACTCAGCAACAACATCATTAGCTACGTTAACAACATCACTTGTATGAAATGAGACGTGAACTAGGAACCCAGACAACAACACAGATACTCCCAAGAGATCCCAGGCATACCGGACTGTGACCATGTTGTCCAGACACACCAATGTGACGCACAAAGACTGGCAAAAAAGGCAACCACACATGGCCCAATCTTGAAAG
Organism: Calotriton arnoldi; assembly: GCA_963921515.1. Lineage (NCBI taxonomy): Eukaryota > Metazoa > Chordata > Amphibia > Caudata > Salamandridae > Calotriton > Calotriton arnoldi. The sequence continues at coordinate 127,597 of CAWUFW010013266.1, forward strand.
ATATCCTAAGTGGAATTGCACGTATGTCCCTGTTAAAGGACAAATGTGGACAAGGATGACACACCTGTGTCAGGCACGTGATGGCCCTTGAGTAGCAATGGCCATGTACAGCCAATCAATACATGAGCTGGTCATGCACACACCACAACATTCACATTGAAATGCTTCAGGTTGGCAGGACAATGTGCTACACCAATATCAACCTCTGACTGTGACAACTTAGGACAATGCAATGTACAGGCCCGCATCCAGATGTACAGTCACAACTGTCAGGTGTATGAACCATTGATGCCTGTAGAAACATAACATACATTGTGTGTCTCTTCCAAACACAGGTGATGATGGGGACACAGCAGCAGATGATGAGGAGTCCCTGTCCCAGGCTCCGGTGGCCCCTCCGGCGAAGGCGAAGACCTACCTGGCCCCTCCGGTGTGAGTCATCATGCAGCACCAGCACTACCACCATCTGCGCACCCTGCACCCACTCCTCTAACATCTGCCAACACACAGACCACCCCCGCCGACACGGACAGACCAAGGACACTGAATGACAACAGCACAGTGACCCCGGCCCACCGTGAAGCAACGGCCAACAACCCCAGTACCAACCCCCAAGGGGGCCTAGGGTCACCTGTGCGTGCCACCGCAGGTCCTGCACGTGTGGCCAGGGGTGGTGGGAGGGGTGGTAGGCAGAGGTCGCTGTTTGCAGAGGGGTCTGGACTGCATGATGACCCACAACTGGTACGCATTGCTGATGCGTACCAGAATAGCACCGGAGAGGTCAGCCAGGTAGTGGGTATCCTCAAGGATATTCAACAGCAGCAGGCTGCCCATCATGCCCGCTTGGACTCACACATGTCCCGTGTGGAGACACACATGTCTGGCATGGAGTCCAAGTGGGACACATTGGAAGAACTGACAGCGGTGCAGAGGGACATATTGACATGCCTCCGCCAGATTAGCACCAACATGTCCACACCTCCCTGTGTGCCCACAACATCTGGTGCCGCAACAACTGCAACTGCCACAGGGAGGGAGGATGACTCTGGTGGAGAGTCCTCTGCACCGCAGCGGCCTGCACGTGAGGGTCCCCCAGAAAGAAGAGAGGTCGTCCGAGGAAGGACAACTGAGAGGCAGATGGCCATGTACATCCCCCAGGAACCCAACACCTGTTCTGGAAATTCTCCTTTGTGTGCAAACTGTTCACCCTGTCGAATGCAACCCAACTCTCCCACATGACATGGGGAGTTTAAGTTGGACTAATGTATCAGATGACTGTGGACTTTACTCAGGACATTTCTGCTACCAACACTTCCAACTCATCTGTGAACTTTGGATTCCAATCCCAATGTACAGCACCCACCATCCTGTGCACTATCCTCACACATGTATGTAAATAAACTCACTAATACACCATACTTGCCTCTGTTGTGATTCCAACGTGGTTTTTGTCATGGAGATGATGATCTGCTAAATGACACTGTGCATGCTAACTGCTACAGCAAGTTCAACACCGTCATGTGAGTCATGGCGACGTGACAAATATGAGGGAGACACACCACTAGGGCAACACAACACATACACACCAGGGCCATCTGACTCATCGCCTATACTGATGTTGCCAGGAAATACAGTGGAATGCACAGACACCACACCTATTCAGAGTCTGTGTTAACTAGCCCACAGGTGCAGTAAGCAAATGTCAGTCAGATGTGTAACCACAGACAACGCACATCCCAAAGTGAAGCACAGGTTTATTACACATTTGCAACATGTTGTTTCCACTACAGATGCAAGGTAATCCCACGTGGCAGTGGCCACACAGTCACCAAGTGTTGAAGAAATAAAGTCCAGGGGTGTGTGGCACATCACCTGTAGGGAAACGACTGCTTCCACCCTGGAAGTTGAATCATGGTGTCGGGGGATCCGAGTTGACCAAACAACTCTGAAAGTACCCTGTGAAGGACAGACATGACACACAGTCAAAAGCACTGAAGAACAGGACAGAACTGCAATACTCATGCCCAATACATGTCACAAGATACCTACACAAAACCAAGTTAGCATGTCAACACTGTTGGGGAGTACAGACTACCTGTAAGGACACATCGCTGCACGCATCCAGTCAAGTAGCACATGGCCACACTCAAACAGCAACAGAGCACCACCAACACATATCATGCAAACTCAAATCATTGACATAACATCTCTGTATACTCACATTCAGCTGAAGAAGTTGGTGATGAGCTGTGTGCGGACATCACCCTCATCATCATCATCATCACTGGCATCGTGGCCCAGGCCAGGATCCTCCACAGGTGGCGGATGTTGGTCATCGTCATCCAGGATGAGAGGCAACTCCTTCCGCACTGCCAGGTTGTGTAGCATGCAGCAGACGATGACAATCTTGCACACCTTTGCAGGGGCATATGGGAGGGCCCCTCCTGTCTTGTCCAGGCAGCGAAAGCGGCTCTTCAGGAGACCAAATGTCCGCTCGATCACTCTCCTGGTCCGACCATGTGCCTCATTGTAGCGCATCTGGGCTGGTGTCACAGGGTTCCTGAGGGGTGTCAGCAACCACGGCATGTTGGGGTATCCGGAGTCACCTACATACAGACAATTGCACATTAGCTGAGTTGGAAAAGAGGGTGGAATACAACATTGCAGAACACACACAATGGTACAAAGTCAGTACACACCGACAAGCCAGGCACGGCTGGTTCTGCATCTGTGACATCATCCTCGGGATGCGACTACTCCTCATTACGTAGGCATCGTGTGCAGAACCGGGGAAACGTGCACACACATGTGAGATGCTCATATCTGCAAGACATACCACCAGAGCATTGATAGAATGGTAATGTTTCCTGTTCCTGTATGCCTGCTCATGTGCCTGTGGTGGTACCAAAGCCACATGTGTCCCATCAATGGAGCCGATGACATGTGGCATCCTCCCCAGGGCATAGAAGTCACTCTTGACGTCAGTGAGTTGTTGACGTTTAGGGAAATAGATGTACTGGCTCAGGTATCTCAACATCGCCTCCAAAACATCGCGTAGCACACGGCTGAACATGGTCTGTGACATCCCACCAGCAGACGCCACAGTGTGTTGAAAGGTACCGGTGGCAAAGAAGTGTAGGGCTGCCATCACCTTCACCTTGGGGGTCAGCGCTGTAGGGTATGGCCGGCCAGGTTGCAAATGTGGGGCCAAACGCACCGCCAATTCCTCAATCAGCGGCCTGTTGAAGCAGTACCGTTGGATGCAGTCACGTTCAACCATGGTTGCAAGGTCAGGGAATGGTCTATGGACAGCTGGTGCCCTGCAGTGCATAGGTGAACAAAGAAAGATTGTCAGTCACCCCACATATGTGGCATTGACCATACTCAATATCACATGATACATCATTACGAGACACATGTACTTGATGTGTGTGCCGTTCTGTATGGACATATATGGCACCTACATGGCCATCATCTAACATCTCAGTTCAACATGTGTTGACAACAAGTTCCAGGTTGTGCTATGGGAAATCATTAGGCTGTGTCACAGTACCCATGTACTGCTGTCACGTTCCAAACACACACCACAGTGACAAGTGAGGACAGATGTGCCCCAGGCATCACAGCTCTTTGACAGGTAGATTCCCAGGGACCCTGTATTGCCACATGGACACTGGCATTACATGGCGTATCATGTACACGTCAGCAAAACAACCATGACTCCCACAGGTAGTGGCCCCTGTTGCCTCTGCAGGACAGACATGGACGTCTGTGACACACACACGCACAACATCAAAGTCGATGCACAAACAACGTGGATGTGGAGACTGTCTCCCATTGTGCACATGGAATCAGAGACATCTGAAACACAACATGCACACAGACTGTGGAGGGCCATCACAATTGTGGCAATGGGTCACCCTGTGACGTACATACCATCCCACATGGGACTCAGGGTGTATGTGACATAACATACACATACACAACCTGCAAATGTGACCATGCCACATGCTCTGAACTGAACAGTTGCACATCACAGTGGTCATGTGCACAACACACAAAGGATTCTGTCCCCATGAACACGTGCACAGCCTGGGAGTGGCTGCCCCCAAGTGCCACCCAACAAACCACATGTTGACCCCCATACACACACAGGTAATGCAGCCTTACATGCCTTAGGATACAGTGTGGACAGGCTGTGGTGTTGTAGGTGTGCCCCTGAGTCCCTGGCAAGTAATTGCGGCTGGCATACGTTCACCAGTGACAACCATGGTGACATATGCGATTGACTTGTACAGGGACGTGTCGTACAGCAATGGACCGATCCGTGCGCACGCATTGGCCATTGCATATGATGTGGACGGATGCGTGTTGTGTTTCGAAATACGCGTCGTACAGCAATGGACCAATCCGTGCGCACTCATTGGCCATTGCATATGATGTGGACGGATGCGTGTTGTGTTTCGAAATACGCGTCGTACAGCAATGGACCGATCCGTGCGCACGCATTGGCCATTGCATATGATGTGGACGGATGCGTGTTGTGTTTCGAAATACGCGTCGTACAGCAATGGACCGATCCGTGCGCACGCATTGGCCATTGCATCTGACGTTGACGGATGCGTGTTGTGTTACGAAATACGCGTCGTACAGCAAAGGACCGATCCGTGCGCACGCATTGGCTATGGACTGACATGTTAACGGACGCGTATTCGAAGCTTGTACGAGTCGGATGCAGTGAATTCAGTTGGCCACCCACAACAATGTTGCAAATTCATGGGTGTCATCAAGTTGAAATTTTGAAGGATGCTGTAGGCGTGTTTAAGTGGTGCAATTCCATGGATTGGCCAGATTCAGAAGATGCAAACGACTTGGACCTATCACTTTGGACACATGGGACAGTATCTGCCTCTGCAGCACACATATAATGCTGGCTGTTCCCCTGAGAGCTCACTTGCCTGCACTACATGCTCCAGGACGACATCTGCCACTACCACTGCTGCTGTCTCTGCATCCTCTGGCTACTGCAATGGCACGTACTGTGGAGAGAGCCCCAGCCTTCAGCACTGAGGAGAACCAGGCCCTGCTGGACAGCCTCCTTCCACAGACCAGCAAGCTGTATGGGAAACCAGGGGAGCAGGTGAGTGTGCTGTCCACTGCCTTACTAACTGTGCATGTTGTCTGACTAGCAAGACTTACAGTGTGTACACCAGTGGCTAGCATGCCCCCAAAGTGTGTAGTTACATGCACTGAACAGGTATAGTGCAGTAACAGTGCATTCCAACAAGGTTTGACTTCCCAGGCAATGATACCATTTAGTAACTGCTGGACAACTGTTCATAGCCATAGTTGCACTACCTGTGTACATCATATGCCCCTGTGATTGAGACATGTATATCCAAATGTGTGATGCACGGATATGTTGCATGTGTAGTAATGGCCTTTTCACTTTGTCATCCTCACAGGTTGATGCCCACCAGAAGCAGGAGATCTGGCTGACCATCGCCCGGGCAGTACGGTCTGTGGGGGTCTACAGGCGCAGGATCCGCAACTGCCAGAAGAGGTGGCAGGACCTTCGTGGCTGGACCCGGAGGATCGCAAGGGTCCAGCTGAAGCTGTCGCCTCCTCACAGGAGGGGCGGACACCGGACCCTGACCCCCACATGCTCCAGATTCTGGCGGTGGTCTTCCCTGACCTGGATGGGCAGCTGAAGGCCAGACAGCAGCAAGGAGGGGGTAAGTGCTAGCCTTTTCTGGGTACTATGACTAACATGCTCTATGCACTCCTTTAGCCTGGTTCCACTTCCACAGTACGACTGTCTTGTCATCCTGGACTCATGTCCCTCACTTGTGTCATGCCCCCTCCTCATCTGATACACAGGTGTGGCCCTTACAGTCTGTGACTTAGGTCACTTGGGTACTGTGTACTTGCAGTTACCTGTGGTTCAAGTTGGGGACAGCATCAGTTACAGGAACTTTGTTGTGGGCTGCATGGGTGGTACAATTGCTCACACAATGCCTGTGATCTGACATGTACTCTGGGTATGGCTTTAATATGTGTTCCAATTGCTGCTCTGACTCACCACATGTCTGGGGTATGTGCCACACACCCATGATGCTGCAGCAGAGGGCAAGGTAGGAGCATCAGGAGTATGTACATCATGTGTGTGACACATACATAGCCACCTGCCTAGTGTTCAGGGTAATACCATGTTGCACATGGACCAGGACTGTAATGCCTACTCCGGACATCGAAGGCACTCTGTTCTCCCACTCCCGTGTGTCAGCATACATATTGGGCATTGTGAAGAGTGCACTCAGGTGTCTGCCTCTGTGTCACCGTGGTGTGGCCTTGCTTTTGGACTCCTGGAGTGTTTAACAATTTGGGGTGGCCAGCCATCTGAGTTGTGACTATAGGATCTGCACATTGGTTAATGCATAGGTCTCTGATCCCTTGACTGTGCACAATGGTGTATGAAACATTGAGGTGCAGGCAGCTTTGGTTCATTCTCATCAGACGGTGAAGTGCTCATGTGTATGGATTTGTGTTTGCAGTCACTCAAATGTCTCATTTGAATGACGTGGGATCATCTTAGTCCTCATGATGTGGGTGGCCAGGGGTGCACATGTGCACCTGTCAGCTACAGGGCTTGCATTCCCAAAACTTCCATGATTGTGACACAGTGCAGACTGGTGTTGTGTGTATGCACTGCCCCTGTGACAGGAGACAGTTATGACTGACTTGCCAGACAGGCCTGTGCCATGACATTCAACTTGCAAAGGGTGATCCAGCAGTAGTGTGATATGTCCTGCATGCACACCATTGTTGCATTGTCTATCAGGACATGGGGACCTCATTGTGTCTGGTGATGGAACCAAAACCCGCATAGCGACAGAGACTCTGCCCATCACTTTTCCTGACACATGTACTGAGTCAGTGGCAGGAGATGGCATGTGTTTGGAGTGACACATTTCCATATGTTCTCTTGGATGTCCAACAACTGTGTATGTGGTGCATGTGTGCACATATGATTAGTCGCATACAACAGGCACCAGACAGATGGGTGCATGGACAGGTAGGATATGAGTGGCATGAATGACTGTCAGGCAGACAATGGGCTTCTTCAAATCAGTGTCAGCACTTATTGCAATGTCTAACAAATGATGGCAGGGCTTGCTCTGTGATGTGCTGTACTTACTGTGGTGTGTGTGGTCAGTACAGGTGACTAATGTTGCTCTGTTTATCCTGATTGTTTGCAGATACATCCACGGCCACAGGAGGAGACAGCTCCATGGACCAAGAGGAGCGGCAGAGCGAGACTGGGTCCACTGCAGAGGAGACCGAGGGACCCAGTGGCACGGAGGGTGAGGGGAGCCACACTGAGGAGACCTCAGCTACGACCACCTCGGCTGAGGAACACAGCACTTCCAGTGAGGACTCCCTTGTGGAGGCGGGTGTCAGCAGACCACGGACAAAATCTAGCAAGTCTGTCCCCGCCACCACCACCATCTCCACCCTCCCATCTGCTCCCATCCCACATGTCCGTGGAGGCTCCCGTGTAGGGGAGCGTGTCTCCTTCATGCCAGGCACCGCACCCCTGCCTCTGTCTCCCCTGCTGCCCTGAGTGTGGAGTCTGTGGACTTGCTGAAACAGATCCATGTAGGGCAGACATCAATGCTGAGTGTCCTCCATGCACACACGGGTCTGTTGACACAACTGGTGTCATTCATGGAGGGCATGTCATCTGGCATGTCTGCCCTACATCGGACCAATCAGTCCATGGCCTCTTCACTGACGGCAGCAGTGTCCCTCCTGCAACAGTCCCTCACCCCTCCTACCTCTGCCCCATCCACAATCCCCAGTACCCTACCTGTCCCAAGCACACACACACCGGCACAGGCACGCACCAGCAGAGACACAAGCAGCACACAGACACACACGCCCAAATCCAGACGCGCACACACACGCACAGTCAGGGGACTGATACCTCACTCACAGGGGATGGGGCCCGACACACATACACGCATCCACGAGCACTGCGCAGTCCTCAGATACCTCTCCCTCCAAAACCCCTTCCCTTGCCTCACCTGCAACCCCCCCTCCCAGAAGCTCTTCCTCTGTGAGCTTGGCCTCTTCGCCACAGATCCATCTGAGCCAACGTACAGGCGGAAGAGGCGACCACCACACACAGAGGGGAGTGCCCCTCACACCCGGACACCCTCCCCCAGGCACAGGCAGGTTGAGGACCCCATAAGGAAGTCCCCCCGGACCAGGAAGGGCAAGACCCCACCACCACCACCACGCAGCTCCACCACGCAGTCTCTCTTCTCTATCCCCCAGGACGCCACTCCACAGGTTCCCCCGCCACACCCTGCCCCAGGTTCCCTCACACACCGATACCGCATCCCCAAACTGCTTAGGCCCTCCCCCCTTCCACTTGCTCTTCCACCCCCAACCCAGACGCTCGGCCTGTTTGTGTCACTGGTGTGGAGACCGGGTCCCCCCCTCTGTCCTGCCCACCTCATCTGCCCCCCTTCCACTCCCTTGGAGTTATGCACTGCAGTGGAGTCCACAACCACCCCGTCTGACTTGGGCACTGCAGTGGGGACCCAGTCCACTCCATCTGACCGGCCCACTGCAGTGGTGCCATCACCCACACCATCTGACTTGTGCCCTACAGTGGTGCCGGCCCCCACTGAGTCAGACACCTCCACTGCAGTTGCCGGTGACACTCCTGCACCCACCACCCCTTCACTGCCTCCTTCTGGCATTCCCTGATCCTGTCCCTGCGGTGCCTGGCCTGCCCCTTGTATGCCCCTCCGGGGGATGTCCCTTGTCTGTACCAGTGCAGGCAAGCAATGGGTGACAAGTTGTCACATATCACCCTGTTCGGACTGTGTATGTGGACTGGCCATTGGCCTTAGTTTCTTTTGGACTTCAAATTTTTCTTTCACATTTGCTGAATAAAGCCTCTTTTTGTTTACTAGTGGTTTTTCTTTTGATGTACATGATGTAGATGAGTATCATCATGCATTTGCTGTTGTAATAGTGTTCAGATCAGGAAAATGAAGTGTTGCTGTGATGGACTCCATGTGGTCCATGGGATATGTGTCCTAATCTAGTCAGGATCCATAGCATCCTTTGCTGCAGTCTGAGGGTGTAATGTTCAGCATTTGACACAGGGATGTACGTTTTGCATTTGTAAATTAACATCTGTGGCTTACACTGATGCACATCTGGTGGGCTTACCACTGTTCAATGTTTCTATTTCCCTGACTGTGTGCCCATCTCCACTGGACATGCAGTTTAGCACATCAATGTTGAAGGACTCATCTGTGTATACAGTGCAACTTGCTTGACACGTGTTTTGGGTATATGCAGATGACTGAAGTGACACTCCCGTACCCAGGCTGATGTGAGCAGAGCCTTCAGTGTGTTGTAATTGTTGACTGACTGACCGAGTGCTCTGCTGACATGTTTGAGTCGTGCACAGACAAGGTTTTGCACAGCGGACCTTCCACAGGAGTGGAGTGCCCTCATGGCAGTGTGTAATCCTGTGACATTGCCTGGGCCCGTGTTGTGTAAGCATGTCTGTGTGTGTTCCCTTCCCTTTTCCTACACATGCTGTGTCCCTACAGATGTTCCTGTTTGTGATGCTTGCTGAGTTGTCCTGTGTTCACCCAGCATCTTGGACCTGGTTTCTCCGGGATGTGGGTGCATGGCAAACTAATGTTCATCAGGTTGTCATCCCTAGTTGTCTTTGTTGTCAGGGCTGGGGATGTGGGCAAACGCAGATGGGACACAGTCAGGATTCCCCTTGGCACTTGTTGGTTACACAAGTCATGTAATTTACAGTTTGTGGTAGCTGTCAGTGATTGTGACACGTTGTGTGTGGGACTGCTGCCACTCCTCAGAGTCAGAGCTGCAATGTTGGAAGTTGTCTACGTGTGTTCTTTGTGTGTCACCTTGGCTTCTTCATTGGTGTGTGACTGTGGCCGGGATCCCATTGATTGGGGTGGATTTCACGTCATGCCCATGTACCGCGTACTGTGCAGTGTGTCAGACATTCACGAGTCTTGTTGACTGGCCATGTGTGATGGGTTTCTGCACCTTAGTTCCCACCACCACCCCTGGGATTGTCATGGGTGCATGTGCAATGTCACCAGTCCATGTGAGCTTCACTGCTGCACATTGGTGGAGATCAAGGTGTGTGGTGTTGAGTGTGTGCAAATGTGAGTTGTTGCACGGGTAGACCCCTACCTCCATATTGGCCTTGGCTGACAGGCCGTGCTGATTGATTTGTGCTTGTGTAGGTGTGATGGTGGTTTGTTGCTCAGGACACATGGCTGTGGTTCACAGTGTGAACGACATCTACCTTTGTCATCACAGTGGGATTCTCATGCAGGCTAGTGTCACCACAATGTGGGGTCCCTGGGGGTAGTGCTGTGGTGCGTCTGTCTCTTGCTGTGTTAGTTGCTGTTCCTACAAGCTTGTGTGACATGTGTAATTTGGGCTCCCTCTCATCTAACGATGCCTGATTGCCCACATAGGGGAATCCGATCCATGAGTTACTTTTGTATGGCACTGTATACACATCTGTGTAATTGGAATTCAGGCCTCCTCATGTGTTGTGTGGTTGCCTGGGGACACTGGCACCCCCCCCCCATCACCTGTTGTGTTTGATATGCAGTGTGAGGCTGCCTGTTTGTGTTTGTGCATCTGCACCACTGCATTGGCATATCTTTAGTGTGCCATTGCCTGTATGTTGTTTGGAGGATTTCCCCTGCTGTCCCTGGGACTCCTAGGTCATCAGTCAGCACAATAATCATGGTTTGTATGTCCCATTGCTGCCATGGTATGGTATTTGTTCACCTCACATCTACAGTCTCCACAGGATATCTACATTTGTGTGTCCATTAGTGCAGATATGTGGGTCTGCATTATGATGGTCACTTCTGGCATTGTGTAATTGATAAATGGAGACAATGTCAGCCCCCATGGGTGATGTTTGTCTGCACATGGCCAAATGTATGTTTTATTTGCACTGCACTGTTTGCCTCACCCAATCTATGTTGCTATGGGACACAACCACTACTTTGCCACTGATGTGTTTGTTGTTCTGTGACCAGGAATCATCCATGCTGTTTGGCAGTTGCAGCTTTTTCCATGACAACACTTACCTTTTGGTCACTGTGATGATGGGGGTTTAGACCCCATTGCCACAATGTTCAAAATGTGCTTCAGCTATGGACCCCACACTTACCTTTTGATCACTGTGATGATAGGGGTTTAGACCCCATTGCCACAATGTTCAAAACTGTGCTTCAGCTATGGACCCCACACTTACCTTTTGGTCACTGTGATGATGGGGGTTTAGACCCCATTCCCACAGTGGTCATGGTCTGCTTGCATTGTGAAGGCCACACACATTTTTGTGTGACACATGTGATAGGGGGTCACATTGTATGTTCAATGTCATGTTCAGTGTTGTAGGCATTTGACACAGACTACACACTCTTGTCATGATGTTGGGGGGATATCTTTTGCTGACATTCATTATGTTGGAGTATGCTGGTTGTGTCATGCATTACCCGTCCTATGAGTGGGGATGGTAGTAGTGGTAGGCATCCAGCCCCCCATGAGTGGGGGTGGTGGTAGTGGTAGGCATCCAGGCCCCCATGAGTAGGGGTGGTGGTAGTGGTAGGCATCCATCCCCCTATGAGTGGGGTTGGTAGTAGTGACAGGCATCCAGGCCCCCATGAGTAGGGGTGGTGGTAGTGGTAGGCATCCATCCCCCTATGAGTGGGGATGGTAGTAGTGACAGGCATCCAGGCCCCCATGAGTAGGGGTGGTGGTAGTGGTAGGCATCCAGGCCCCCATGAGTAGGGGTGGTGGTAGTGGTAGGCATCCAGGCCCCCATGAGTAGGGGTGGTGGTAGTGGTAGGCATCCATCCCCCTATGAGTGGGGTTGGTAGTAGTGACAGCCATCCAGGCCCCCATGAGTAGGGGTGGTGGTAGTGGTAGGCATCCAGGCCCCCATGAGTAGGGGTGGTGGTAGTGGTAGGCATACAGGCCCCCATGAGTAGGGGTGGTGGTAGTGGTAGGCATACAGGCCCCCATGAGTAGGGGTGGTGGTAGTGGTAGGCATCCATCCCCCTATGAGTGGGGATGGTAGTAGTGACAGGCATCCAGGCCCCCATGAGTAGGGTGGTGGTAGTGGTAGGCATCCAGGCCCCCATGAGTAGGGGTGGTGGTAGTGGTAGGCATCCATCCCCCTATGAGTGGGGATGGTAGTAGTGATAGGCATCCAGGCCCACAAGTAGGGGTGGTGGTAGTGGTAGGCATCCAGCCCCCCATGAGTAGGGGTGGTGGTAGTGCTAGGCATCCATCCCCCTATGAGTGGGGATGGTAGTAGTGACAGGCATCCAGGCCCACATGAGTTCGGGTGGTGGTAGTGATAGGCATCCAGGCCCCCATGAGTAGGGGTGGTGGTAGTGGTAGGCATCCAGGCCCCCATGAGTAGGGGTGGTGGTAGTGGTAGGCATCCAGCCCCCCATGAGTAGGGGTGGTGGTAGTGCTAGGCATCCATCCCCCTATGAGTGGGGATGGTAGTAGTGACAGGAATCCAGGCCCACATGAGTAGGGGTGGTGGTAGTGGTAGGCATCCAGCCCCCCATGAGTAGGGGTGGTGGTAGTGCTAGGCATCCATCCCCCTATGAGTGGGGATGGTGGTAGTGACAGGCATCCAGGCCCACATGAGTAGGGGTGGTGGTAGTGGTAGGCATCCAGCCCCCCATGAGTAGGGGTGGTGGTAGTGCTAGGCATCCATCCCCCTATGAGTGGGGATGGTAGTAGTAACAGGCATCCAGGCCCACATGAGTAGGGGTGGTGGTAGTGGTAGGCATCCAGGCCCCCATGAGTAGGGGTGGTGGTAGTGGTAGGCATCCAGCCCCCCATGAGTAGGGGTGGTGGTAGTGGTAGGCATCCAGGCCCCCATGAGTAGGGGTGGTCGTAGTGGTAGGCATCCAGGCCCCCATGAGTAGGGGTGGTGGTAGGCATCCATCCCCCTATGAGTGGGGATGGTAGTAGTGACAGGCATCCAGGCCCACATGAGTAGGGGTGGTCGTAGTGGTAGGCATCCAGGCCCCCATGAGTAGGGGTGGTGGTAGGCATCCATCCCCCTATGAGTGGGGATGGTAGTAGTGACAGGCATCCAGGCCCCCATTAGTAGGGGTGGTGGTAGTGGTAGGCATCCAGGCCCCCATGAGTAGGGGTGGTGGTAGTGGTAGGCATCCAGGACCCCATGAGTAGGAGTGGTGGTAGTGGTAGCCATCAGGCCCCTATGGGTGTGTATGGCATTGGTGATAACCATCTCGCCCCTATGATTCTGCTGTTGCTGGTGTACGTCATTTCTGCATCCCTATGTGTGTGACATATGTCGGGTACGTGTCGTTTGTTTGTGTAGTGGGTGTCTGACTTACCGTCTGCGCCGTACGCGTCCGTACCGGTTCCGGTAATAGATGTACAGTATTGGTAGGACCTGCGCGATGGGATTCATGGTTGGGTCATCTCGTTCGGGTTTCTCGTGGCTTCGACTCGTACTCGTAGCTGGCTTGTTCGTCTCGTAGCCGTGGATCATCTTGTGGCGCGAATCGGAGCTTATGTGCAGCTCTCCCGGATGCTCTGACACGCCGGACGTAGCGACGGGTTCGGCGCGTACGGAGTACGCATCGTACTAGTCCGGCCGGAAGGTGCTGTGTATTTACTTCCGTGCGACTCAAATCGGCGTTTACAGATCCGGCTCGGGCGGGGAGCTGGAATGGGTACGTACGGCTCGGTCGGAATCTGAGCTGTGATGCGCATCGTACTTGCTCGTTCGGACAACTGTTCGAATTGGTCGGGAAACCCGCGTTCGGCCTGTATTTTTTCCGGACGAATTGTATTCGGTGCGCTTCCGGCCGAGATCGGAATCGACCCCTTAGTTGGTATTCTCAAATAGTGTATTACACACCCTTTCTATTGTGACCCTTGAACCTCGAAAAAGTTAAATAAATACTAACTCAAAAATTAATAAGAAACATGTCCCCTTCTACACATCCTCCCCTATGTTGTGATAAACAAACATTTCTTTGATCAATCGCCCATGTTATATGACCCCTATATCCTCAGAAACAATGTGACTCCAATGTAAAAACTTTCTATTTAAACCTCAAGTATAACAACTAAAGTTAAACCCCAAAAGTGCCACGACCTCAATGCATAACCCACTTTACAAATATTCTAATCCTATTGCGAACTTTTAAATTCACAATTCGTACCTGCAGTAATAACCAGCGTAACCTTTTCTGCGCTCGAGCATCAGTCAAATTTGAATCATCCCACGTGACTGTTTTTAAACCATACGTTATCCTCCCCACCTGTGAACTGGTATCACGTGATGATGTTCTCCCTCCCTCCTGAATCCTAATGCTCTCCCACAATACACCAACAAAAACATCCCAAAATACACACTTCGTGCTATGCCCATTTCACCATAAATCTAAAAATGAAACAATGCTTCATGATTCTTATAAGACAAAAAATAATATTAAATTAATACAAATGCAATCCATTCCGAGTTCATTCAAGAGTCATCTATTGCCGTGTGATTAACCCATATGCTAAAGTTCTTCCATCGGTGACGTTCCTTGGACAGCCTTTGACATGAAAAACATCCTTAAAGTTTAGGTATACTTTCACAGTCGGGGTGCTAAACAGGGTTGGAATGGAAGAAAATCAAATACGTCTGTCATTGCCCTGAAGCACACCCTTTCCTTATTGGCAGAATCCATTTTATACATACTTTTTTTCAAAGTTGGCGTGCAATCACTCTTAATGTGCTCCGTCCCAAATGCACACTGGTAAATACATCAAAATGTTGTGACGCGCGGTTTGCGAGTCACCGAAGAGGGTCACAGCCTTATACACATTTGTGATCCAAATACTACACGTAAACCATTCTGTTTCCGAAGTTCAATCCAATTTATTCCAATTCATTTCTCATGCTTATCCATCACGTCAAAGGTGCGAGGTTCCAATATTTCATGCGTTTTTGTTACTCAAGAATTGCCCATCCGGGCCTATTCACAAGCATGTTGAGAAACTCGATTCCTCCATCACATTCAAATTCACCCAATGCATTTCGGTCTGTGACCGTCGTCAGGGGTATCTACAGTGTTAAAAAAAATATGCGTCAACCAAACACTTAGTTCGTATTTTCAAATAGTGTATTACACACCCTTTCTATTGTGACCCTTGAACCTCGAAAAAGTTAAATAAATACTAACTCAAAACTTAATAAGAAACATGTCCCCTTCTACACATCCTCCCCTATGTTGTGATAAACAAACTTTTCTTTGATCAATCGCCCATGATATATGACCCCTATATCCTCAGAAACA
This sequence comes from Calotriton arnoldi, assembly GCA_963921515.1. Taxonomy (NCBI): domain Eukaryota; kingdom Metazoa; phylum Chordata; class Amphibia; order Caudata; family Salamandridae; genus Calotriton; species Calotriton arnoldi. The sequence continues at coordinate 143,037 of CAWUFW010013266.1, forward strand.
ATGTGACTCCAATGTAAAACTTTCTATTTAAACCTCAAGTATAACAACTAAAGTTAAACCCCAAAAGTGCCATGACCTCAACTCATACCCCACTTTACAAATATCCTAATCCTATTGCGAACTTTTAAATTCACAATTCGTACCTGCAGTAATAACCAGCGTAACCTTTCTGCGCTCGAGCATCAGTCAAATTTGAATCATCCCATGCGACTGTTTTTAAACCATACGTTATCCTCCCCACCTGTGAACTGGTATCACGTGATGATGTTCTCCCTCCCTCCTGAATCCTAATGCTCTCCCACAATACACCAACAAAAACATCCCAAAATACACACTTCGTGCTATGCCCATTTCACCATAAATCTAAAAATGAAACAATGCTTCATGATTCTTATAAGACAAAAATAATATTAAATGAATACAAATGCAATCCATTCCGAGTTCATTCAAGAGTCACATATTGCCGTGTGATTAACCCATATGCTAAAGTTCTTCCATCGGTGACGTTCCTTGGACAGCCTTTGATGTGAAAAACATCCTTAAAGTTTATGTATACTTTCACAGTCGGGGTGCTAAACAGGGGTGGAACGGAAGAAAATCAAATACGTCTGTCATTGCCCTGAAGCACACCCTTTCCTTATTGGCAGAATCCATTTTATGCATAATTTTTTTCAAAGTTGGCGTGCAATCACTCTTTAATGTGTTCCGTCCCTAATGCAAACTGGTAAATACATCAAAATGTTGTGACGCGCGGTTTGCGAGTCACCGAAGAGCTGCACAGCCTTATACACATTTGTGATCCAAATACTACACATAAACCATTCTGTTTCCGAAGTTCAATCCAATTTATTCCAATTCATTTCTCATGCTTATCCATCACGTCAAAGGTGCGAGGTTCCAATATTTCATGCGTTTTTGTTACTCAAGAATTGCCCATCCGGGCCTATTCACAAGCATGTTTAGAAACTCGATTCCTCCATCACATTCAAATTCACCCAATGCATTTCGGTCTGTGACCTTCGTCAGGGGTATCTACAGTGTTAAAAAAAATATGCGTCAACCAAACACTTACTTTGTATTCTCAAATAGTGTATTACACACCCTTTCTATTGTGACCCTTGAACCTCGAAAAAAGTTCAATAAATACTAACTCAAAAATTATAAAGAAACATGTCCCCTTCTACACATCCTCCCCTATGTTGTGATAAACGAACTTTTCTTTGATCAATCGCCCATGATATATGACCCCTATATCCTCAGAAACAATGTGACTCCAATGTAAAACTTTCTATTTAAACCTCAAGTATAACAACTAAAGTTAAACCCCAAAAGTGCCACGACCTCACCTCATACCCCACTTTACAAATATCCTAATCCTATTGCGAACTTTTAAATTCACAATTCGTACCTGCAGTAATAACCAGCGTAACCTTTTCTGCGCTCGAGCATCAGTCAAATTTGAATCATCCCACGCGACTGTTTTTAAACCATACGTTATCCTCCCCACCTGTGAACTGGTATCACGTGATGATGTTCTCCCTCCCTCCTGAATCCTAATGCTCTCCCACAATACACCAACAAAAACATCCCAAAATACACACTTCGTGCAAGGCCCATTTCACCATAAATCTAAAAATTAAACAATGCTTCCTGATTCTTATAAGACAAAAAATAATATTAAATGAATACAAATGCAATCCATTCCGAGTTCATTCAAGAGTCATCTATTGCCGTGTGATTAACCCATATGCTAAAGTTCTTCCATCGGTGACGTTCCTTGGACAGCCTTTGATGTGAAAAACATCCTTAAAGTTCATGTATACTTTCACAGTCGGGGTGCTAAACAGGGGTGGAACGGAAGAAAATCAAATACGTCTGTCATTACCCTGAAGCACACCCTTTCCTTATTGGCAGAATCCATTTTATGCATAATTTTTTTCAAAGTTGGCGTGCAATCACTCTTAATGTGCTCCGTCCCAAATGCACACTGGTAAATACATCAAAAATTTGTGATGCGCGGTTTGCGAGTCACCGAAGAGCTGCACAGCCTTATACACATTTGTGATCCAAATACTACACGTAAACCATTCTTTTTCCGAAGTTCAATCCAATTTATTCCAATTCCTTTCTCATGCTTATCCATCACGTCAAAGGTGCGAGGTTCCAATATTTCATGCGTTTTTGTTACTCAAGAATTGCCCATCCGGGCCTATTCACAAGCATGTTGAGAAACTCGATTCCTCCATCACATTCAAATTCACCCAATGCATTTCGGTCTGTGACCTTCGTCAGGGGTATCTACAGTGTTAAAAAAAACATACGTCAACCAAACACTTAGTTCGTATTCTCAAATAGTGTATTACACACCCTTTCTATTGTGACCCTTGAACCTTTAAAAAGTTAAATAAATACTAACTCAAAAATTAATAAGAAACATGTCCCCTTCTACACATCCTCCCCTATGTGTGATAAACAAACTTTTCTTTGATCAATCGCCCATGATATATGACCCCTATATCCTCAGAAACAATGTGATTCCAATGTAAAACTTTCTATTTAAAACTCAAGTATAACAACTAAAGTTAAACCCCAAAAGTGCCACGACCTCACCTCATACCCCACTTTACAAATATCCTAATGCTATTGCGAACTTTTAAATTCACAATTCGTACCTGCAGTAATAACCAGCGTAACCTTTTCTGCGCTCGAGCATCAGTCAAATTTGAATCATCCCACGCGACTGTTTTTAAACCATACGTTATTCTCCCCACCTGTGAACTGGTATCACGTGATGATGTTCTCCCTCCCTCCTGAATACTAATGCTCTCCCCCAATACACCAACAAAAACATCCCAAAATACACACTTCGTGCTATGCCCATTTCACCATAAATTTAAAAATGAAACAATGCTTCATGATTCTTATAAGACAAAAAATAATATTAAATGAATGCAAATGCAATCCATTCCGAGTTCATTAAAGTGTCATCTATTGCCGTGTGATTAACCCATATGCTAAAGTTCTTCCATCGGTGACGTTCCTTGGACAGCCTTTGACGTGAAAAACATCCTTAAAGTTTATGTATACTTTCACAGTCTGGGTGCTAAACAGGGGTGGAACGGAAGAAAATCAAATTCGCCTGTCATTGCCCTGAAGCACACCCTTTCCTTATTGGCAGAATCCATTTTATACATAATTTTTTTCAAAGTTGGCGTGCAATCACTCTTAATGTGCTCCGTCCCAAATGCAAACTGGTAAATACATCAAAATGTTGTGACGCGCGGTTTGCGAGTCACCAAAGAGCTGCACAGTCTTATAAACATTTGTGATCCAAATACTACACATAAACCATTCTGTTTCCAAGTTCAATCCAATTTATTCCAATTCATTTCTCATGCTTATCCATCACGTCAAAGGTGCGAGGTTCCAATATTTCATGCGTTTTTGTTACTCAAGAATTGCCCATCCAGGCCTATTCACAAGCATGTTGAGAAACTCGATTCCTCCATCACATTCAAATTCACCCAATGCATTTCGGTCTGTGACCTTCGTCAGGGGTAACTACAGTGTTGAAAAAAATATGCGTCAACCAAACACTTAGTTTGCATTCTCAAATAGTGTATTACACACCCTTTCTATTGTGACCCTTGAACCTCGAAAAAGTTCAATAAATACTAACTCAAAAATTAATAAGAAACATGTCCCCTTCAACACATCCTCCTCTATGTTGTGATAAACAAACTTTTCTTTGATCAATCGCCCATGATATATGACCCCTATATCCTCAGAAACAATGTGACTCCAATGTAAAACTTTCTATTTAAACCTCAAGTATAACAACTAAAGTTAAACCCCAAAAGTGCCACGACCTCACCTCATACCCCACTTTACAAATATCCTAATCCTATTGCGAACTTTTAAATTCACAATTCGTACCTGCAGTAATAACCAGCGTAACCTTTTCTGCGCTCCAGCATCAGTCAAATTTGAATCATCCCACGCGACTGTTTTTAAACCATATGTTATCCTCCGCACCTGTGAACTGGTATCACGTGATGATGTTCTCCCTCCCTCCTGAATCCTAATGCTCTCCCACAATACACCAACAAAAACATCCCAAAATACACACTTAGTGCTAGGCCCATTTCACCATAAATCTAAAAATGAAACAATGCTTCATGATTCTTATAAGACAAAAAATAATATTAAATGAATACAAATGCAATCCATTCTGAGTTCATTCAAGAGTCATCTATTGCCGTGTGATTAACCCATATGCTAAACTTCTTCCATCGGTGACATTCCTTGGACAGCCTTTGACGTGAAAAACATCCTTAAAGTTTATGTATACTTTCACAGTCGGGGTGCTAAACAGGGGTGGAATGGAAGAAAATCAAATACGTCTGTCATTGCCCTGAAGCACACCCTTTCCTTATTAGCAGAATCCATTTTATACATAATTTTTTTCAAAGTTGGCGTGCAATCACTCTTAATGTGCTCCGTCCCAAATGCACACTGGTAAATACATCAAAATGTTGTGACGCGCGGTTTGCGAGTCACCGAAGAGCTGCACAGCCTTATACACATTTGTGATCCAAATACTACACATAAACCATTCTGTTTCCGAAGTTCAATCCAATTTATTTCAATTAATTTCTCATGCTTATCCATCACGTCAAAGTTGCGAGGTTCCAATATTTCATGCGTTTTTGTTACTCAAGAATTGCCCATCCGGGCCTATTCACAAGCATGTTGAGAAACTCGATTCCTCCATCACATTCAAATTCACCCAATGCATTTCGGGTTGTGACCTTCGTCAGGGGTATCTACAGTGTTAAAAAAAATATGCGTCAACCAAACACTTAGGGGTCGATTACGATGGTGGTCGGTGTCAGTACCGCGGTGCCGGCGGTGCGGAAAAATGCCTTTTACCGCCCGCCAGCAGCGGTCCTCACGGCCGCCATATCATGATGGGCAAATATGCCCCATTTCCCGACCTCCGCGGTGCAACGCCGACCGCCATGAAATTGCGCCCGCGGTAGCCAATGGAGACTCACTGCCGTGCGGAATGACGTCCCGTCCGCTCAACAAATTAGGATGCGCCAAACAACCAGTCGAACCGCAGGGGAGAAACCGCCCTTCCAGACACGGCGGAATCTCGACAGCGGAGCGTGAAACGAGACTTCCGGAGCCCTCCACCCTGAGCCGAACGCCATGGATCCAGCACTACACGTCCTCCCGGTGCTGTACGTGATACATCACCAGGTAAACATCGCCCGCCGCGGACGCCGCCGCAGGTACGTAATAAAACACAATACAACACAAAACAGAACACAAATTCCACGGGCTGAAACAGGGCACCTGGCCACACCAGACAGACTGGTGTGGACAGGAACACATCCATCAGTGTACCCACACATGTCTCATCTGGCACCAATTCACACCCTGCATCAAGCCCACCAATTTACCGCGATCATAATGTAATGTGTTGCTGACGACACCGCAGCGGTGAGTATGCGGGAAATCCATCGCACAAAGCAGAATGCATGTACAGCAACGGTCAGGCCAGAAAGACCACAGGGCACCACCACCACCCACCACCCACAGCTCCGCCGCACACAGCAAGAAACATGCCAATACCCCCCGTGCACCCCCATGTCCAACACCAAGCGAGCTAAATCCACACCCAGCAGCACACAACTAACACCTAGGGAGACAGACACAGCAGCATTGGGTGTAGATTAACACACAGCACAGAAGCACACGCCCAGGGCAACACACACACACACCACAACACCACATACATGGCAAGAAAGCTGAATACAAGCACAAAATTAACATCCACACACACAAGGAACATACAGACTACTGGACACACACCCTGCCAACTCACACAGACATACCCCACACCGACACACAGCCACATACACAGACTACATGCCACCAGCAATGGAGCACAACATAGAGGAACGCAAAAATGATGTGCACACAAATGGGAGGGCAAGGAGACAACCAACAACCAGGTGAACAGACACATGCAGGACAAGGAACCTAGAACAACATCCACACCCCATCCAAGCACATGGCTGGCACAGTGAGTGAAGTCAAACAACAGTCACCTCAGTGCAACAACTCAGGGAGACAGCAAGGTAACCCATGTATAGGGACAGGGATGAAAGGAAGGACCTCAAGTCAAACAGTGAACAGCAAGAACACATGAGTATGCCAGCACCACAACACACAGGGCACATTGGCACACTCAATGACTGTCAAACACAAGTAGGAGTCCCCAAACATACCCCCCTCATATCTGCAGCACACAACCCCAATGCCAGACACACAGAAGGGCCTACATAATGTCCAGTCAAGAGACAGACAAACAATCAAACCCCCTGGGGACATCCACAAACATCACACACACAGAGGGATGCCAGTACCAACGTCTGCACCAAAACAAAAATGGCAAACACAATTCAAAACAGAGACACATACAGAACCACAAAAATAACACACATCACCTGTGCAGCCAAACTAGGGGAAGGCAATGGGAGCACACACACAACAGGAGTGCACCACCTCATCAGTCAGGAAAAATGCATAGGCTACATACCACAACACAGACAAGAAGTGCACCATCACAGAACAACACAGACACATCAAACACACAACAGATGCACAACACCACAAAGCACATAGCAAACAGAGCAGTACATCAGGGGATGTACACTAGGACAGCACAAGGCAACATACACCCACAGCACTGAATGCACAACAAGCAGTGTGTGCACACAAACACACAACAGTCCCACACAGCCATGAGTCACACGCCATTAACACACACATCAACACACACGACAAAGCCACAACCTACACACCGTACAACCCTTGACCACCCAAATGCACACCTTGTAAGTAACCGTTGTGACTAGGATGACTGCCCATCACAACATGACTACACATCTACACTGCTAGGCATACATGAAAGCAAGAACGCACATTCATGTTGAGCCTGGTCAGCCTGCCTGCAATCCTGTGTATATGACCCCTCCATGTGTTTGCAGTGCCCACATACCAGGATTCAGTAAAACATAGCCAACAGCAACAAGGAAGGAACATGAGTCTGGTATGTCACCGAAAACAACATCACTGACCCCACAAGTATCCGAGTCATGAAGAACTGAAGTCCCCGTCACCCCTGTTAAAAAATAATAAGTTAAACAAGCCAGTGGCACAGTTGAAGTGGCACACAGAGCATGTGGCCCAGTAAATGTTAGACATACAGGAAAAGCCTTATTCAGTAAGGACAATGACACAACTGACAACATGAGCAACTGTTTTTATTCACAAATAGCACTGATAGGCAACAATATTAGACAAGACCAAGGCACAAGATGCAGAGCCTGAACATGAGAAGCTGCACAGGCAGGGGGCAAACTGCAAGGCCACTGGCCAGTCCAAGGTGCTGACAGAGTCAATGAGAAGCTGCACAGGCAGGGGGCAAACTGCAAGGCCAGTGGCCAGTCCAAGGTGCTGACAGAGTCAATGAGAAGCTGCACAGGGAATGTGTGTCACCAAACTCCGCCATGGTCAGCAACACAGTCTGGTGTGTCACGATGGGCAGCACAGGTACCGGTGTGGGAGAGATAGGTCTGTGACGTTGATCAACATTCATACTTGGCTGTCAGTCTGACTGGAAGCTGACTGTGTGTCGGGCACAGTTGGACCACTTGACTGGGGAGTGAGACGCCCAGCTGAGGAAAAGCTATCAGTGGCCTTGGACGCTGGAGGGCTGCTTGGACCAGGTGGTGTAGTGGCACGTGGAGGTGGACTCAGGCCGACGTGGGACACAGTGTGGGAGGGAGATAGTGGAGGGGTGCCTTTCCACTTCTTGGGGATTCTAAATGGCTTGCCTGTCTTGGTATCAATGGGAAGTGGTGTGGACACAAACGGCACACTCATCACCAAGGCTGCCGCAGGTGCACACGCTGGACATCCCTCTGGGGATGTGCTGGATCCAGAAGGACGCTTAGCCTGGCATTGCCTCTGCCCCTCCATCCCCTCTTTACCCTGTGTGCCCCCTACAGTGCCATCCTGTCCCTGCTTCACTGGTCTTGGAATGGGAGTAGAGGTAGTTGGTGAAACAGCCTTGGATACCTTACTATGTGTAGCCTTGCCAGGCCCCACCTTCACAGTGGGCATGGAGAGTGTCTGCATGCCTTTGCGAGACGTTTTTGGGACCACAGAGTCTGTGGCCGGGGATTGCTCTGAGGCTTGTGACCCTGAGTACTTCCTCCTTGAATCATGTGCCTTTGCAACGCCTGACGGGCTCTTCCCTTTGCGCTCTGGGGTTGTTTTTTTCTTCGTAGGGGAAGGTGTCTGTGACCTTGACCGCTTGGGCTGCTGCTGCTGTGTGCTACGTGTGCAGTATCGTGACGTTGAGGTGTGTGAAGCGTGGTCACCGTCGTCAGACGTCGCCACTGGCATGGGGGTGGACAAAGGGACTGGAATTGGACTACGAGATTGAGCCAGTTGAAGTGCAGCCGCCACTGTGGAGGACATTGTCTGGACAGTGCGGTGCAGCCCACCCACGTCTGAATGTATGCCCTCCATGAAAGCTAACACCTGTGCCAATTTGCGGTCGTGGTCTGACAATGCATTGAGGAGCCCTGTCTGCCCCACACACAGCTGGCACAAAAGGTCCACACACTCTGCACTAATGGCAGCAGGGGCACAGGGGCAGGGGCAGCGGTGCCTGGAATGAAGGACACTCTTCCCCTCTTTGTGGTGCGAACACGGGCAGCAACAGAGGAAGTGGCTGGGAGGGTGGGCACTGCACGCTGTGTGCTGGAAGATGTAGCAGACTCTCCATTCCCTGTGTCCTCCAAGATGTCTGCACCACCGCCGTCATCAGATGATGTTGAACTTTGCGTCTCGGGCTGTGATTCCTCCAGCATACTCCTATCCCCTCCGAGGCGCTGGTCACATCTGTGTCACTGGGATCCTGTGCAGCTGTTGTGCTTGTTTCACCACCACTGGTGTCCGTCCCCTGTCCCTCCATGCCCACGGGAGATGCTGCATAACAGAGAGACATGTAGGGTCAGCAAAGTGACAGCAACAGGACAAACATATTCAAGCAAAGCAACACTGAGGATGACAAAGTCTACATGTTGCAGGCCACCCCGTGCATTCTCACCATGCAGACACACTTCACTACCTCAAACAGTGCGTACAAACATCTAAACACGGCATAGCTGAGCCATGTGATGGGCAGACAGCACAACATCATGCATGTTGGGGCGTACAAACACTAACACCAATGGACCAGGCCTGCAGCACACCACCCACAATGCCATTGAAATTCCCAGGATTGGAAAAACATCAGTAAGTGCATGTATGTAAAATCCGTGACTGCCACACCCAGCACAGGGGCCACTTACAACCCACTGCATCACAGTAACCACATCACGTACACCAGCGCAGGTACAGGCTTGGTACACATGCAGCCACTCACAGACAAAATCAACCTTCACAGAATACTCACCCCTAGCTTGCTGTTGATGCTCCTTCAAACGTGCGTCCAGCTCAGGCTGTGTCACAGCCAAGATGCGGCACATCAGTGGTGTCAAGCTGCGTCGTGACAACCTGCCACTGCGAGGGAGTATCCCCAGTGTCATCTCGGCAATGTTCTTTGCCAGTCGTGATATGTCGTCCCACCTCTTGTGGCAGTGGGTGCGCCGGTGGTTTGACACTCCCAGAGCCCGCACCTTGGTTGCAATGGACCTCCACACGGCCTTACGCTGGTGTACCTTGAGCTGCAGGTGTGGGAGACAAGAGGGGGAAAACATCAGTGACACACTCTCATGGTAAAACCTCTCTCTCTGAACAGTGGCATGACACAGACTCATCCCAACACCGCAGATATGTCCCGCAGATACACTACAACATCTCACAGGGTACATCGTCATGTGTGAAGTCCACGTCAATGCATGCATGTTTGAGGAGGGACACTGTATCCACACATCTCACATACAAGCTGGATGCTAGCACAGAAAGCCATGTGTAATGTGCCCACATCTACTGGCTATTACCAGGTAGAGCAAGACATATGTCACATTGCAACATGTGTATGGGGTGAGAGTCACTGTGTCCACCACTGCGCACGCCTAAACGACCTTGCTCTGTGAATAGCTCACTGTGTCATGTTTGTAGCATTGAGGGACATGATCTCACATAACCACTGACTGATCAGAGGGCCAGTCATGTGCAGTCCACACGGCAGACATGGGTCATTGATGTACACTCCTGCCAACCACACACGTATCACACTCTGTACAGTCAGTGATGTGTCCTTGTCACATTGGGCGTGGACAGTCCATGCCAGGTAGAATCACACAGAGATGGAGAATGAGGACCCACACAAACAGTCACTTGAACAATAACTGTCCCGAAACATGCATCACCAGATAGCTGTCACACCATATGGATGTGTACACAACACATGTCCATCCACCCTTCATGTCCATGCATTTAATGTGTGGGTTGCATACACCCCCCTTAACAACTAGGAAACAGCATGTCAGCCAGTGCATGACACAACCCCACCCTCTCAGGCACATACACCATCTGATCGACTACATGTGTGCCCCCATTGCACTCACACCCCCACTGTTGGAGACTTACCACAACATTTGGGCCACCATATAGACGTGGGTACTGTGTCAGCACCTCGTCCACCAGGACATCCAGCTCCTCGCTTGTAAATGGACTGGCACGGATCTTCTCTGTCCTAGCCATCACTGTGGACATGAGACGTCAGCGGCGGCAGTGGGCGGTGAGGGGTCCCAGGCAGCAGTCCCTGGAGGCAGCAGCAGGTGAGGGGTCCCAGGCAGCAGTCCCTGGAGGCAGCAGCAGGTGAGGGGTCTCAGGCAGCAGTCCCTGGAGGCAGCAGCAGGTGAGGGGTCCCAGGCAGCAGTCCCTGGAGGCAGCAGCAGGTGAGGGGTCTCAGGCAGCAGTCCCTGGAGGCAGCAGCAGGTGAGGGGTCTCAGGCAGCAGTCCCTGGAGGCAGCAGCAGGTGAGGGGTCCCAGGCAGCAGGCTCTGTGAGCAGTGGAAATGTGGTGCTCCCTTCCACACATATATAGGGCCCTGGACTCGTTTCAGTGGTCATAGTCTTCTGCCATTGGTGTTCCAGGTCAGCCTTCTTCAAAAGCATCCAATGACCGCCTCCGCGGGGGTGGAGCACGCCTACCGCGATTTTTGAATGTGCATCATGCCACCGCGATAGCGGTCCCCATTGGCTGCAAGGGCATGGTTCATGGCGGTGACACACCACGGGGTCCTGGCCGGCGCTACCGCGGTGGTGCATCTTACAATTGCATCCAATCTCCGCATCCGCTGGGGGCGGAGCACGCCTACCGCGATTTTTGAATGTGCATCATGCCACGCGATAGCGGTCCCCATTGGCTGCAAGGGCATGGTTCACGGCGGTGACATACCGCGGGGTCCTGGCCGGCGCTACCGCGGTGGTGCATCTTACAATTGCATCCAATCTCCGCATCCGCTGGGGGCGGAGCACGCCTACCGCGATTTTTGAATGTGCATCATGCCACCGCGATAGCGGTCCCCATTGGCTGCAAGGGCATGGTTCATGGCGGTGACACACCGCGGGGTCCTGGCCGGCGCTACCGCGGTGGTGCATCTTACAATTGCATCCAATCTCCGCATCCGCTGGGGCGGAGCACGCCTACCGCAATTTTTGAATGTGCATCATGCCACCGCGATAGCGGTCCCCATTGGTTGCAAGGGCATGGTTCATGGCGGTGACACGCCGCGGGGTCCTGGCCGGCGCTACCGCAGTGGTGCATCTTACAATTGCATCCAATCTCCGCATCCGCTGGGGGCAGAGCACGCCTACCGCGATTTTTCAATGTGCATCATGCCACCGCGATAGCGGTCCCCATTGGCTGCAAGGGCATGGTTCATGGCGGTGACACACCGTGGGGTCCTGGCTGGCGCTACCGCTGTTTGATTGCCATAGAGTGACATGGGTGAATGGGATGTGGCTGGTGGAGCATGACAAACGCCATCTGCAGCTATGTAGAGGGCCATCACTAACACCAATGTGTCATGTGCAGCACATGAAACACTTGCGTCAGTGGTGGGCACCAACAAAGGTTCAAATGGTGGTTGGCATGCTCCGCCACCCAATTCACGGACAGTATGTGCGTCCACTATGGGGAATATGCAACATCACATCGTACACTCTGTGCGTCATTGTGTTTATGGAGCACGTTTAAGGCACCTACGGACAGTTCTTGTTGTGTGTGGATCAATGGTCATTACTGTACTACGCACAGTGGATACGTACAGTGGCACATGGCACTGGATGACATTGATATGGTCTCCTGTCACAAATGTCAGCCAATGTGTAACGTCTCACACCAAATGGAACACTGTACTTCATTATGTTGAGCAATATTTACACACAATGTCGTATCTGCCACCCATGCTGACCACTATCTCACACCTGAGCCCATGTGTTACACTGAAAACCCAGATGAACTCATTTATTCAGCATGACTGTCATCATTGGAAACAGATGTCACCCTGTTGTGTTATTGCTAAGACCAATTACATGCCGCATGTAATGTCTTTGTACACACTGGCAACTCCTGCAGTGTATGTCCACATGTACAGGGAGGGGCTCGACCTGCTAAAGGATGACGAGTACTTCAGCACCACACCTGGCATCCGTTGCATTATTATTGTTTGTCACTTGGGTAGACGGCCAGAGCAGATGTCTTTTCTACATGTCTGCCACCTGTAACCACAGGGACCTATGTGGTAGTGTCAGGTCTGTGCTCATGTTGTTTGGACTGTTGTATGTGAATCAGTGACATGTACATTTCAACAATGGTGCTTAGCTAAACTATGTTTTTGAGTGTTGTGCTGTGTTCCGGTGCTACTCACCTGCCACCAGTGCATGTCCATTGTTCACATCAGGAATGTTGCGTTGGCAGATGGACTGCATGCACGGTTGTGGATTGTGCTAACTGTATGGAATATAGTATGCAACATTTGTCCACAGGCTATGGGTGTCCAGTATTGCCTGTGCAATGTTGCAATGTGTGTGCACTGATTTGCGGGAATTGTCTGCAATGTTGGATGGTCAGCACAAGTGGCACACGTGTGCAGTGTGTTGCCACCAACACTAGTGTATGTGCATGCTATGGGGTGCTAGCCATCCTTGCTCACCATCTATTCCAGCACTGTGTGGGTGGATCACATCTGCTGGTGTATCAGGATGGTGTGGGCACCCAAGACAGGTGAGATGTACCTTGATTGTTGTGCCTGTGACACTCATCCAACTACGACATTTGGTCAATGTGAGGTACCAGTGTCCCACTACTCATGCACAGCCAGCATGTTTGTTAGATGTGGGATATTGATTGTATGCTGTGTTGGGCCTGACAGCCTGTGTGGAATGAGGGTCAGGATGCATGTCCTTTGGGACATGTGGTGTAAAATTACATCCACTGGTGTCAGGTGTCTGACCCAGTTGTCCATATGTAATGCATACAGTCTGTTCATGCGTAGACTTGTTGGCATACTGGCTTGGCATTGTCCATGTAGTGTTGTATGTTTGTGTTGTGGCACTGTTGTGTCTTGAAACAGCTGGATGTGTATCACCATGGTATGTGTTTTGGTGCACATGTGTCCTTGGGCAGTCCCTCCTTGATGCTGCATGTAAATGTCCAAAATGGGGGAAGATTAAGGGTGCATACAGGCCCTGCTGATCACGTCCCTCATCTATTGTTAATGTGTGCCACATTGGCTATCTGTGTGCTTGTAGAGAGTATTGGGCAGTGGGGTAATGGTGGCCTGTTACAGTGGTACACATACTCTGCACAGGCGTGACATCATCTGTCACTGTCCGACTTTGTATTCAAGTCAGCAGCAGATATGGCCTGTGTACTGATGACATTGGCACATGTATGGGTTTGGGATGTGAATGTCATTGAATTTGAGTGTGTTCGAAGTTGCACTGAGTACGAAGACAATCCCAATGATCTATCCACATTGTGTTGTTGATGTGTCCCCTGCAATTATTGGCCAAGGAGGTGTGGCAGGTACAGCAGCAACGTGGAAGCCAGCAGTGTCTCTGCTTCACACATGTCCTGTGTCATGTACACCCAAGGCTGAGTCCACCTCAGCTCGATATGTGACTCTTGGCATTCACATAGACAGTGTTCGTATTGTGTCTACTGACTGTGCAAATCCATGACAGTTGTACAATTAATCTGTCTCATGTTGGGACAACACTGAATTGCACTGTGTGCTTTCAGGGATGACAGTCAATGTTAGCGCCGTGACAGGACGGACTTTATGAATTTGTGCACATCCTAATTTATGTTGCTATGACGTGTCCCCTTTCATCTCACCTAGGAGGCGACCTAATGTGTTTCGTACCTTCACCCTGCTGGCTAACATGGAGGATACCGACATCATCAGGCGATTCCGTCTGGATCGGACAAACCTCCTGGAACTTTGTGCAATATTGGAGCCACACCTGCTTCCATGCAGGACATACCCAACAGCACTCACGGCAACGGCAAAGGTGATGGCATTCCTACATTTCGTGGCTACGGGATCCTTCCAGCAAACTGTGGGCATTGCAGGGGGGATGTCCCAACCAACATTCAGCATGGTGCTACGTGATGCCCTGTTGGCGATGATGCAACACAGGGACCAATTCATACATTTCCCCAGGCGGCAGGAGTTGGCGGATGTGAAGGGCGAATTTTATGCACTTGGACACGTTCCTAATGTAGTTGGTGCAATAGATGGCACACATGTTTCCTGATTCCACCCCAAGCACGGGAGCATATTTACCGAAATAGGAAACATTATCATTCCATCAATGTGCAGGTGGTGTGCCAGGCAGATATGGTCATCTCACACGTTTGTGCAAAGTTTCCAGGATCAGCCCACAATTCACACATAATGCGCAACAGCATTTTACCACAACTGATGGCCAATCTGGCGCCGGAGCGGGCATGGATTGTGGGTGAGTACAAAGGGTCGAGTCGTGTGCTGTTTGTGTGCCATGCTGTCCTCGGACACATGTCAGACACTCAATCTGTATGTGTCTTTCACACTTAGGTGACTCTGCATATCCCAACGGACCTTGGTTGCTGAGTCCACTTCGCAATCCCAGGACACCAGCTGAAGTGCGCTACAACAATGCCCATGGGAGGACACGTCGGGTCATTGAGCGAACATTTGGACTCCTGAAATCGCGTTTTCGATGCCTCGACAAGACCGGAGGGGCTCTGCAGTACTCACCCGTCAAGGTGTGTCAGATAGTGGTAGCATGCTGCATGCTACACAACCTGGCCGTGCGGAAGGGGATCCCCTTAATCCAGGATGATGATGACCAGCCACAGCCCCCACCTGCGAACACCCAAATGTCAAGTGACAAGGATAGTGGAGAGGAGGAAGGTGTTGGACAGCGTCAGCAGCTCATCAACAACTACTTCACTTGATGGTCAGTGGCAATGTCAAAACTGGCTGTTGTCTGATGATGTTGTGCTTGGTGAATATGTGTATGTGAGCTTTGTGACTACAGCATGTTGCAGAGTCAGTGCTGGCTGCAAATGTGTATGGTAAGGGATCTTTTGACACAGCTACTTGATGTCTATGTTGGTACAGTTGCTCCTTGTGACATGTGCAGACTGTCGTACCTTGATGTGCTGTGTTGTGTGATGGTTGTTAGACCACCACCTGAGTAGCAACTGATGTTCTGTTGTGTTTTCCTAGGTCCCTTCAGCCTCTACTTGCCTGCGGAGTATCCCTGCTCCTGTGACATTGTAATCATGGGTGTGAGTTAACATACTGTGATGAACATGGAACAGTGACAACTACATTGGTGCGTTATTAGTGTTTATTTACAGTGGATACATGTGATGTAGATGTGGATATTTACAGATTTGTGAATGGTGAATAACAGATTTGTCAGTGATGGTAGATGAGACAATAGAGTATACACAAGATCAGTATGGTAACACAGTCCAACAGTCATTTGCCATTCCCACGGCATTGTGGGTGGGGACAGTCTGCTGGGTACACAGCAGGGTGAAGAGGGGTGCCATCATGGCTGGCTACTTGACTGGCTTTTGCCAGGTGCTTTGCCACGGGATGCTCCCAATGATTTTTTCGGGCGGCCCCTTGCTCTTTTGGCAGGGGGGGACACAGGTGCATGGCCAGTGGTGTCTGATGAGTCCCCATGCTCGCTGAACGCAGGGGAGGATGGGGGTCTGTCATCCTGCGGCACAACGGAGGGAGCTGTAGGTGTTGGCGGTGCCGCATGCCTGTCCCTGAGGACCCCCACTAGCTGGCCCAGGAGGTCCCTGATTTGGCCCATGCAGGCCACGAGTTGGCCCATGCGGTTGTCAATTGAGCGCAGCATCTGTTGTTGCTCACGGGCATCCTGCTGAGCCTGCCTCAACTGTCCCTGGGCGTGTTCATAGGCCCCCATATGGCAGCACAACAACTCCCAACAGGCACCCCTCTCCCACCCCTCAGCAGGATGGAGCACCCCACCCAGAAGCATGTGTCAGCCATTGAACGCTCCCCCACCACCTAACAGGTAGGTAGCCATCTTCACAGGGATGGGGAATGTTCCCTCTAATTTTTTTCCCCTGTGTGCGGCAGTTTAGGGTCTCTGTGCGCTGCAGCCATGGCTATGTGCGCCAGGAACCAGACTGCCCTTGTGCGCAGCGCCAAATATCACTCCAAACTTTTGCTTAAAATAACTGAAAAGACGGTGCATTTCCACACATACAACCCACGTTAAGGGGCTTAAGGCAGATTTGCACCAATGTGGCGCATTTCCATAAGCATAGATATCAAAGAATGTGGCCCTATCATGTTTATGCTGAAAAAGCTTTTACATTTTTTTCCAGACGATCCATGATCAAATTTTACAAGAATATCGCAAAATTAAAAAGGTGAGTAGTAAAGATTTACAAAGGCATGTGGGCTTTTGTTTAAGTATTCATGTTAATCATAGCTCGTGAAGGGGCTGTGATTAACATGAATACTTAAACAAAAGGCCACAATTGCTCACGCAGCCGCGCTTACAGCCCTGCCAAGTGTCACACATCTTGCGTTACACTAACACATTTTAAGTCACATTACCGCATGTAAAAAGATTGTCACGCAAATCAGCTTACTAAAAAGCTGAGTGTATTACCTGTTATAATGCTTTGTAGAGTCGAATATTTTGTGAGGTTGTAGGCGGCGCACAGCAGTCAATGCGAGTGCTGTTATGCTTTGCTGGGACCGGGCTGGCTATTGGACTGTCTTTTGTTGGTGTTGCGTAGCGCAGGCTGACCTGGCTACCTCCCCCGGCACCAAAAGGTCAGTAGTAGTGCACACATGCGTGCAGCCATGTGGCCTGCAAGCACAACGCAGCTAAAGGAAGAAGTTCAGCAGGTGCGTCGTGTGGACAGACAGGGACTGAAAGGCTCCAGTCGGCGCAGGCAGGATATTTTCAATTTCAAATTCCTGTTGCAGCCAGCCTGGGCCACCTAGAATTGCTGCTGCCGGAATTAAATTAAAGGAAAAGGAGTGTCCTCCTCGGCACGTGCTGCCTTCCCATGCTTGTGTGTGGGGGTGGTGTTCGCTGGGGGCTGTGTCCAGTCACGATGAGAGGAGGTACGTATTCCATGTTTGATTTCTGATCACTTTTTAGATTAAGTGCCAAAATTTAGCGCTATAATGCAGTGCGCAACATCACTTGTAAATTCTGCCTAAATAAAGAGACATTCGAGATTAAAATAGTCGATCCTGCATTGTTTTATTACAGCTTGTGCTAAAATGGGATTCTGGTTTAAACAAAGCAGTCGATGACGGAGATTCTCCTAAAGGATCAGAACATGTATTCCCAGTTAGCACCATCGCTTCCCGTTACAGGGCCTCAAGGAGCTGTAATTACCTACTTATAGTTATTAGAAAGTGAGATCTGGTCGACTGAGATCCGAGGTTGTTCTGGTATGCAGATATAAAAAAAGTTGAACACTAGAAGAAATACAGCATGCATGGGGCAAAATAAGCTGTGAGGTAGTGTACAATTCTCCCTAATTAATCTGGTCCAAACAGGTAGAGTAATGCTTAACTGTGAATGCACTAGACATTGAAACAGATGTAGAAAATCCTGACCCTGCTCTGAAATAAAAACAGTCCTGCCAAGTATCACGCATCAGACGTGACACTAAAGCATTTCAGTGTGGTGCTCCGCATCACCGCACTGAAATGCGTTGTCACGCATAATGCATAGTGGCAGTCTCAGGTGTACATGATGGCTGCAAACGTGAGTGTGGCAGCTGGCTGCAGGCACTGCCTGTGGTCTGCCTGTGCCGGCGCGCTGCTTCCGTGTTCTTGAGGCAGTGATCCCATCTAAGCTATGGCCTGCCAGTCCCAGGCTCTCTGCTACAATATATCACCTGCGGCCACGGTGCCACGCGGCTCTGAGTCAGCCTGCCTGACGTCAAGTCCGTTGCCCAATGAATAGCTAGGGCTCCGCAGGGGTATGTCACATCCTGCTGGCTCCGAGAGCGGGGAGTTTATTGTTCAGAAAGGCGCCAAGGCGGCCGTAAATAATTATGGGGCAGGCAGCGCTGTTGCTCGCACATGATGGCCCGGCCACACTGTGTTGTAGGCCATTATAATCAAGGCCGCCGCAGCATTCACTTAAAATTTCCGAGCTGGCCGCAGAGAGAATTGTGCAGTGACGGGTACGGAGCCATGACTGACCATCACTGTCAGGTCCAGGTCTCCGTGAGGACAGCAGCAGCCTGGACCGAAGTATAAGGCAGATTGCCGTGGGGGTAGCTCACTTGTGGCATGAGCACCCAGCAGCCTTGTTGCAGTGCAAGTCACCGTCCGGCGACGTGCCAATCACGCTTCCGGCTGAAATTGCCGAGCCGACCAACGGAACAAGCCTGGGGTCCGAGTCAAGTAGACAGTAGAGTCAACAACAAGTAAGTAGAACACCCTCCCCATGTGACAGTACACAGTGCGTCAGAGATGTGTTAAATTTGGCAGCGCTGCCTGCAGTTGGAGTGGGAGGCTGCAGTGCTCACGAGACCTGACTGTCGTTTGTGAGTGTTGTAACTCACTGTCATGGATGATGTTGTGTTGGGGCCTCTCTCACTGGCGATGGAAGGTACACTGCACTCCGTGACCGTCACCCCGCCGCGAATTGCTGAGGAAGGGAGTGACTTTGCAGCGGCCTGGACTGGACCAATTGCTGTGGCTTGCGGCCTCACAACTGAGTGCGGCCGAGTGTGTTAATTAAATTTGCTTTTTAGTGGCAGCACGCGATCAGCTGCTGCAGTGCCAGTCGTATTAATAGCTGAAGTTCTTCTACCCTGTGCTATTTTTTATACTCTTTTGGACTGAGGTAAAAACCGGTCAGACCTGAAATAGCTCACGGAAAACACATCTTGGTATCTGGTGAGATAGTCACTCTTAGAAAACATGTTTCCCCTGTAGCCCCTTTGAAACAATTTCAAGCATACAGTACCCCAGAAGCGGCTCTAGAAAGATGAGCGTTTCAGAAATAATAATCCCTAAGCGAGGGTGGGTGTTTGTTTTTACACAGCATCTAATACGGGCAGGCACCTGTTTCCAAGCAATCCTATTTTGTGGGTAACGGAGCTGAGTACATGAAGATCGGGTGATTTGACAAGGATCACACAATATTGCTAAGTGGAGAGACAGACCGTGACTCACGGAGGTTTCCAGATTCTGTGCAGGACAATTTATTTTTGGGGCAAGATCTTAGAGCTTTTTATTGCTCAAATACGTGTAATTTCATATATTTACATGTTTCCCTAGTCTTTGATACTTGATTTTGCGCACGAGAAAGTGTCACTCATATTCCTTGAAATGTCACTCATAATTGCACTGAAATTATGAAAATGTCACACCTAGCTATCTGAAACCTTGGCAGCTATGAAAAAACATGCTGTTCCTTCAAAGCTAGGTTTAAAGATTCACAATCTACATTCAAATGGGTGCAATTTCTGATGTTTCCTTCGTCTTCATTGCTCGATTTTGCTCCTGAGAATGTGTCACTCATAGTCATTGAATGTCACTCATAATTTCACTGAAATTATGAAAATGTCACATAGGCAACCTGAAACCTTGGCAGCTATGGCTTCTACTAACAAAAGAGTAGAGCAAGTTTAAAAACACAGTGTGTACTTTCTGAAAGTACACGCTGTGTTTTAAACTTGCTCTACTCTTTGTTATTAAAGCGCGGCTGCGAGAGAGATTGTGGGCTTTTGTTTAGTATTCATGTTAATCACAGCTCCTTCACGAGCTGTGATTAACATTAATACTTAAACAAAGCCCACCATCTTCCTCGCATCGCGCTTTACTAACAAAGGGTAGAGCAAGTTTAAAAACACGCTGTGTTTTTAAACTTGCTCTACTCTTTGTTAGTAAGCGTGATGCGGGGAAGATGGTGGGCTTTTGTTTAAGTATTCATGTTAATCAGCGCTCGTGAAGGAGCTGTGATTAACATGAATACTTAAACAAAAGCCCACAATCTGCCCCGCACCGCAAAATACAGCAAGTGCCTCAAGCCCCAAGCCAGCCTTACCTGCACTCCTGGCTCACGCTGGCAAAACCGCAGGAAGTGCCTGTTTTTCGCGCTGCTCGCTTTTTAAAGCGGCGGCGCGAACTCTCTCGCTGGATGTCCTGCGTGTGTGCGCGCTCTACTCACGGGAGTGCGCGCTCACGGGAAGAGAGGTGCGCGCGTGCGCGCACCTTATTGGGAACAGTGCTCCAGATACACATTACCCATCCCTGTGAAGATGGCTACCTACCTGTTAGGTGGTGGGGGAGCGTTCAATGGCTGACACATGCTTCTGGGTGGGGTGCTCCATCCTGCTGAGGGGTGGGAGAGGGGGGCCTGTTGGGAGTTGTTGTGCTGCCTCCAGATACACATTACCCATCCCTGTGAAGATGGCTACCTACCTGTTAGGTGGTGGGGGAGCGTTCAATGGCTGACACATGCTTCTGGGTGGGGTGCTCCATCCTGCTGAGGGGTGGGAGAGGGGGCCTGTTGGGAGATGTTGTGCTGCCTCCAGATACGCATTACCCATCCCTGTGAAGATGGCTACCTACCTGTTAGGTGGTGGGGGAGCGATCAATGGCTGACACATGCTTCTGGGTGGGGTGCTCCATCCTGCTGAGGGGTGGGAGAGGGGGGCCTGTTGGGAGTTGTTGTGCTGCCTCCAGATACACATTACCCATCCCTGTGAAGATGGCTACCTACCTGTTAGGTGGTGGGGGAGCGTTCAATGGCTGATACATGCTTCTGGGTGGGGTGCTCCATCCTGCTGAGGGGTGGGAGAGGGGGCCTGGTGTGTGTTGTAGTGCTTTTTGTCTGTACACATGCAACCCAGTTGATTTTGTTTAGCTTTGTGCTTTATCAGGTTGAGTGGTGGTTACATCTGTGTGACCTGTTTTGGGTATTGTGGGTCAGACGAATGTCCTTTGGCCTAGGGGTTGTAGGTTTGAAGTTGTGCAAGACGGTACATGGCAATGTGATGATATACATTGGTTTGTACTTACCAGCTTCCAGTCCCCCGCGGATTCCTTCAAGACTCTCTGGATGTAGGATTCCAAGGACCTTCTCCTCCCACGGACTGTATGGTTTGGGTGGGATGGGAGTGCCTCCACCAGTCCCGTCAGCCAGCTGACGGTTCTTGGCCCTCTTCCTCTTCACCACGGTCTTCAGGTCATGCCACCGCTTCTGTATTTCCTGCTTGTTGCGGGGGTGGTCCCTACTGCATTGACCTTATTGACTATCCTCACCCACATTTGGGTTCTTGTGGCTAATGGGGTGTGTTGGACCATGTTGCCATAGAGTTGTTGTTCAACTCTTATTATCTCATCTACCATGACTGCAAGCTCTGAATCAGTGAATTTTGGCATTTTGTGTGGTGCCATGGTGTGTGCTGTGCAGATGTTCTGTGGTGCAGTTGTGTGGGTGATGTTGGTGTTGTGGGTGGTGTAGGTGGTGTGTGTGTTGTGGTGGTGATGTGTGCAGGTTTGCCTCTTCTTTGTTCTCTGGGGTTGGGACCTTCAGTTGTGGAGTGTAGCAAAGGATTGTGGTCAGGGAGGGGCTGGTTTTATGCTCGGCTATGGGGGGTGTGGCAAGCTGGTATGTTGCTGTCAGGTGTGTTGTGTGTGTTGTCCTGTGATTGGTTATTTTGAAATTTCTGGGGCTGTTGTCATTGGGCACTTTTGGTTTGTATTGGGACAGGTCTACTTCACTGTGTGCATTGTTTGTATTTTTGTTTTCGTGTTTTTTCTACGTCCGCCATTTTTTTTGAGGATCCTCCGCAGCGGGTCCTCGGCGGCGGTGGCTATGCTGCAGCCCTTCCGCCGCCTATCGGATTCATCACTGTTCGCGCACAAGGCGGTCGGATTCATAGGTAGGTACCATGGTGGTAACGGGGATGTCATAATGTCACGGGCGGCTACTCCATGTGCATGGCGGCGGTTCTTGGCTTTTCCGCTGAGTATCCGGCCGTTGCGGTCGGATTTTCAGCTGGTCCGGCGAGTGCGGGCGGTTTTTCGTTGACTCCCGCCGCCGCGGACGGATTATTCTGCCGGTTCATCATAATGTATCCGGCGTTTTTCCCGTTGGCCATGCGGGCGGTTTTTTGCCGCTACCATGGCGGTCGGTATGCTTTTCCGACCGCCATCGTAATTGGTCCCTTAGTTCGTATTCTCAAATAGTGTATTACACACCCTTTCTATTGTGACCCTTGAACCTCTAAAAAGTTAAATAAATACTAACTCAAAAATTTATAAGAAACATGTCCCCTTCTACACATCCTCCCCTATGTTGTGATAAACAAACTTTTCTTTGATCAATCGCCCATGATATATGACCCCTATATCCTCAGAAACAATGTGACTCCAATGTAAACTTTCTATTTAAACCTCAAGTATAACAACTAAAGTTAAACCCCAAAAGTGCCACGACCTCACCTCATACCGGTTCCGGTAATAGATGTACAGTATTGGTAGGACCTGCGCGATGGGATTCATGGTTGGGTCATCTCGTTCGGGTTTCTCGTGGCTTCGACTCGTACTCGTAGCTGGCTTGTTCGTCTCGTAGCCGTGGATCATCTTGTGGCGCGAATCGGAGCTTATGTGCAGCTCTCCCGGATGCTCTGACACGCCGGACGTAGCGACGGGTTCGGCGCGTACGGAGTACGCATCGTACTAGTCCGGCCGGAAGGTGCTGTGTATTTACTTCCGTGCGACTCAAATCGGCGTTTACAGATCCGGCTCGGGCGGGGAGCTGGAATGGGTACGTACGGCTCGGTCGGAATCTGAGCTGTGATGCGCATCGTACTTGCTCGTTCGGACAACTGTTCGAATAGGTCGGGAAACCCGCGTTCGGCCTGTATTTTTTCCGGACGAATTGTATTCGGTGCGCTTCCGGCCGAGATCGGAATCGACCCCTTAGTTGGTATTCTCAAATAGTGTATTACACACCCTTTCTATTGTGACCCTTGAACCTCTAAAAAGTTAAATAAATACTAACTCAAAAATTTATAAGAAACATGTCCCCTTCTACACATCCTCCCCTATGTTGTGATAAACAAACTTTTCTTTGATCAATCGCCCATGATATATGACCCCTATATCCTCAGAAACAATGTGACTCCAATGTAAACTTTCTATTTAAACCTCAAGTATAACAACTAAAGTTAAACCCCAAAAGTGCCACGACCTCACCTCATACCCCACTTTACAAATATCCTAATGCTATTGCGAACTTTTAAATTCACAATTTGTACCTGCAGTAATAACCAGCGTAACCTTTTCTGCGCTCGAGCATCAGTCAAATTTGAATCATCCCATGCGACTGTTTTTAAACCATACGTTACCCTCCCCACCTGTGAACTGGTATCACGTGATGATGTTCTCCCTCCCTCCTGAATACTAATGCTCTCCCACAATACACCAACAAAAACATCCCAAAATACACACTTCGTGCTATGCCCATTTCACCATAAATTTAAAAATGAAACAATGCTTCATGATTCTTATAAGACAAAAAATAATATTAAATGAATGCAAATGCAATCCATTCCGAGTTCATTAAAGAGTCATCTATTGCCATGTGATTAACCTATATGCTAAACTTCTTCCATCGGTGACGTTCCTTGGACAGCCTTTGACGTGAAAAACATCCTTAAAGTTTATGTATACTTTCACAGTCTGGGTGCTAAACAGGAGTGGAACGGAAGAAAATCAAATACGTCTGTCATTGCCCTGAAGCACACCCTTTCCTTATTGGCAGAATCCATTTTATACATAATTTTTTTCAAAGTTGGCGTGCAATCACTCTTAATGTGCTCCGTCCCAAATGCAAACTGGTAAATACATCAAAATGTTGTGACGCGCGGTTTGCGAGTCACCGAAGAGCTGCACAGCCTTATACACATTTGTGATCCAAATACTACACATAAACCATTCTGTTTCCGAAGTTCAATCCAATTTATTCCAATTCATTTCTCATGCTTATCCATCACGTCAAAGGTGCGAGGTTCCAATATTTCATGCGTTTTGTTACTCAAGAATTGCCCATCCGGGCCTATTCACAAGCATGGTGAGAAACTCGATTCCTCCATCACATTCAAATTCACCCAATGCATTTCGGTCTGTGACCTTCGTCAGGGGTAACTACAGTGTTAAAAAATATGCGTCAACCAAACACTTAGTTTGCATTCTCAAATAGTGTATTACACACCCTTTCTATTGTGACCCTTGAACCTCGAAAAAGTTCAATAAATACTAACTCAAAAATTAATAAGAAACATGTCCCCTTCAACACATCCTCCCCTATGTTGTGATAAACAAACTTTTCTTTGATCAATCGCCCATGATATATGACCCCTATATCCTCAGAAACAATGTGACTCCAATGTAAAACTTTCTATTTAAACCTCAAGTATAACAACTAAAGTTAAACCCCAAAAGTGCCACGACCTCACCTCATACCCCACTTTACAAATATCCTAATCCTATTGCGAACTTTTAAATTCACAATTCTTACCTGCAGTAATAACCAGCGTAACCTTTTCTGCGCTCGAGCATCAGTCAAATTTTAATCATCCCACGCGACTGTTTTTAAACCATACGTTATCCTCCCCACCTGTGAACTGGTATCACGTGATGATGTTCTCCCTCCCTCCTGAATCCTAATGCTCTCCCACAATACACCAACAAAAACATCCCAAAATACACACTTCGTGCTAGGCCCATTTCACCATAAATTTAAAAATGAAACAATGCTTCATGATTCTTATAAGACAAAAAATAATATTAAATGAATACAAATGCAATCCATTCCGAGTTCATTCAAGAGTCATCTATTGCCGTGTGATTAACCCATATGCTAAAGTTCTTCCATCGGTGACGTTCCTTGGACAGCCTTTGATGTGAAAAACATCCTTAAAGTTTATGTATACTTTCACAGTCGGGGTGCTAAACAGGGGTGGAACGGAAGAAAATCAAATACGTCTGTCATTGCCCTGAAGCACACCCTTTCCTTATTGGCAGAATCCATTTTATGCATAATTTTTTTCAAAGCTGGCGTGCAATCACTCTTAATGTGCTCCGTCCCAAATTCACACTGGTAAATACATCAAAATTTTGTGATGCACGGTTTGCGAGTCACCGAAGAGCTGTACAACCTTATACACATTTGTGATCCAAATACTACACGTAAACCATTCTGTTTCCGAAGTTCAATCCAATTTATTCCAATTCATTTCTCATGCTTATCCATCACGTCAAAGGTGCGAGGTTCCAATATTTCATGTGTTTTTGTAACTCAAGAATTGCCCATCCGGGCCTATTCACAAGCATGTTGAGAAACTCGATTCCTCCATCACATTCAAATTCACCCAATGCATTTCGGTCTGTGACCTTCGTCAGGGGTATCTACAGTGTTAAAAAAAATATGCGTCAACCAAACACTTAGTTCGTATTCTCAAATAGTGTATTACACACCCTTTCTATTGTGACCCTTGAACCTCTAAAAAGTTAAATAAATACTAACTCAAAAATTAATAAGAAACATGTCCCCTTCTACACATCCTCCCCTATGTTGTGATAAACAAACTTTTCTTTGATCAATCGCCCATGATATATGACCCCTATATCCTCAGAAACAATGTGACTCCAATGTAAAACTTTCTATTTAAACCTCAAGTATAACAACTAAAGTTAAACCCCAAAAGTGCCACAACCCCTGTTTAGCACCCCGACTGTGAAAGTATACATAAACTTTAAGGATGTTTTTCACGTCAAAGGCTATAGGGATCATATATCATGGGCGATTGATCAAAGAAAAGTTCGTTTATCACAACATAGGGGAGGATGTGTAGAAGGGGACCTGTTTCTTATTTAACTTTGTCGAGGTTCAAGAGTCACAATAGACTCTATTTGAGAAGACGAACTAAGTGTTTGGTTGACGCATATTTTTTTTAACACTGTAGATACCCCTGACGAAGGTCACAGACCGAAATGCATTGGGTGAATTTGAATGTGATGGAGGAATCGAGTTTCTCAACATGCTTGTGAATAGGCGCGTCACAACATTTTGATGTATTTACCAGTGTGCATTTGGGACGGAGCACATTAAGAGTGATTGCACGCCAACTTTGAAAAAAATTATGTATATAATGGATTCTACCAATAAGGAAAGGGTGTGCTTCAGGGCAATGACAGACGTATTTGATTTTCTTCTGTTCCACCCCTTTTTAGCACCCCGACTGTGAAAGTATACATAAACTTTAAGGATGTTTTTCATGTCAAAGGCTGTCCAAGGAACGTCACAGATGGAAGAACTTTAGCATATGGGTTAATCATACGGCAATAGATGACTCTTGAATGAACTCGGAATGGATTGCATTTGTATTCATTTAATATTATTTTTTGTCTTATAAGAATCATGAAGCATTGTTTCATTTTTAGGTCTCGGCTAGGCAGCGCATGCGCTGTCTCGTCGAGAGATGCTGTATACAGTATTGTGGGGAAGCTCCGCCCACTTTCTGCCCATGCTTTTCATTGGCTCAAATCTGAAATGCTGCGTTGTGATTAGTTATCAGCAAGTTAGTCCAACCTCTTGACGACCATGTCGTCATTTTTCTCCTTCCATAGCTATCAGCCCCTTTACTTTAAAAAGTCTTTTCTTCCCCTGCTTCCCCCTGTTCCCTCCCAGAGTCCGTGCCTTCTCTGCTCCCCCCTCCCCCCCACCCACTCCCGTTCCTGCCTTCTTGGACGCCCACATTTTTGTTTACAAATGCAATAGGTCTCGCGTAAATACGAGTCCTATTGCATTTGTAAATGCTTTTTTTCACTATGATTGGCTGCCTGCAATCGCACTCTATTTTGCCTGACCTGTCCCTCTCGCATGCGCGCGATGCTTTACATCGTACGCATGCAAAAGTCTGCCTCTGCCTCTTGTGTTAGCCCTCTGCTCGCCGGCGCTGATTTCACTTCACTTACTCCCCATGCCTCCCACCCCCCACAACTCCTCCCACCCCTGGCAGCTTCCTCCAATTTAATTCAACAAATAAAAGCTCCCTGACACTCCCGCCGCTTTCATCTTAGCCGAGCTGCAAACAGAGGCGAGTATACTCGATGCGCATTTAGTAAGTGGTTTCTAGAAAAAACGTCCACGTATTTTGGTTTCTTTTTTTTTTAGAAATACATTCTTGCTTTTGTTTCTCTTTCGCGCTCTGCTCTGTCACAAAACTGCCTCTGGCATCCGTTTTCCATTTGTTGGAAAGCCGCTGACTACAAATCTAGTGGCTAAAGGTTGCCTACTCAAGTTTGTGTAACAATCAAATTAGTTTAGGTTTGTCACGGATGGCCGTGCTTCAGATTTGGAGGTTGGCAGGATATTTCCTATGGCTTCCGACCGGAGGGTGACACTTCTGTTAACAGCAGTTCTCTGTCTGTCTGCGGGTCGAGGCAGGAAATCTACAAACCAGAGAGCACGTGTGTCAGTCGGTGAAAAGCTAAAATAATGCTAATATTTTCTTCTCTGGGAACCGCCGTTGTTTCGCTTTCATTTAATTGTACAGGAATTCCATATGGCTCGCTAAAAAAAGTTAGGTGTTTCTATGTTTTCTCACTCTGTTCTAAGCAGTGCTAGCCAGTGAAGTAGAGTTATGCCGTTCACTAGTTTTGTTAATAATCCCAAAAACTTGGTATGGCCATTTATCACTGTCCCCTCCGATTGTTATCCTTTTTTCAGTTTTATATAGCGTGAACTCGACCCTAACGTATTGGAGCGCTTTACACGAGCGCCAATTACATTGAGCATTCAAATTTGATAGACACAGGGAGATTAAGTGATTTGCCCAGAATCACAGTATGTTGAGCGTCGTTGTTGAGACTCGAACCAGGTTCCCCAGCTCTAAACTCGGCAACTCTGGCCGTTAGGTCACATCCTCTCGTGGACCACCACTGACACACTCCTGCCAGGTTATACCCGTCCTTTCGTACGTGTCTTGTCTTTTGCTGCACTGTTTCATGTTAATGAATGTTTCATCATACTTACTGCATATCTCGAGGAAGGCCAAAGATCCCAGCGCAGACAGAGGTTCCAGCCCAGATCAGCCCACTCCTCAGAACATGCACATCCCCTGCTGGGACCCCACCCCCACTGCATATAAATAAAGTTGTCCCCCTCCTGTAAATGCGCTGCATTAACGTGTCGTGTTTGGGGGCACCGTGTAAGGAGGGTGGCAGGACTGCTGCCCTGGCACTATTCTCACCTGCATTCAAAAACACAACCAAAAACATTGCGTCGAGCAAGAACATAGCTGGTTCAGGACAAGAATAATGTTGGCCAAACCTGTCTTTTTATTTTAATGCAGATTTTTAGCAACAGTTGCTATTCAAGTCACTACAGCTCTATAATCAAAGCAGTGCTGTATTATGGCACAGAATGCCTGGATGCGCCTTAATAATCTGCACTGTTTGGGTGGGGGTCTCTGGGATAGTTAGTCTCGAATGCCTTGTCTTCTTGGTGGCAGTGGCCATAATTTCCATAGTTTTTAGGTAGACACTGGGAGCAAATACCCTCATGAGACTTTCCATGCATTTCTAGGGGATGGGTGCTGCCATGCGGCTCCATGGGTTACAGTACATGTTGACATTCTGCCTGCTTGGCAGAGGATTTCTCTATCACTGGGCATGAAAGAGATGAAAGAGGCTGCCAAAATGGCAGCCACACGAGCTCAACAAGTAATTGGTGTATTCATGGGAACTACACCTCTCATCGACGCTGGCTTTGTTTGTGCCAGTATTAAATATACACCGCCCTGAAAGCCTCTAGCAGAAAAGGCATACTGAAGATTTCATTGCATGACTAATGCATTTCAATGAATAGCTGTGCGAAGAAGCACTTAAGTGCCTTAGTTTAACCCTTGATGCGTGGCACTTGGCAGGGCTGTCCACCTGGACTATTATGAGAGTGCTTTCACAGGTTTACTGCTTAGCTGTTGTCATAGAGCGCTTTCAAGTGTTATTTTGGAGCAAATGTAAAAGATAACAAGTAGTCCTTTTTCAAACCTAGATGTGCTTTTTTGATACCCCTGTCTTTACAGCTGGGAAAACAAAATCTACATGTGGTAAACAACAAGTGTTGAGCCAACGCCAAGACTCAAACCTGGTTCCCCAGCTCTAAACTCAGCAGCTCTGGCCGTTAGGTCACATCTTCTCGTGGACCACCACTGACACACTCCCGCCAGGTTATACCCGTCCTTTCGTATGTGTCTTGTCTTTTGCTGCACTGTTTCATGTTAATGAATGTTTCCTCATACTTACTGCAAATCTCGAGGAAGGCCAAAGATCACAGCGCAGACAGAGGTTCCAGCCCAGATCAGCCCACTCCTCAGAACATGCACATCCCCTGCTGGGATCCCACCCCCACTGCATATAAACAAAGTTGTCCCCCTCCTGTAAATGCGCTGCATTAACGTGTCGTGTTTGGGGGCACCGTGTAAGGAGGGTGGCAGGACTGCTGCCCTGGCACTATTCTCACCTGCATTTATGTATTACAGATCCCTTGAAGCCCCAGCATAAACAAGTTTCCGCCTCCTGCGAACAGGCACTATTAACAGAGATGGGACAGAGAGGAAAGATCTGTGGCAATGCTCTTCCCACCATCTCAACTCAGGCCTGAACGCCTCCCTGCCCCTGGAGAGCACGAGCCCTCTCTCTAGGGGTTCCCCACACCTCACAAAGAAAGGCCTCTGCTTGTTTTTCCATATCCAGCTTTCGGGGTGATCGACGCCTTTCGGCTCACCCACCTCTTTATTTCAAGCAGTGGCTCATCAGGGACCATGACAGTTCACTAGTGCATGCACCAGGTAGCACCAGAACTAGTGCCGTGGGAAAAGCAGGTCTGCAAGATCCCCACGCGTCTGTGGCTAGTACAACTTTTCCTAACAGGTATGCTCCTTGTCCAGCGTGGTGTTTATCTTGTGTACTGGTCCAAATATGGTCATTATGTTTGTAAAATATGCACTAAAATACATTACTTTTCTGCCAACTCACTATGTGAATCGAGACTGTTTTCCCTTCCTTTAACTTGGGTGAAATAACACCTGCGGCCCGTCTCTGTCCTCATGTTTACATTTTCCCTGGCCTTTGGCAGATTTCAAAGTTTCCCCAGAGCTTGGGACGACCATTGTTTTAAGGCTCCCACCCATCCTAGGAATTTCTTCTTCGGACTCGCAAGGGCCTGTGCATTTGCTGAATCCTCTCCATCTTCTGCAGCCATCTGCTGTTGCTGTTTTAAAGGGGCAACTTCTCCCTTACTGTTTTTGCTGCATCACAGAAGCAAACCACCCCTCTCTCTTTAAGCACCCCAAAACCTTCATGTCTAGTTCGCACTATATAAAACTGTAAAGAAAAAGAAAAAACTTCCACGTTTGAAAACACTAGATGTTGTAGCAGCCAGGATAATGTACTGCATAGCTAAAAATTTATAAGGTCCCAAAGGCGAAACCGATTGCACTGGATCTTTTCCCATTCTTTATATTTATTTTACTTCTGTTCTTTGTTAAGCTCATGCTTTTATTTCATTAGATGGGCCAGGCGTGGATACATTTTTAACACTAAAAGGCGAGACCGATTGCATTGCAAATGCTTGTTAGATTTATGGTGAAATGGGCATAGCACGAAGTGTGTATTTTGGGATGTTTTTGTTGGTGTATTGTGGGAGAGCATTAGGATTCAGGAGGGAGGGAGAACATCATCACGTGATACCAGTTCACAGGTGGGGAGGATAACGTTTGTTTTAAAAACAGTCGCGTGGGATGATTCAAATTTGACTGATGCTCGAGCGCAGAAAAGGTTACGCTGGTTATTACTGCAGGTGCGAATTGTGAATTTAAAAGTTCGCAATAGGATTAGTGTTGTAATCTTAGTGATGCAAGGAACCCTGGCTATGTCATGGAATGTAGTGATGCATGTCTTCTCATGAATCACTCATTCCAGAGCTGGGTATCCTGCTGTACAGTTGGTGCTGTACCTTCATGCTATATTCCTCAATAATCCATTTATCTCTACCAACGTGAGTACAACTTAAATTCTACACTGGCGACGAGGGGTATAAGTATAAGTTGGGGTATAAGTTGAGGTCGTGGCACTTTTGGGGTTTAACTTTAGTTATCATACTTGAGGTTTAAATAGAAAGTTTTACATTGGAGTCACATTGTTTTACATTGGAGTCACATTGTTTCTGAGGATATAGGGGTCGTATATCATGGGCGATTGATCAAAGAAAAGTTTGTTTATCACAACATAGGGGAGGATGTGTAGAAGGGGACATGTTTCTTATTAATTTTTGAGTTAGTATTCATTTAACTTTTTCGAGGTTCAAGGGTCACAATAGAAAGGGTGTGTAATACACTATTTGAGAATACGAGCTAAGTGTTTGGTTGACGTATATTTTTTTTAACACTGTAGATACCCCTGACGAAGGTCACAGACCGAAATGCATTGGGTGAATTTGAATGTGATGGAGGAATCGAGTTTCTCAACATGCTTGTGAATAGGCCCGGATGGGCAATTCTTGAGTAACAAAAATGCATGAAATATTGGAACCTCGCACCTTTGACGTGATGGATAAGCATGAGAAATGAATTGGAATAAATTGGATTGAACTTCGGAAACAGAATGGTTTACGTGTAGTATTTGGATCACAAATGTGTATAAGGCTGTGCAGCTCTTCGGTGACTCGCAAACCGCGCGTCACAACATTTTGATGGAAGCAAGAAATGCCAGTGGGCAGACCGAGGAACCTATGGTGGAGGGAGAGAATTTAGAAGGGCAGCAGGATGGGCTAGTGGGCCAAACTGGGTGGGGAGTGCCTCCCAGGGAAGGCAGCAGTGTGTCTTCAAGGGGTCTGTCTCCAGAGGAGTTGGAGGACAGGGAGAAAAGCAGAGTGCATGAAATGGAGCTTGCTAAGCTCAAGCTGGGGAGCCAGGGTGACTTAGAGAATAAGAGGTTGGAGTTGGAGAGCAAGAAATTGGCCATGGAGGAAAAGAAGATACGTTTAGAGCATGAGAGAGTGTTGAGGGAGCTGGAGCTGAAAGCGAAAAGCCTAGAGATCACTTCCTCTCGTGGCAGCACACCATCAGTGCCTGGGAAAGGAAAAGTATACATCCCCAAAGATGTGATCAAAGATTTCATGAAGCATGAGGACATTGGGCAGTGGTTTAAGGCCTATGAGATAGCGATGAAGTCCCACTGGATCCCTGAGAGAGATTGGGGAGCGGGGTTGTGGGGCTGCTTCATAGGTGAAGGGAGGGAAACCTTACTAGCTTTGCCCACTGAGGATCAGATGTCCTATGCCCCCATGAAGGAAGCCTTGTTAGCCAGGTATGGGTTGACTCCAGAGCTTTATAGGCAGAAATTTAGGAACTGCAAGAGGCTGGAGTCAAGTACTTGGGTGGAGTGTGTATCTTACTTTTGAAGAGCACTGGATGGATGGGTGAAGGGTAGCAAGGTAATTGACTTGCAGGGGCTCTATGATTTGGTTGCATGGGAGCACTTGTCCAGCAGTTGTTTTCAAGAGCTACGCCAGCACCTGATTGATAGTAAGCTGACTGACCCCAGGAAGCTTGCTGTGGAGGCGGACCACTGGGTCAGTACCAGAGTCCACAAAGGTCTTGTGGGAGACTCCGCCAAGAGTGGGAAGGGTCCCCAGCAGAACAGTGAGGGGGACAAAGGTAAACAAAAGGAGTTCCAAAAAGGGCCCCAAAGTAATCCCCATGGGA
The DNA here is from genome assembly GCA_963921515.1 of Calotriton arnoldi. Classification (NCBI taxonomy): domain Eukaryota; kingdom Metazoa; phylum Chordata; class Amphibia; order Caudata; family Salamandridae; genus Calotriton; species Calotriton arnoldi. Next base: position 176,442 of record CAWUFW010013266.1, read on the forward strand.
ACCAAGGTAAGGGTTCCCAGCCTCCCACTGAAAAGAAACCATGGGTCCCGCCAGGTAAGCCTGTGCAGAAGGGTCCCAAGATTTGTTTTAGTTGTGGTCAGGTGGGCCACTTCCGGGGGGATCCTAAGTGTCCCAAACTGGTTACCACTGCACCCACTGGTGCACCGCCCCGGGAACTGGCTAGTGTAGCCTTGGGGGAGGAGTCGGGTGCCCAAGGTGGGTGGGGTCCTGCAGAGATGTCCCTGATCTTTTTAGGAGACAGTGAGATGGTCCCAAGGACTCATCTGCCTGATAACACTAAAAAGTACAGGCAGTGGGTGACCATCAATGGCCATAGTGTGGAGGCTCTGAGAGACACTGGAGCCAGTGTGACAGCTGTCAGTTGTCGGCTGGTGTCTGAAGAGCAGGTGGTCCCCAACACATTCTACCCAGTAGTTGCCGCTGACAATTCAGAGTGCCTCTGCAAAGTAAAATAAGTGAACTTATTCCTAAGCGTTTTAGAACTCCCCTGTGAGGGAGTTGGACAATGTTCCCACTGCGTGTAATTAAAAACAGGTCTTAACGTGTTTGTTTTGTGTAAGAAATGATGGCTATAGTGTTGATAACAGAATAAATCAGCATAATAGGCAGTATTTAAATACAAATCCTCAGCATCAAAAGCAGCATAATACTTTAAATCAGAAAATAATGAATGTACTGCTTGTACATCCCAATCATCAGAATGTATGTCCTGTGTTACCACATCTCCTAATGAAACGCGATGCACGTATGGTATCTTGAGGACTTCCGTTGGACCATGGATTTCGAAAGCAACCTTATCCCAACCGATGCCATCAGCGACAGGGAAAGCCGAAATGTTCACAAGGACTTGATCACGTTTCATGATATGGGACGATGTATGGGGAGCCAGAATTCATTCGACCAACTGTACTGCAGAGCATTCTGGCAAATAATGACCATTGATGAGCAAGAAAAATACTGTCACAAATCCAATCGACATGAAGAGGAAAATCAGGATAAGCACCAACCAGATGTAGGTCGAGGGTGGGGTCAGGTAAGTCTTCGTGAACCAAGTGATGAAAATACTTGTTTTTGTCAGTGGAGGTGCCAGAGAGGAAGACGAGGAGGAAGAGTCATAAGAGCAACTAGTACTGTCCCCAAAATAACCGCTTGCGCCCACGTTCATTAACGGTGGCAGCGCAGCATCAGCTTGATGATGTAAAGGACTGTCCGGTACTTCAATGTGGGACTCATCCACAGGATAAGCATACTCGACGCCTGGCTTGAAAGAGGATGAGTGCACAGCAGGCACAAGGTCAATAGTAGTTTCCATCTCACCCTCAACGACACGGGCATTAGTCGAAGAGGCAGAAGCCATTGGATTCACAGCAACAGCGTTGCATGAAACACTAGGAGTCACACTATTCAGAATCGGCTAGATGGTGTAGTTTGACATTGTCGACTGAAATATATCTGCTTTCTTTGTGACCAGGCAAAGGCAGTAGTATCACTGTACGAGTACCCTTCAATCCAAGAACTGGAACTGGTGCACGATAAGAGGGACCAAATTCTTTTTTGTTCTCCAGCTTTTCTCGTACCAGATCTCCAATCCTAGGAAGCCAGCCGGCGACCGGAATCAGCATCGCCGTGTCATTGGAAGAGGGTATATTTTCAGTTGCGTAGCTGTCATGGGTCATAGTAGAATGGTTATCTAAGTCAAATGTTGCAGCCGCCGCCACAATGTCTAGACCATCGAGATCTGGCACAAACATTTTAATGCCAAAGTGCATTTCGTATGGGGTGCGCCCACCCAGAGATCTTCTTGGGAGATTATTAAGTGCACGTTGGACTCCATACAAATGGGCCAGCCAGTTCCTGCCAGTACCTAAGACTCTAGCTGTCAAAGATTGCTTTAAGTCATGGTTCATTCGCTCCACTATTGAATTGCCCTCAGGCCTGTATGGAGACGAAAACTGCACCAGCACCCACATAGACTCCATTGCGTCCTTGTACGCCTTAGAGGCGAACGCTGGTTCTTGGTCAGAATGGAAGGTGCCACAGGCAAACGTCCCGACAAAGACACGCAAATCTCTAATGACATTTCGAGCGTCAGCGCTGCGTTGTGGCCAAACCCATAGGAATCTAGTGCACGAATCAACTGCAACAAAAATATATTTATAAGCAGTATCTGAAGTCAATGGACCGCAGTGATCAAGATATACATAGCCAAACAGCTGATTTGATATATATAGCTGTGTTTGTGGTGGTCGTGAAACTACACGGTTTGATTTGTTGACAAATGTCACAAGAAAGGACATAATTACCGGTCTGTTTATATAAACCACGCCACCAATAACGTTGCTGTAAAATAGAGACAGTAGTAGACACTCCGGCATGTGCAGAAGCCATGCCTTCATGTGCCGCTATGATCAAAGGGAGTCTGTGGTCCATGTTAATCAGCCGATCCCCAACCGACGGAATTGCAGCATAAGGAATTTGTTCGGGAGATAAATGATAAGAATACTTTGAAGGGAAGCCCTGTGGGTAAGCAGTTCCATCCTTTGTAGCAGCTATAGCTGCCAAACTTTAGTTATCTATCTTAGTAATGGATCTTGTAACTGCTGCAACGAAACACGTGGCTACTGCAGATTTGGCTGCCTCGTCAGCCAAAGAATTACCAACAACATGTGCTCCCACACGCTGATGGTCAAGAGTATGAATAACCTGTGTGAGTGGCAGATGTTCTTTAAGCTCCGCCACTCGAACCCAAAGCATTTTATGCTTTATTGCACTGCCTTAAGAGTCCCGATAATCATTCTGAGACCAAAAGAACAAGTTGTTATTAAAAGACTTGACACAGTAGTAAGAATCGCACACAATAAGAGTATTCACATTAGGGCCTGCAAACTCGAGAGCTAGAACAAGAGCACGCAGCTCCGCCAATTGCGCTGTACAGCCCCTCAGTGCCTGTGTATGCACAATGGAAGACTTAAATTCACCATTTACAATTGAACCAGCCACAATAGCGCAAGCTGCTGAATAAGCATGTTTGGACCCGATGGCTGGTTGAGCTGAGCTGTCGGTATAAATGATACATTTATACTCATCCAATGGAAGCAACGACAACGGAGGAGGATGAACATGTTCATACTGCAAAAACTGCTGCGTCTGAAGAGCAGGATCAAAGATAAACGTGACATCAGCCGATGTCAAAGCAGTAGCCCATTGTATCCAATGGGGATGTAAAGCCTTAGAGTTCGGTACACTTGCCTTTGTCACTGCTTCTAAAGCAGGGATAGGCGAAACCATAAGAATGCGTTTCCCCTGCGCCAGCGGGCGTTCTTTCAGAATCGCCATTTGGACAGCAGTCAAAATCTTTTCAACATTCGAAAATCGCATTTCCACTGCAGTGTACAAATGTGATTTGTATGCAATAGATACTGTGTCACCCTCTTTGAACATCAAATATGTGAAACCCACCGTCCCTGGTACAATACGTATGACCAGGTTCGTGGAATTATCACGCGTCAACAAGTAGTTAGTCGCTAGCAGATCTGACTGCAAAGATTTTAGAATAGAGGTATGTTCAGGAAGCCAGCAGGCAGAAGAATATGTAGGTTGTATCAACGCATAGAGCGGTTTGATACGCTGGGCATAATCGGGGATGTATGTCCTACCGAAATTTAAATATCCCAGCAAAGACTGAAGCTTCTTCAGTGTAGACGGAGGTAGCAATTGTGCACATTTCTTCAGAAAGTGGAGGACTAACCCCCTACCTTCATTATTGAGCTCGTAGCCCAAAAAGAGCACCACAAAACAAGCATGTGATTTAGCAAAATTGAATTTGTATCCATAGTCGGCAAACGACAAAAGAATGCGGTCGACTCGGACAAGATGCGGTATCAGTTCGTCGTCCGTCAGATAGATATCTACGTACGAGAACGCATCTGGGTCTATGCTGTGCAACAAAGACACAACACGTGCAGCAAAAGCCCCGGAGCTGTTCTTATACCCCATAGGTAAACGCGTAAATCTTTTTTTATTTCCGACGGCACTAAATGCTGTCAAGTCACGGCTCTCAGGAGCCAAGTTGTGACTGTAGAAATCATTGGATATATCCAGTGTCGTTTTGTATTTTTTGCGAACAATGCTATTCACAAGCGCAGAGCTGTGAATGTTCTGAACCGCAAACGTACGACCATGACTATTCAAATTTTGATAATCTAAGACAATGCGATATGAACCTTTGGTTTTGATACCGGAAAAAGAGGATTATTCATCGGTGATACACAGGATTCAAATACACCTTGATATTCCAATTGAGTCAGAATGTCACAAATGTGAGTTTTAGCCTCTCGTCTGATTGGATATTGCGGTTGTGGCTGTAGCATAGACCGTAATGGTATCTCGTGCGCCGGTGAATCTCTATCCCAGCCCACTTGATTACGGTATACCACTGGGGCAAAGGCCAATGCCCACTCAGATGCGTAAGCCTGTTTGGCTTCCTCAGGGACGTAGCGTGAAAAACTTGGAAGTATTACATCCTCCCCTCTAGAAGCGGCTAGAACAAATGGTGGTGGCCAATATGCCTCCGCTAATAAAATGTCATGGGAGGAGGTGAGATTTTCCCAGAAAACTACTGTAATTGTACGCTGCACATCACCCTCAATTTGGAAGACAATTTCATACAGTCTATCCGGGGGCACAACTCGAGTCTCCGCTGTTTCTACTGTAATAAATTTATCAGTTGCTCTCGCCTCCAGACAGGGACGCAGTGCCTCCCGCACTATGGTAACCTCCGCCACGCCGTCGAGCAGGGTCACTGTCCATGTCCAGTCTAGGAGTAGCGCTCTCACCGTCTGAGGCATACTTCGCTGTTAAAGCGGCAACTTTCTTCTTCTGATACGGGGCGCAAAAATAACCCTGGGTGGTAAAACCCGCACCGCTCGCGGAGTTTGCAGATTTGTGGTAACTCCGCGTTCCGTGTAGAACGCGGAGTTACCAAAAACTCCGCGCTCCGCAACGGAGCGGAGTTTTTTTATCTTCGCGCGTTCAAAATGCGTTTTCGCGGGAGCCTGCGTTCGCCGACGAGATTTCCTATCCGTTCGCGTGCGCCACGAGATTTTGTTAGCCGGCCGCACGGTCCCACGAGAACACGTCATTCGGACGCACCATCGGACTTCCGGCGGAAGTTTCGTGAAGATCGCGATGCCGAACACGCAGAATTTGCAAGCTGGAGAAGAATATCTCTCGAGCAGCATAAAACCTTCTCGAAAATGATGATTTGGATGAAAAAAACTCCTCAGATTGACATTTTGCTGTACTTTTTGTGCGGAGTCCTTTTTCTTTTTCTACTTATTTTTTGAAGAGGAAGGAATTGCCCCAGTGTCTCCAACTTCCTGTTCCTGTCCAGCAGGCTCCTCCCAGTACTTTGTCCATCTCCTGTTGACTTTTCATTTGGATTTGGAGCTGGAAGGATCCTTTTTTTTGTCTGCTGCATCATATATCATTGGATTTTGAGGACTTTTGGATTTGAGATTTCACAAGTAAGTTGGAAAATTGGTGTTGGTTTTGTTTGATTGGGGCATTGCACCTACATTTTTTTGTAATTTTTCATTGTTTTTTTCAATGTATTGTGGTGGGTGGCCTGTAGTTTCAGTAGGGGCCTAGTTGTTTCTTTGTATGTAATTTTTCTTCTACTTTTCTTTTATAAAGGAAACATGTTGCAATGTTCACTACATTTTCTCCAACTTTTGCAATCAATTTGCAACATTTATTTAATTCACTAGCCCAGTAGTCTGCCAATAGGCCTTTTTCAGCCAGTAGGCCCAGAGCTACTCATGTGTGCATGAAACAACTGTTTCTGTGGTGTCTGTTAAATTTAAACATCATTTAGGGCATGGATACATTGGATTGAATTGCAAAATGTTTTTTTGGGGGTATTTCACTTTTTTCGTGTGTGTTAAATAAATGCCTTTGTTGGATGTGTGTGGCTGGTGTGGTTGTTGTGTAACTTGCAAACCTTTTTTAGCCCTGTGGATTTTTGTTTTTGCATTGTTGCATTAAAGCTGTGTTGTTTAGCATGCCTCCTTTGTCTGGCCATATAGGCCTGCTTGAGTTCATTGTTTTACAGGCCTCCTGCTTGTTGTTGTGTGAGTGACCATGTGGCCATTTTGTAACATTTTTGTGGTGGTAGTTAGTGTGCTGCTTTTGCCATAGGCCTGCATGTCTTTCCTTTGTTCCTCTTGGTTTACTGCTTCTTGTTGTGGCCTGGCCATGTGGCTGGCGGCCATTTTGTGAAGCCAGCCAGTGTGCTTTTGCCATAGGCCTGCATTGTCTGTCTTACCTTTCTTGTTGTTGTGGTGGCCTCTGGCCATATGGCTGGCAGCCATTTTGTGAAGCCAGCCCGTGTGCTTTGCCATAGGCCTGCAAGCTTTCTTTGTGGTGGCCATGCCTTGCTCGTGTTGTTGTTTTGCATGCAATTTTTTTCTTTTTACCCAGCAAAAAAATGCAGGACAGTTCACTACATTTTCTAATACATTTGCAATATTATTGATTTGAATTGATTCACTATGTGGCCTAGTCTACCAATAGGCCTTTTTCAGCCAGTAGGCCCAGGGCTACTCATGTGTGCATGAAACAACTGTTTCTGTGGTGTCTGTTGAATTTAAACATCATTTAGGGCATGGATGGCATTGGATTGAATTGCAAAATGTGTTTTTGGGGGTATTTTTACTTTTTTCGTGTGTGTTAAATAAATGCCTTTGTTGGATGTGTGTGGCTGGTGTGGTTGTTGTGTAACTTGCAAACCTTTTTTAGCCCTGTGGGTTTTCGTTTTTGCATTGTTGCATTAAAGCTGTGTTGTTTAGCATGCCTCCTTTGTCTGGCCATATAGGCCTGCTTGAGTTCATTGTTTTACAGGCCTCCTGCTTGTTGTTGTGTGAGTGACCATGTGGCTGGTGGCCATTTTGTAAAATTTTTGTGGTGGTAGTTCGTGTGCTGCTTTTGCATTAGGCCTGCATGTCTTTCCTTTGTTCCTCTTGGCTTACTGCTTCCATCCCCATTGCCAGCTGCAGCTTCCTGAATGATGCTGCATCCCATGTGATGCACAATCACATTCACAAATCACAATGCCAAACAGGTTCCATTACATTTGTATTTTTGTTTTTGTTCTTCTTCTTTCCTATCCTTCCTGAGTGATGAAACAAAGCCCTTGTTGTCAAAGTCTCACAAATGGCTACACTGTTATGATTTTTTAATAACTAAACTGAGTTAATACAATTTATTAATATTAAATAACACTAACAAGTGTGACCACACACTATAAGTTATATATTATATTTGTTTGTTTGTACAGTAGTAAATTGAACCACAACAATAAATGTCACATTTCACTAATGTTCTTCTTGCTTCTTTGCATTTAGGTGCTCAAAAGAGGAGGAGGCGTCATCACCCATTGTACTGCCAGACAGAAGTCCTGCTGCGCCCGACGTCACATGATGTGTGACCACAGATATCTCTTCAACTTGTGCCACTGCGTGCTGCTGACATCTGAAGAAGATGGCCCCAAAGAAAGGTAACAGGTTCTCCAGTACCAAGAAAGTTGCCAGTGAGAAGAAGAAGGAAGTGCCACTTACCACTTCTGGTGTTTCGACCAAGATCTTTTTTGGGAAACCAAAAATTGCGCCTGCAGCAGTGGTGTCTGGGGATCAAGGTGGGAGCAGCACCCCCGCATCAGTGGGCGCACCTCACCAACCTAAGCCCAAGCCCATGTCTGTCGTAGAGGCAGCCAGCGTCCTCATGACAACGCCAACGAGCAGCGATGTTGAAATTGACTTATCGTTATCGCAAAGTAGTACCCAATCAACGCAGGAAACTCAGATAAGTGGACAACGACAGCCGCAACCACCGCCCACAATAGTAGTTGTTCCTCCCGAAGTAGGGGCAGTTTAGGAAATCGAGCTTCCTGCACAGGAAGAAGAGCAAGCCACTCTTTCAGAAGATCCATTGTCTTCCAGATCCCCAGCAAGGAAAAGGGGGGTTAGTCCATCGCGTTCTTCTGCATGCCCCCCTTCTGATGATCTAGATGCCACTTGGAAGCCACCACCTCATTCTGAGAGTGAGAGATGCTACGAGACAAGGCTAGGGAAAAGGAAGGTTCCAGAAAGCCTTAGAGTTATGGAGGTAGATGTAGAAGAGGAGGATGGTGATGAGCCAGTCATCATGAACATCACTCCCACCCCAGTGGAGATGGAGACCGACATTACCCCATCCCAAATTGCTGTGAGGGATGTGGCACGGATACCACCAACACAGGTAACACCAACACCACCTCCAGCTTCCATATTTGCATTTTCAAAGGCCCGGCAGCAACCTACATCCAGCACAACCACCACCTCAGTAGAAGTAGGTAGTAGTGGTAGTGGTGCACAGCCACAGAGTCAAATTCCACGCCCACCCTCCAGTTCGTCCGGCATTGAAAGTGGCACCTCCAGTAGCGCCAGAAAGTTCACCTCCCCAGTTTGGGACTTCTTTTCGGTTAGCAGTAAGGAGGAGAACGTTGCTATATGCTCAATTTGTGGACAAGGTGTTAGTCGGGGTAGGCTTGGTACAAACTATGGTACCGGAGGCCAAACAACCCATCTGAAAAAACACCACTTGATCCAGTGGTAGGCGCACCTCAGCGGCCAAAAAACTGCACCCATTGCTGTTGGTGGGTATGAAGAAGTAGAAGAAGATACGATCACGGTGGAAGGTGAACAAGAGGGAGACATTTTCTCTGGTACACAAAGTAGCCCTGTCCCCAGCAGTGCAGTGCGGTACGCCCACATCCTCATCAGCCTCAGCAACATCTCAGTGGCACAAGAGTAAGAGTCAGGCTGAGACACCAAGGCAACAGAGTACCACAATGAAAAAAAGTGCAGGGTTGAGCCTAACAAGTACAACATCTGGGTTCAAGAAGTCACATGCATCAGTGGCACCAGAAAGGAAAAAAATCCAGCCTACCATTGTCAGTATGTTTAGGCCGGAGGGGCAGTACGAACGAAACCACCCAATGGCACGTTTATACAATGCGAAGCTGGCTAAAATGTTAGCGCTGGACCTTCTCCCTTTTTCTTTTGTGGAAGGGGTGGGTTTTCTGGAATTTGTGACAGCATTCTGCCCAAAATGGAAGGTTCCCAGCCGGTCCTATTTTGCCAAAGTTGCTGTTCCAGCACTACATCACGACGTGCTGGAATTGCTTGGACAAGCTTTGCAGCAGAGTGCTGTTCACTGTATCCACATGACAACAGACATGTGGACCAGTTGCCAAGCCACTGATTACATGTGCATCACTGCACACTGGATCTCTTTTGTGGGGGTTAGAGAAAAAATATCTGCAGGTGTTGACACTGCTGAGATTTTTAATGCCACTCGGAAACATGCAACTGTAGCCATGGAGAAATCTCATACTGCTGCAAACATTTTGGAAGAGTTTAACAGCAAGGTCTTTGAATGGCTGCACCCAAGAGGGCTTAACATTGGTTTTGTTGCCACGGACAATGGCAGTAATATAGTTAAGGCCATGCGCACTGGTGGCTATTTCAGGGTCCTGTGTTTGGCGCACTGCATTAACATCATTGTTTAAGACTTTCTGAAAAAAGAAGACCGAGTCAGCAACTTACTGACCACCTGCAGAAGAATATGCACACATTTCAGCCATTCTTTTAAAGCCCGGAAGCAGCTGAGGATCATTCAACGTGAGCATAGAGTGCCAGTCAAAGCACTCATCCAGGAGGTGTCAACACGTTGGAACTCAACTTATTACATGCTTGATCGTCTGTTTGAGCAGTACAGACCAATCAATGACTATGTCATGCAAAGACTAGGGGATGCTACTGTGAAAGGCATGACCGTTGAGATGGACCAATGGGTCCTAGTTAAATGCCTGACAGAGATGCTACTTCTTTTTGAGCTCTTCACACGTGAAGTCAGCAAGGAGGACTGTACTATGGGCCAAGCTATCCCATTGTTGCACATGCTAGAGCAACAGCTGAAGGTGGTGTCTGCAACGTACGCAGGTGTGGAGGGAAAAAAAAGAAGCATATGAGTAGGTGGAGAGCTTAGCCCTTCGCTTAGCTGAAAATACAAGGGTGCAAACTAAGATTGTGTCAGCCAAACATTAAATTTCTGCCACAGTTCTGGATCCACGGTACAAAGCAGTACTGAACACTAAGACATTAATTCCTTTTTGTTACGTTAGGTTATGTTATAACGTTTTATAAAGCGCATAGCTGCCCCAGCAAAGGGGCGTCCCAGCGCTGAAAGCAGAAAACTGCAAAGCAGCTGACGGGGGGGAAAGCCTACAACGGAGGGAAGAGGTACGTTTTGATTGCCTTGCGAAAACCCAGATAGTTATTCATACTGTGGATGTGTATAGGTAGAGCGTTCCAAAGTTTGGCAGCCAGAGTACAAAAGGAACGCCCACCGGCATGCGCCCTCCTCACCCGAGGAACAATTGCCAGATGCTGCCCCATAGACCGAAGTTGGCGGAGGGTAGTATAGGGTACAAGCAAGTTGGCCAAAATACCTGGCGAAGAGAAATTTAAAATTTTAAAAGCAATGCAGAGAGACTTAAACTCTACGCGTTCGGCCACAGGCAGCCAGTGTAGCCGGCGGATAGCACTCGTTGTAGAGCAAGTTCTAGGCCGGCCAAGAAGAGTTCTGGCAGCGGCAATTTGGACCCTTTGCAATCTCAGAATTTCCGTCTTGTTTGTCCCCAGATAGAGCGAATTAGCGTAGTCCATGCCTATCTGGATGACCCAACAGAGGTCTACATTGATCAAAACCCATTGCTGTATTGGTATGGGAAAAGGCACCAATGGCCAGTGATCAGCAGGCAGGCGATAAACTATCTGGCTTGCCCTGCCGCAAGTGTCTCTTCTGAGCGTGTTTTCAGTGCTGCTGGTGCCATTGCAACAGTGAAAAGGGCCAGTCTCTTGCCCAAAAACATGCAGAGGTTAACCATGATCAAAATGAATCAGCACTTTATACCACCGAATTACACAATACCTGAAGCACAGCAGGAAGATGAGGACAGCGACTTAGGTGACGGAAGTAGTGTGTTAGATGATGACCTACTTCTGATTGACCCACCAGAGTTTGACCATGATCAAAATGAATCAGCACTTTATACCACCGAATTTCACAATACCTGAAGCACAGCAGGAAGATGAGGACAGCGACTTAGGTGACGGAAGTAGTGTGTTAGATGATGACCTACTTCTGATTGACCCACCAGAGTTTGAGGACGAGCTCTACTTCCCTGACAACTAGGCTTTCAACTTGTTACTTTCTTGCTTCCTTATTTACTTTTATTATTTGTGTGTGTCTCTGTCTTTCTGGTTCGAATCACATTCACAACAAATCCATCACCACCGTCTTGTCTTTATTGCCGTATTGGAGTTGCAGCTGTGTGCATTTATTAAAGAAGTCCACTCCTCCAACTCCTGCTCCATCCTGACTCACCCCTAAATCCATTTCCCTCAAGCCAGACATTGGATGGAGAATAGTACAAGAAATGTTGCCTCGTCGAGTCCCTCCAAAAGAAGTGGAACATGACTATAGCTATCCTCCTATCCGAGCCGAGAGGGACTGCCCCTTAACTTAAGATGAGAACAGGTAATGAATTGTTGTGCATGAAGTGTACTAGTATTTAATCTACACAATAAAAGTGACTCAAGTCAATGTTTTCCTTCTGGATGTTTAATAACAAAATAGTACTTCTACTGGAGGCCGATCCATTGCATTTTTGAATATGGAATCTGGACTCACTCGGTACACTACACCATGATGATGATGACCAGTACTCTTCGCAGTCAGTCAGTAGGATCGGAGATGATTGATGGCATGAAGTGGCATAATAAAACAAAGGTAAACAAGTCAACAACAACCACAGCAGACCTACATGTCTGTGTAGTGGTGGAGTCGAGTGTAGTGGTTAACATGACTGACAGCGGTGCATTGATTTAGTTAGTTACTTAATTTGGAAAATGCTATGTTGCTGTATATGTGTGCTCTGTCTGGCTCAGTCAAAATCTAAGCTAAGTGGAGGTTGGGTGGGCGCCGTGGGCCTGCTCTGTCCTGTTGCTGTTGTAGGTTAATGCTGGAAACAGAGTAGAAATGTTTTAGCCATGCCGCCTCTGAAAGTGTTTGCACTCCTCCGTAATTTATGCATTTTTTTTCTCCTTGATTTTTCAATATCCCTTTTGTTTTTCCATCTACACTTACAGGCCGGCCTTTACCCTGTGCTAAACAGAGAAAATCAACTCACACTCACCTACCAATCCGCATCCGCCAGGCAGGCAGTGGCACCCAAGATTGACGGACGCAGCGTCCATGGAAGGGAGGACCAAGAGGAATGCCGAGATGCAACTCCCCAATTTGACCAGGATAACACAGTAACATTAGTATCATTCATCATCTTTTAATTAATTTGATTCATTTTTTTCTCTTCAATCATTATGACTGTGTGTTGTTGTTATTATGTTTGCTCTTTGCTTATAATCGATCCCTACAGCTATTTTTAAATTTTCTTTGCTAGCTTTAAAAGGAAGCCCGGTCTCTCAGGGCAGACAGGCAAGGCAAATTTCATAATAATAATTAATAATATACTGCTGCCCTGTACTGTCTACTAGTCTAGTTAGTAAGTACCACTTATCATTATTCATTAACCATCAAGTCATCATCATGCATGCATTTCCTTTTTCTCCCTTAACAGATTTATGAGTATGATGGTCGTCTGCCAAGATTGTGTGTGTTGTGTTGTCCATGTGTAGTGTTTGTCTTTGTCAAACCTTTCCCTCAAATTCCCCTTCCCAACCATTCATCAAACCCTAACCTTATTCCCCCGGGCTGTGTGATTTATATTGAGGTGTGACTAAATTAAATTTACACCAATAATTGATCACACACTTGCTGGGGCGGATGTGGTGAAAGCAACACTTATTCAATTTCAACAACGCAGGGCGAGGATCTTCTTCTGCTTGCCCACCCATGCTCAGTATTTGCAAGTCAATTTTATTTCCAAAGGAACAACATAATCCTTCATAAATTATAATTAATTGCCGGCATCGATTGGATTCATCATCCTTACAGCACTAAAGGTTACGCTTGTCCACTTCATATGTCTGTCAAGTGACTCGAGTCAACTACAGTTTGTAACTGTTACTTATCTCTGCCACCATTATGTTTTATTTTACTTTAGCATTGCTAATCATTATTATGGTTTCTTGTTTGGCAGTCTTCTTCTTGTGTACTGTACTGTACTTCATTCTACTACTCCTTCCAGAGTCTCCCTCAGGCGACATTTTCTTTTTTTGCAAATGCTACTGCCAGTGTCTACTACTACCACCACCACCATGGCATCTTGGGAAACCAAACCATCATCACCATGCAGCCATCGCTGTGCCTAAGTCTAAACATCAATCACAGGTAAAAGAAGAAGTTTGGGGGAGGCATAATTAATAATGGAAATTAATACATTAATTCACACACCCACACCCTTCCGAGTCCAGTTGCAGACTGCATAGACTAGGAGGAGAGACTGACAGTACTACTAGGACAAGTCACTCAGTGAGGGTACCGCATCGATCTGTTCGTGTGTTACAAAATCGGCAGATTATTTAAATCAAAAACTGGCTGCGGCCCTGCAGCAGCAAAGGAAACTGTGTGACGTAAAAGAGTAACCCCCCCACAAAACATTTACATTGTATGTAAAGTTTAAGTATAAATATAATTTAATCTCCTAACAAAATAAACTAATGTAGAAAATCCCACAACACCTGACCCACCCCTCTCCCTAACCCCAACCAATGTCCGTTGAATTAAAAAATTGTCCATAAATATAAACCCCAACTTTTCCCCAACGTACGCCCAATGCCCACCCACCAAAAAAAGAATAAAAAAGGGGCAATCCAACGGGATCTCTTATCGGCGGGCTCGCTTGACTCGCCAGGACCTCCTTCATCTGCTCCTCTAGGCGCGCCATTCGGAGGAGCATGCAGCGCTTGAATGCTCGAAAATTGCATCCTCGGAGGGGCAGCAGTGTTGGATGAAGTGCGGCGGGCGCTGCCAGCCGTGGCGCCATACCCCTGCAGGGGCCTGGCTGGGGCCCGGGGCATTGGAGGAGGCTGCAGCTGCTGCCGCCTCCTCCTCCCCCTCCTCCTCCAGAGCCACCAGCTGCCGATATTTTATGCAGATGGCCTCCAGCTTCCGGTGCCGGGCCATGGCTGCCAACTCCTTCCGGTCTGGTTTTTTTGGTCGGGAAGGAGTAGCTATATCAAGAAAGGAAAAAGACTATTGTAACCAATATACTCTTAGCAAAACAGTAAGACAAATTAATTCTACACATAGTGGCACAGTAGCACTAGCAAGCACAGTACATAACATTTGTGGTATCCTCCCACTTCCTCGGCCTATAACATTTGTGGGAGTTTCAGGCATTATACTAGCACTATGGACTCGAGTACACCAGTCTTCTTCTTCTCTCTTATTTAGCTAAATTAAGTAACCTTGTTGTAGCCGGCATGCCAGCTCAGTCAGCTTGCGCCCAAGACAAAAATACTCGTGACGCAGACTCACGTCACATTATTTTTATTTACTACTGTCTGCAGGTGGGGAAGCTGACTACACAATCATCTTATTTTTCTATTATGGGTGGCCATACTCTCTGTTACATCAAGGGCAACTGCTCAATTTCACTTTCACCCTGCCCTGACTACTACAACAAGGCAGATGATATCTGATCCAAATGATCATTGATTATATATGGGACGATGAGGTACTTTGTTTTGATTGATTGTGTAACCATGCAGCCAATAGGCCACCCATGGCAGGCTGACACAGTCGAAAATAAATTAACATAGGTAGGGAGTGGGCCTCGGAGTCGGAGGGAGGCGCTTGATAACAACATACATACAAATATATATGCTGTGCTTGCAAACTACTGTGAGTCAAGGGAGTATTCTGAAAATACAACTTTGAATCAAAAACCTTGCAAAATAACAGTCCTGTGTTTCTCTTCTCCAGCGCTTTTTCCATTTATCAATCATAGCATTGCTCTTCTAGCATTATATTTTTTTAATTCTAATCTTCTATTCTCCTTGGCTTTGCTACTCTGGCACGGTTTATTTTTCTTTTACATTCTCTTCAAAGACTCTTCATCCAGTGACAGTCAGTCTCCACCTATGCTATGATGATTGAATACCATCCAGGCATCCATCCATTCAAAGTAAACATGTCTATCATTCATCTTAATCTCTCAACAAACCTTAGTTTGTTTCACCAACAACAAACATTTTTTTTTTTTTAAACCATCACCCATGCGTCCTTCCTTCCTTGCTTGCCTTTGAGTTTGACCCATTAAACACCCCGGAGGATTCTTGCTATCACCCATACAGTTTCACCCACCCAGGCAGGCATCTTTTCTTTCACCTTCCACCCATCCACGCTTCAACCATCCATGCATCTGATTCCTATCAGCCACCTATGCATCCCACGTATCCTTCTCTGCCAGTCATATATATTATAACATCTCCCCCGTCCTTCCTCCTTCCATCCTTCTTTCCCTTTTCGTTCAACCCATCCATCAAGGTCATCTGACTCTTAGTCTTCTCCATAAAACTTTCCCAGCTGAGTTGAAGTCAGATAGAAGAGGCCATTAGTTACTCAACTACTCCCGCCGCTAATGCTATTGCTCTAATGCTAAGTAAAGAGTGTCTTCTTCTTCAACCGTTGTTCACAACAACTTAGTCTCTCTCATCAGTACAGTGTACACCCTTGCAGCGATTGTAATGTCAATAAGTAAGGAATATAACTTACCACCGCCCGCCACTGCTGCTGGCTCACCCCCTGCAGCTGCCGCATCTTCTGCTCCCTCCTTACTGGCGTCGCCTTCGCCGCTGGCCCCGGCACTGGTGGTCGGTACGCCTAGAAAAAACATTACACATTTTTTAGATGCCATATACACCTCCCCTTATTTATTCTTTTTCACTAGCAAGATTGAAAAAAAAGTTAAAATACATACATATCATATACCACATACATCACTAGTACAAATCGGGTACAAGAGATGAGTAGAGTAGACACTAGTAGTAGTATGTCCTATCCTATCAAAAATAGTAAAATATCTGGTTGGGCATTCTGTTGGTGGGAATTGTCGAAAAGCCTCTCAAGATTAAGAAGACTAGAAGAGGACAACCCAAAGGACTGGACTCAGTGGCTAGAGCTATTGGTGAATCTGAGTTTTAGAACCTTTTAAACAAAGAGTGGCCAACTGGGCAGACTAATAGTAGTAGTACTAGTACAGAGAGTCAGAGCAGAGGCAGTTAGAGGCAGGGATAACAAGAATTTAGAAACAGATAGTCTAGATCGAAGAAGATTTGGTAAAAAATAGAATTGGGAAACGGAAATAATAGTTCGGAAAAAATAAGGTGCAGTAAAAGTTAGGGAAATATAATTATTAATATTAACAACAGGAGGACTTACTGGGGCCAGCAGCAGAGCCCTCGGTAGAGGAGCGGTCCTGGCCCTGGGAGGCATCTTGTCCAGCTCCCGCCGACTCCGACCCGTTCTTCTTGCCCCTGGGTGCTGATCATGTAAGATATAATAAAGAAAGAGACAAACATTGATGATTGGTGTGAAACACAAATAATTTTTTTTTTTTTAAACGCTCAAAAAAACATTTTTGGAAACAACAATTGCAATAAAATTGACCTATCTAATCTGATCGACTAGTAGTATCGGGGGATTCACGGACCGTCTAGTTATTATTTATGAACACTAATCCAGTGTTCCATTCTGATTCCAGAATCCTAAGCCTAAGTACCACCTGACCTAGTCCACCTATTCCAGACGGGCCAATTGTTCACTAAGTCTGAATTTCCATTTATTTTAGTCCTCGAGCCAAAATGCATAGATGGAGGACGCATGCATACATTTTTGCATACACCAAATTGTTGGTTGGTTGCTGCTGATGTTCTGCTAAGCCTATTACTCACTAACTAACAAACTACAAAAGGCTCTACTAAGGACTGGAGTAAGCAGCACTCAGCAGCACGTGAGGTGACAGAGGATGCGTCACGCAGACCGCAAAAAAATTACCAACTAAATAATACTAAGTAACCAAACTACCTATCAATCCACCACTATCTTAGTGACAGGAGGACAAAGGAAGGACTAGAGTCTTCTAGCATTACCTAACTTAAGTTCTCTAAAGTAAAAACTCTTACATAATCAGCCCAAGCGAGCGCAAAGTTGCAAACAAGTAAGATTAGTAGCGCCGAGCACCTGTGTCTAGAAGGATAACAATCACAGAAGATTTTTAAACGTAATTATTTACCTGCAATGTAAGCAGCAGCATTCTTGCTATTCAGCAAAAAATTATATTCGCAATAACAGTAACACACAGTCTACAGAACACACAACACTACTAGTATTAGCTACTCACCAAGCCCCACGACCTCAACCCCTAGCAGGTCCAGCAGGTCCCGCTCCCGGTCCAAGATGTCTGACCACCGGTGGGTCAGCTGGTTATGGGTGCGCCGGACCCCAGAGCAGCGAAACACTGCCCGGCGCCCCCTCACCCACCGGCGGTGACGTTCCTGGGTAGCGTACCCGGAGCCAGGCCTGCCGCCTGCTTCCAAGGTCAAGGGGAGGTGGCGCTGAACAAAAAAAACAAGGGCGGCCACCTTCACCTCGGTAAAAAGGGCCCGGGGCTGCACCCCTTCCAGGCGCCATCTGCCGCAAGGAAGGTGGCTCTTCTTCGCAGCAGGCGCCTTCCCCTTGCTAGTGGAGGAGGTAGTGGTACCCTTAGCCATGGTTCTGGGTGGGCGGGGAGCAGAAAAGAAAATGTAGGAGTAAAAAATCAAGTCAGGAGAAGAAGTAGGAAAGTAAAAAAGCAAGTAATATAAAACAGTAGAAAAAAGTTTTTAAAACGCAGTAAAAGTAGAAATAAAATGCAAAATATACACTTAGGGACAGAGAGGGATGGATAATAAATAAAAAAGATCAGAAAAACAGAGTAAAAAACAAAGGATTGAAAAGATTAGAGAGGGATGAAAAACAGGCCCCAGAACCATGCAAAGAGTAGGAAAACAAGATGGCCACGCCCATTGGCGACCGCGTGGTGAAGTTCACGCGATATTTCCCCCCGAACACGCAATCCGCGTTGCCGAACGTCAACAACATCTTGCGAGCATACGCGAGCATGCGCAAACAAGCAACTATGCATGCTCGCGTAACTCCGCGTAGCGTTGCAGAGGTTTTGTATCACGCGGCTATGCGAACTCCGCCCAGGGTTAGTCGAAAACAAGGAAGTCCCTCTTGTTTGGCTTTTACGTCAAACTGTTGAGGTTGAAGTTGATCCCGATCCCGTCCCTGTTGAGTGGTCGCACCTTTGCAGCAATCCTGCCACTCCCCACCACCGACTTGAGAGTCCGATGTGTCCTGCAAAGAACGAGGAGAGCGCTGATCAGGGACTTGGAATCTATCAGGAGTCTTAATTTTCACGCAGTCGTGCAAATCATAAGTACGCTCAGAAGAATCAGGCGTCGGTGAGCCAGCACGCGAACCCTGCTTCTGATGTTGCTGCCCCTGTTTTTTATTTTTCCAGTTCTTTTTAGGAGAGAACGGCCGCCCATCCTTATCAGGCTGGGCTTTTAGTTGAGGTTGAGTTTGAGTAAAAGGCTTAATCCCCAGACTATTGCGCCCTAAGATTTTATAAGCTTTAGCAATAATCTTTGGCAATTCGCACTGTTTGTCTGCGTCAGCAACAGCCTCCAAGCGTTGTGCCACTTGTAAGCTTACAGCTTCACCCTTTACATTAGCAAGGATCATATCGCAAACAATATCGAACACCCCCACCAGTCTCATTCCCAACTCCAGGGCCGCCTCGGCCCCATGTTCATCCTGAACACGTTTAATCACGGAAGAGAGAACGGTCATTGAGGGGGTGCTGAAACACATTGACTATACCGCTGCAAACACTCTATCCCAAGTGTTACAATCAGCCAACTCGGGAACCAGGCCTTTAGGTAAACTCATGGTCAGAATCCTGTGTTTCTCCCCAGGTGTGGTATTAGGAAAAACAGCTTTGAGTTGCCCACATTTTTCAGCAAGCCAATAAGGAAGCTCGTCCTTATTTTGCGGACGCTTGCCCATCACCGAACTAATCATGGCAAGACTGATAACTACACCACCGGGTCCCGGCGGTTGTGCAGCACCTCCAGGTGGTCCCACCTGTATGCTGCCCGACATGAACTGTATAACAGCTCTATGTACACGTATTAACTAAGTATGCAATACGCGCAGCTCTGCGACTGTAACATTAAGATAATTTGGATGTGGGGTATACCCAGCCAAAACGGGCCATGTGGCCCCATCAATCGATAAGGGGCCTAAACGGACCGCTGTCAAAGGGTGAGGAAGGGCGCCATTAAACCATATGGGGTGTTGCCAAGCTGTTAACGGAACTTCAAGAGATCGATAAGCCCGATATTCCCGCAGAAGCGGTGGCAGTAAATTTGTGAACGAAATTATCAGTCCCATGCACTGCCGGAAAGGTGACCCAAGAGTAAAATACCTCGAAGCAATGTGCAGCATCCGCTTCAACAACAAAGATAAGATCAGCACCGGCATTAGGGACTCCATGATGAGTCAAATAAGCGGTAACCGGAGCGCAGTTAGGACCCACTATGGCACCCGCCATAATCAAAACAAGAGGAAAACAACTGACGAGCGGCAGCGCAATAATGGGCAAAAGAAAGAAAAAGACCTTTTAAAATTCAAGCTTCAAAAACCTATAAAATCTCAATATAGGAGGCTACCCCGTCACAATTGTCTCCGGAAACAGAAGTGAGGGGATTGTGGACAAGCACAAGCATTACTCAGGAGTCTCGCAGATAAGTACCAGACCAAATGTTGGCGGCGACATGTTGCAGGGATTCTGCACATACACAGAACTATGCGCAGGAAAACAGGACCTCGGTGTGTAGGGGCTGAGCCTTCCTACCACCTCAGTACCCAAAATCCCAAAACCGACTAGCTATACTGTCTCATTCGCTCTCCTACATAATCACGAAGCTACAAATGATTAGACAACCCAGAACACAACACTCCCGACTCTCTCAGGAAGCAAGACGTACCCTTTCGCTCACTCACTCGTACCTGTCCACAATAAGAATTGACAGAGTCCCTGTTATAGTTCAAAATTTTTATTTTAACTATAGTGCTCTATAATGCAGTATACGAGCCACTACCAGCAGCAAAATGCATAAACCTAAAACAGTTAGCATTGTCGCAAGACCATAGATTACAAAGGGAGATGTCATCGTATACAGAGAGTGGATAAAGGACTATAAGGCCTAACCACCCTCCCCTTGGGAAGAAGAAGTTCTTTTATATAAAGGAAGATCTCTGGGCTTTGACAGCAGCCCCCATACCTTAGTGCCTAGATGGTATTTTTACATCATAGGAACAGCATAGCTCTTCTCCCTGGAAAGGTCCCTCTCCAAGTGTGTTAGAATAACATGCATTCCCATAATATCAAAGCACGAGTTTCCAGCAGTAGCAGCTGTGCTAGCATGTTTTGTCTAGGTGCTAGGGACTGACCAGAACAGAATAACAAGGGGCATTGTTTATCGACCTTGCACACCGTGTTCAGACTAAACTCCAGGAACAGGCAGCGAACGCAGAAAGCAGACAGTTCTCATGTGAAAGGCACAAACAGAGTCTTGCAAAATAAAATCATGTAGTAACGTGCGCAAAAGGAGCATCATGGCAGCAGAGCTCATGCTAACTTAGCAATGTTGACAATCACCCTAATGGCCATATGACAACTTAGACTATGGGAATTCTCCAGGAGCGGCTTGTGCAAGTAAGAGCGGTGGGCGGGGACTCGACAGACAACAAAGAGGGAAAATTAAATAAAGAATTAATTTTCCCTCATCGCCGTCTGTCAAGTCCCCCCACCCCATCCTGCCCCACCGCTCTTACCTGCGCAAGCCACTCCTGGAATTCTCTGTACCTCGGAAGTCTCAAATCTGTGGTGAACAGACTTCAAGTGATTCAAAATGCGGCAGCCCGGGTTCTATTAAAAATTCCAAAACATCACATCACTCTGTGTCATCTGCACCGGCATCTCTGCATTGGTTACCAGTGTATAATAGAACTCACTTTCAAACCCTTTGCATATCCCATAAGCCAATGCATAAGAAGGGCCTTTAGCTGATACAGCATATGCAAAGTCCTTACAGCCCTAGAAGATCACTGCGATCCACTGACCATAGGCTGTTTTCAGTCCCCAGGATTAAGAAAGCCTGGAGCAGTGGGCGATCCTTTGCCTTTTTAGTACCTAAACTCTGGAACGCCCTCCCACAGGAGTTGAGAAAGATAAGGTGGAACTGAGTTTTAGGAAACAAATAAAGACTTTCCTCTTCAATTAGAGTCCATCTGCTGTGCATTAGGACGATGAGTCTGGTATGCTTTCAAGCGCTGGGGGGGCCCATCAGGTTGCCATGTGCTCTGAAATTGCCAAGAATAGAATTGAATAAATATACTACTCGTAAAATTGCTTGGTGAATTGCAAAAATTTGTACGCAAAAGTGTAATTTTACCTTTGTGAATCAGGCCATGAGTCTCTTGCAAGCAGAGTATATCAATTTTGGATTTCTGCATATTTTGAAAGATAGATTTTCATTTGCATACCTCATTAAGTGTGTTAATATTTAATGATATCAAAAAGCATCATGAATAAAGTATGAGAGATATGAATTCAATAAGTGAGTTTTGGCATTTCAACTCATTGGGCTGTTTTCTTTCATATGTGATAAAATGTTTCTGTTGTGAAAATAAAGACTACTCTTATGTTTGTATTTACTTCCACCATTTCTACTCCACCTACTGTTCCCCCATCCACCTCAACCACATCTGTAAAAGTCTTCTAGTCTGTGACATTTAGCTATCAAGCTACATCTATAGGTGGAAGCTGACCCAATGAGATTTGAGATCGTGGCATGCACCAACTAATTAATAAGATATTTTGGTATTGTCATTTATATGGTTTGATAGGGTGTTGAAGTGCTTTGTAGTGGAACTTTAAGCATTAGAGAGGTAGCAAACACCAGAACATAGCACATCTGCTGAAATATGAGACATAAAAAGCATTACTATTTGTATACATTTTCTTTCTAAAGCAGAGACTTTTAGAACAATGAGCTGGATTCACACAAAAAAATCAGAGCATTGCAGATGGAGATCCCTGTCTGCATGCAATGTTCTGACCTTCAGAAATTCACAAATGTTCACAGAAATACCCTTTGGAAAGCTATGTGAGGTGCAGGTTTGCAGGCATGCTTCTGGATAGGTCATGTGACATTCCCACTGGCACCCTATTTCTGCTTCTGGAGTTCTCCATGGTGAAGAGCTCCTCTAGGGTGAATAGGATCTCCTGTGAAAACACACACTTTTTTCCTCCACTGGGAAAATATTTTTCTTCATGGAGAAAGCCCTTCTCCTATACCCTCCAATAAATTTGGTTGTGATCCATTCTCCTTCACACCCGGCAAGGAACTGATGCCTGCCCTTAGGAGGAGCAAAAATCCTGCCGCTTCGAGGGTAGCAAGAGGAATGAGAGGAGATAAGAATAAATGCCCACAAACGTTTGTGAAGGTCAAAAGGCTTGTAACGTCCATTTTCCCACCATTGATTTATGGTGAACTGCACACTCATGGTGGAGAGCTCTGCTCCCATACAGAGGTTTACATCTGCCAGGAACCGGTTTGTGAATTCCTGGCAGGTGTCAGACAGTTAAATACGGTCATAAATGTATGCTTATGACCAAATGTATCTTTCTGAATAAAACTCAATATGCCTTACAATATCAATCACCCAATCTACAATGGCTGTTCTGTCACTATATTTGATGAAATGACAGAATAATCCAAAACTGAAAGAGCAGAAGACTTTAATGTAAAGATAAGTAGATGGTCTCTCACATTCTGGGAAACAATCTCAATTATTTTTTAGGGTAAGGATATATTGCCAGTGCACAACTATGGTGGTAAGAAGTTTACAATTTGACACAGGCAGTGATGAAGGTGGTGCAGAACATCTACCTGTCAAGGTGTCTCTCCCTAGAATGGACACAGCAGCTTTGGTGCAGAAATCTCTGCC
Source organism: Calotriton arnoldi (assembly GCA_963921515.1). Taxonomy (NCBI): domain Eukaryota; kingdom Metazoa; phylum Chordata; class Amphibia; order Caudata; family Salamandridae; genus Calotriton; species Calotriton arnoldi. The sequence goes on from CAWUFW010013266.1 coordinate 199,653, forward strand.
ATCCATTGCTCATATTACATAAAGTGCCCCAGAAACACAATAAGCGTGTCTGCCTACTTTCTACTCCCCCCACCACTGGGCACTCTGGTGTACAGAAGGAGCTGCAGATGCTTGTGTGACCCTTCTGTAATATGGATTGCACCAGCGCACATGTAATGCTGGTAAAAACATAAGGGAGCGTTCCCTCATTTGCATGGGGGCGTGGCCCCATGCAAATGAAGGAAACGCTTTGCTTATGTGTTGATGCAGGACTATGGAAGTGGGCCCAGCGGTAAAGAGACTATCAGGAGATGCACTAACTGTGCACTACAAAGAGGTAGCGCACAGTCAGTGCTCCCCCAACGGCACCCTTAGAAAGGGTGCAAAGGTGGTCCCATCCCACTGAAGCCAGGTACAGTCACTCAATGCACATACCTGCTGGGGGATCTCTGTACCCCTTGAAAGTACTGTGGCAAGGTGCCGCCTGCATTGACAAAGACAGACCGGCTCCTTCAAACAACAGGTCTGCCCTTCACTAATGCTTTGCCTCCAGGCACCCGCTACAATACCTGTTGTTGAAGTGAACTTCTTTTTAGGCAGAAGCGCACATGGGATCAGGAAAAATGCTGCCTGTCACTCACAGTGCTGGACAGCCAATAACTGAAGTGGGCGGCTACTTTGCCCCATGCAATGTGCTGTGGCGAGTGAAAGCAAAATGTTATTGAAGTTGAATAGATCAAGGGATGAAGAGGGCTGATATATTGTCCTTATAGGTATTTGTTTATTTTTATTTATGATTTTTTTGATTATATGAGGCTGGTGAAACACTAAAGCTGTTCTAGGCCAGGCTAAAAATAAAAATATATTCAGCAGTGGCATTCTGCACATGCTCAGTAAACATGGATTTCTTAACTATAACCAACTGGGCTAACACACTAAATGGCAATGATTTGTAAAAGGAAAGCCCAGTGCAGGATGCACAGCATTCAATAAAATAAATCAATTTAGCAACCATAGTTGTCACATACGGTGATATTAGGGACATGTAAATACAAATTGCAGTGCTACGTATGTCTGATGAATACCAAATAGGGTAGACATAGTTTAGTTTGCATGCGATACAGTGCATGCCATTACAACGCGGTCTTTACAACGACGTTGTTATATCGCATACGATTACAACGCAAGTCGTTACAACGACTTGCTTTGGGGGGCAGAACCTTCCCTGCTGTTGCACAAACTGGAGTAGGAATAGTAAATTATACTATTCCTAAGTCCAGCGCGCCCCCTACAGCAAGTCGTTGTAACGACTTGCTATGTAATCGTATGCGATGTAGCAACGCGGTCATTGTAACGACAGCGTTGTAATGGCATGCGATGTATCGCATGCATTCTAACAACATATATTACCAAATAGGCCAAGCAATCAATCCATGTATTTATATACGGCATGCAATCCAAACTTAGAGGGACTATGTGCCAGCCATATAAAACTAATTAAACAGGTAGGCCTTTAAGGTGTTCTGGAAAGGTTAATGCTGATCAAATTTGCTTGAGCTGCTTGGGCAAGGCGCTCCACCAATCACAAAGACCCTGCCTCCTGTTTACCTGATCTTTTAAGAGAGTGAGCTTTGCTACAGCATGAAATGATAGTTTCAGGCCTGATAATAAAACAAGCCTGACTGTCCTTGTAGAGAGTTGCATCAAACCACACTCTTAGCATTTTCAGTTTGGCCTCAACTCCATAGAAATGACCTCCCACAAAGGACAATGTTCCATGCTCTGATTTTCCTGCCAGTAGATTTTGTTGCTTTGAGGCTCAAACTACTACCGTATATTTCTGAATCACAGCAAAATTGTCAGGGATGTTTTTTACAATCTGATTTCAGATTTCATGACAGACAAAGCAGCACTTGAGTGTCATCAGTGGTTAAATGTAAACATTAAATGGGAGATGGGACAAGCAGGACCCATTTGGCATCCCACAATTCACTGTAAGTTTCTGCTTGCTTCTGACTCACTGCCACCCTAGAGTTGCGGTCAGAAAGAAAGAATTTCATCCAACTTACGGCTTTCACAAACTCCCCTGCCACCCTTACCAGCTTGTCTCTCAGTATTGAGAAGCCGAGAGTGCAACGACAGCGGAGAGATTCAATGGTATTACCAGAGCCGGATCTTCCTGATATACAATGTTCATGATGGAGAATTGTGGACTGATTTAGAGTTCTGCTGACAGATCTCCAGACACCCTTAATACTAGTGTTTTATATCTGATGGCGCTCGTGATGCAGTGAACAGGTATCTGCCACGTTTTGATGGAGTAACACTTCCCAAACTCTAATTCAGTCCCTCTATGTCAATCAGTGCTGCTTCTGTGTTTCTCATTGGGTGAAAACTGAGTGCAGTTCTTCTAGAATACTAGTACCTTCGACACACTCATGACATTATACAGTGTTGGACTTTTCAATTACTTTCAGAACCAAGGACTATTGTCCAATTGGACAATAGTTTTGGGAATTTGAGCGATCAAACCCAGATTTCATAAAAAGTGATGTTGCCCATGCTTGCCATACATTTTTTGGAATAAATCCCCCTTAAATAAATGAATGATTTTTTTTAACAAAAGGAACTCGTTTTTTATACTCTTTCTGAACACCCTTAGGAGGAATCAGGCCACTTGGACAAAAAGATGGATTAATCGCCTTCATATTACCTATGGTTGCTTCTAAGGTGACATCATGGAAGGCAAAAGAAATACAATTTGGTATACCTGAGGTGGAGCTCAGAGTATGTTCACAAACAGCATCCTCCTCAGAGAATGTGCTGTGAATTGGTTCTAGTCTCCCTAAAAAAGTCGCTCTTGTCACATCAGTAGTCCGGTAGCTCAGGCAGAGCTGATAACTTGGGGCATGCAGTATAATTCGTGGTCTGAAAAAGGGCTTTGGTGGTATTTACCTTTTTTTAATGTATCCTATTAAGAAGTCTTTTTAGCCTTCATCTTAGCTTTCCTCTGGCTCTTTCAACGATCCCCACTCTAAAGCAATTTACAGTCCTCAGAAAGACATACTTGGGACTAATTATGTACATTGCATCGAGGCCTTCTTGAGCATGTTCTCGTATCAGTCAATCATCTAGGAAGTAGACCTTGGTGTGGTGGTTTGAATTTTATCTACTAATATTTTGAGACACCTTATTCTGGTGCCGATTTTAAAATGTTGATGGGCATCATGTGAGCTGTACCATTAACCTTTACAAAACACTTGCCTCTCATGGTGAACATCAGCAAGTGGTGGTCTGCCCAGTTCATCGCAGTGCATGAACTTTTACAGCTATTAATCCCTAAAGCAAACAAGCTGTCAAAGGTATGTCCTTTGGAGTGAGTGACAAAACGTAGGTTTTGTTGTAATCCCAGTTCACAAAAATTGTTCATGATATTATCTGCAGCTATATCAGCTTGATAACCAAGCCACAAGCTAAAGTCTTCAAAACAGTTTATTTATGGTCCGCCAGCATACATGCTAAACACTGTTCTAGTAGTTGCCCAACCAACTTCGATTATTGCTAAACGAGCACCACACGAGCAGCTTTGGGGGCAGTAGATTTACCCTTCACAAACAATCATGTGTTGAAGTGATTTGTTCAGAACTGAATTTTAACGCTGATGCTATAGTTTTCTATTATGGATTACTGACAGACTTCCTTCCTGTCCCATGAACCTACCTGACCTATAGGAGTCATGCAAATCTGGAATGCTAAATGATAGGTCAGGCCCGTATCTCTCACTCAACAAGGTCTCAGAAACCATTGGGAAACCCAAGGACTCATTTAATAACGTTTGTGTCGTTAATGATTGTACATTAGTTAACGTGCCCTCCTAGCGATACGGATCATTTGTTCTTCCCTGGTGACTAGGAAATTGAACTGCTAGGTTTCCGTAGCTCTTCCCAAGTAACAAGAAGGTTGGTGCCTTTGTTATGCATTAGCCCCTTGGCCTCTAACAGAGATGGAACAATAGACTTCCTACATTGCTATGGTCGCTGGTCAACTATCCTTGCATTCAGGCCATGTTGGTTATACAATCTCTATGACACGTGAAGAGGCATATAATAGGCAGACTGCATCATACAATTACCTGTGTGTGATAATATCAAAGAAGGCAACATTTATGTTGGCAAGAGGACTAATTCCATTACCCAAAATATGCATACTCTTGAGAAAGGCCACATTTTGTCTGGGTATTAACACTCCTCTTTTTCTCCACCACAATTATGACTTCCTTCATCTATGTTTAACTGTAAGTGTGTTGTTTGTATCTACTGTGTCTGTATGTGTGCTGATTGTGTATACTATGTGCTTCTTTAATGTGCAAGTGGACCCGCACATGAAGTGTCTGTTGGTGTCCATGCATGGGTTCCTGGTAGAAGCTGGACTGAGGGCATGAGTGCTTGTAGTTCTTTTGGCCTCTTTGCATGGGCACATATATGTCCCTGTGAGCACCTTATTATGTGCAGATGGGTGCTTTTTGTCTCTAGGTTGTGTACACCTTTGTGTGTGTATGTGTTTGAGTATTGAAGTGTTGACCCTGATGTGTACGGATTGTTGTAAGCTTGTTGCCATTTCTTCATATGTGTGATTTGTCAATTAATCATTTAAGGCCTCCCCGATCCCTCTCTTTTCTGCTGACTGGCAGAAGAGGCAGGGATTTGGGATGGCCTAGTGGAAGTGGGAAAATGAGACCTTTTTCCTTTCCCTGGTCCTTTACAATTCTTGCATCCAAGTCCTCAGCTGGGCCAGTGCAGGAAGAGAGGACCAACAGCAATACTGCTGGCCATAGGAAAGCAAGTTGAACTGGAGTGAGGTGCCTGAGGTTCTATGTGGGTGGTGTGTGCATGTGTGCATGGCTCACCCTGACCTATACCTGACATACTGTGGGCATTCCTGGTGACATTCTAGTAATCTGTGAAGTAATTGTGGTCCACCTTTGACACGCTGTGTCTATTCCTGGCAACAATGTGGCTATACCTGGTGCCCATCCTTAACAGTGTGAAATTTCTTGAATAAATTGTGGGTATTTGTTTGATAACGGTAGCTCGGGCAATATGGTACCCATCCTTGACTTATTGTGAGCATTCTTTGCATAATTCTAACATTTTCGGGCGTAATGCTGGTATAAGAATCCCTTATATGCCAAGAATATCCCTGGTATATGATGCTTATGATAAATAGGCATGAAAGGCAGAGTTTGTCTGTGAATGAAACTAGCGCATGTGGGTACTTGGTGAAAACGACAAACAAATGTTTTTATGCAGCAATAGGTTTCCACTTAAAATGAAAATCTCTATTTTGGGACAAATGTTATTTTTGCATGAAAAGAACAAGTTTTTGTTTTGGGGATTTGGTCTTAGCTATCCAAAATGAAAATTCTGTGTTGCATGGTAAAATATCTGTATTTTCAGAGCTGGCTTGGATAAATTCATTACGATCTACTTAGAAGGGGCTGGACAGCAAAACGAAGAAATCTGCTATATTAGAATATGTTCTGTTAGGATACTTGTAAAGCGCATGGTTGCCCCAGCAACGGGGCGTCCCAGAGCTGAAAGTCGGCAGAGCAGAGCAGGGCAGGTGGGGGGCAGCTAATGGTCAGAGAATAGCCAGGTCTTCAAGGTCCTTCTAAAAGACCAGTGATCCAGGATGCACCGGGTGGGGAGAGCCAGGGAATTCCAGAGGGCGGTGGCAATCGCCCGAAAGGAGCGCCCGCCTGCTCTAGCCCTGCACACCCGGGGCACACGGGCAAAATGGAGGTCAGCCGAGTGCAAGGCACGGGCAGGCACATAGGGAAGACACAGGTCACTCAGGATCATGGGGCCTGAGCCCATAAGAATTTTGTGAGTGATAAAAAAGGACCTTAAAGTGGATTCTTTTCTCTAATGGCAGCTAGTGCACCAGTGAATGAGGCCAGAGACAGAACAGTGCTTAGGAAGTGCAAAGAATGTCCGGGCCGCGGCATTGTGGGCTCGCCGGAGCCTTTTAATCACCAACTTGTTGGACTTGAGGAGCAGCACATTGCAGTAGTCCAACCTGGCCAGAACGGTAGATTGAACTATTATCTGATATGTGTGGGAGTCGAAGAGTCCTAAAATGGGCTTTAGGCCCAATAAAAGTCCAAAACAGATGCCTGCTACTGATTTAGCCTGGGCATCAAAGGATAGGGTGCAGTCAACCCAGACACCCAGGTTCTTAACAGCTGGTTTTGGCAGTGGGGGTGAGCCAAGTGCGGTGGGACACCAGTGGTTGACCGATAGGTGGCAATCCCTTCCTAGCAGGAGAATTTCTGATTTAGTAGAGTTCAATTGGAGGCCGTTGGCAGCCATCCATTCGGAGATGGCGATCAGGTCCTCTTGGAATTTCACAGGGTCTGGACTAGGATCGTTAGAAAAGGAGGAAACCAACTGCGTATCATCGGCATATGACACCAGGGTGATGTTACGAGCTGTTGCTACCAGTGCCAGCGGCCAGATATAAATATTGAACAGAGTAGGGCTCAATGCAAAGCCCTGGGGGACCCCACATCATAGCGGTTGGGTGTGGGAGTGGAAAAGCGGAGAAATGACTTGAAAGGTCCTATCAACCAAAAAAGACGCAAGCCAGGAGAGGGCTTTGCCACCTATACCGATCTCCCGTAGCCGATGCAGCAGGATCTTATGGGAGACCGTGTTGAATGCTGCATTCAGATCAAGCAGAATCAGCGCCGAGGTTCTGCCCTCATCTTGAGAGGCTCGCAGCTGCTCAGTGACAGCAAATAGAGTGGACCGTTTTGGGAGGGGTCCAAGATCGAATTGGATTCCAGGAACTGATTTAGAATAGCATTTACATACGATTCAGTAATTTTAGCAAGAAACGGGAGCAGGGAAATCGGACGAAAGTTTTCAGGCCAAGAAGGGTCCAGCGTAGGTTTTTTCAGCAGAGGAATAACTTTTGCATGTTTCCATGATTCCGGTACCAAAGCAGAGGACAAAGACAGATTGGTCAATTCCAAACACCCAGGGAGCAAACAATCCTGGAACTTTATGAAAAGGTCGGGTTTGAGGGGGTCATCCGGAGACCCCGACTTTACCTTGGTAATCAAAGCTAGGATAGCTTCAGAAGAGATAGGGGGGAGGAGAGGAGAGAAGGGAAAGCAAGGCTAAGGGATGGCCCCATATGGGGGTCCGAGTCCTTGCTCTCAGGACAAAAACTGTCATAAATACGCTCAACCTTCCTGATGAAAAACCTGCCCTCACACTGAGAGTTGGTGGATATGGTGCTCTCTGGGACTGGTGGGGGTTTCACTATGTCCTTTAGGAGAGAAAAAATAGTTTTGGTGGGATTACTACTATTGTTTATTTTATTCGCGAAGTACGCAGCCCTGGCCTTCTGAACCAGTTTATGATAGGCCTTAATTGCGTCTCTATAGGGTGATTTGGCTGTGGGTTCATAAGATCGTCTCCAGGCTCGTTCTAGGATCTTGCAATTCTTCCTAGCTAGAGTCAGGGACTCATTGAACCAGACATTGGCCCGCGATCTTTTAGGGTGGGTCAGTTTGGCAGGAATGCACCTGTCCAGTGCTTGAGTGATCCAGCCAAGGAAGGAGCTGTTAGCTGCCTCTATATTAGTGGGCAGTTCAGGTCTCTGAAATCTAAGAGCAGTCCGAAAAGTATCTGAGTCAAGCTTGTGCCAAGGGCGTTTGTTTGGGGGGTTGTAGTGGGGCTGTGATTTAGAGCCTACGAAGCTTATGGATAAGGAAATAAGGGAGTGGTCGGTCCACGTCATAGGGAGGGTGGCCTGAGCCGCTAAAGAAGGAATATTGGAAAAAACAGAGTCAAGGAGATGTCCAGCCAGGTGCATAGGCCCTGGGACCAATTGAGACAGCTGACAAGCTGCCATGTCTCCTAAAAAGTTGTTGATATCAGGATCACTGTGCGATTCCAGTAGGAGACTGAGGTCGCCTACAATGTTAAAATTGGCTGCTTTTAGTGCCAAGGTGGTAACAGCATTAGATAAAGCTTCTCTGCATGCTGTGGATGGGCCAGGCAGGCGAGAAGGCCAGAGCCGGAATAGCTACGGAATCCTCAGAAAGCCAGGTCTCTGTAAGAAATATAATATCGGGAGACCGTTCATGTAAGAGGGAACAGCAATTTAGACTGCAGATTTCATAATCCCTCTCATGGGAGGGGGGTGCTGGTGAAAACAGGCCGGCACTGGGCTTGAACTGACACAAATTGCAGTAGAAGAGGCGAAAGTTGGAGACCAACTGTGGCTCCCACAGGAGGGGCCATCATAGGGATGTCGAGGTAAACATTTTAAATTGCATTATGATGGTTTCATATTAAAAAGCCTCAATACTAACACTAAAACTCACTTATGCCATTGTATTAGTCCTGATGCGCAGCCACTGGAGCACCTTAATGTTTGTCCAGGGTGTGGGACTATAATTCCAAAGTTATTGTTTGACACCTTAGAGAGGTCTAGAACTCACGCAGGAAAGATCGAGAAAGACATTGGGACTTCAACTTAGAAATTGGCCTTGATGAATGTCAGATCACTGATTAAACACAGCATAGAGTGTGCTTTATTCATGGAAGCTGAAAACATTAAGATAGCTTTTATTACAGAATCCTGGACGGATAATGCTTCCGGTCCAGACCTGGTTAAAGCAACGCCTCCTAATTTTGTTTGTTATACTTTGAACAGGCCTAGGGGAAGAGGAGGCGGATTAGCAGTCATTTATCATTCCTCCCTTATCGCTTCTTTTAGCCCGGGAGAGGTGGAAGGCTGTGAGGTGCTAGACTTCTCCTTCCGCATGTCCCCCCACTCTACTTTTCAAGGCTCACTTGTTTACAGACCTCCAGGCCCCAGAGGCCGCTTCATTGAGCAGGTGGGCAAACTCATTGAAGTGGGTATTTTAGCTAGCTCTTATACTATCCTAGGCGATTTTAATTTCCACTTGGAAACTTTCTTCGACCCAGACACAGCCAAATTGTTAGATTTAATGAAGTGTAGTAATTTAGAGCAACTGGTGACTGATGTGACTCATCAGGCAGGCCATATACTGGATGGTATTTTTTCTAATAATCCTCAGTTACTAGTCACCAATATCATTCCGCTTCCATGGTCAGACCACAGAGCAGTTCTATTTAATCTCACCATTCCCGAGCGCCAATCTCAAAAGCCAGTTAAAAAAAAACTGGTGAAAAGGGCGTGGAATAAAGTAGTGGTGGAGGATTTGTGTGATATTCTCAATAAGACTGCAGTTATGTCTCCCTCAAATTTAGAAACAGCAGGGAACATGCTTGCTCCTAGAAAAATGTTCTATCCCACCAGACGGCTGACCTCCGCTCCCTGGTATTCACAAGAACTCAGGGAAAGAAAATTGATTTGTAAACACTTGGAGAGAAGATGGAGAACAGAGTACAAGGATACTGATAAGGAGGAGTATAAACGGGGTCTTGCCATATACAAACAGCAGACTCACCAGGCAAAGCTTTTATTTTTTTCCATGAAGATTAACAGAGCAAATAATTCAGCTAGGGAACTATTTAATACAGTCACTAGCCTGGCCAATCCAGTGGCGAGTACATCTACGCCTAGTCAAGATCTTTGCGAAAAATTGGCCATTTTTTTCTATGAGAAAGTGGATGCCATTTTCTCCACTTTCTCTAATGTTACTCCTAAGAATACGGCGGGCCTAATGGCTGTCCCACATCTGGAAAAGAAAGTGCTACTGGACAAATTTGCCCAGCTTACAGTTACAGAAACTGGTCATCTTATTATGCAGGTGAAATCTGGGTCCCCTTTGAACCCTTGCCCGATAGCGATATTAAAGTTAGCGGCAGAGCCAGTCTCTCAAGTTTTGACACCCATTTTTAATTTGATGTACTCAGAGGGACATTTTCCGTTAGACTGGAAAAAAACCTCTATTCTCCCCCTTCTGAAGAAACCGAATCTTGATACAAAAGACCCTAACAATTTTAGACCAATATCCAGACTTCCGGTACCTGCTAAAATCATTGAGAGAAATTTAAATACGCAACTTAGCCAATTTCTCGAGTCTACACAAGCATTGGACCAAACTCAGTATGGTTTTCGAGGGGGGCACAGCACCGAAGCTGCCCTCTTGAAATCTACTGAAGAGATACGGACCATTCTAGATCAGGGTGGCAAGGCTGCTCTGATCTTGTTAGATCTTTCTGCAGCATTTGACACGGTCCATCACGATTTGTTGATGGACCGGCTGCAGGAGATTGGGGTACAGGGTTCGGCCTGGAGACTCCTAAGATCATTCTTGTCAAACCGGAGTCAGCGGGTAATGTTGGGGGAATTTGTATCTAAACTTTTTTCACTACCATGTGGGGTCCCGCAAGGCTCCTCACTGAGTCCGACACTATTTAATATATATCTGTCCTCTTTGGCGCCCCTTATTCAGTCATTTGGGTTCAGTCTAACTACTTATGCGGATGATACTCAAATTGTGGTGTCTCTTCTACCAGCTGAGTCAAAGAGTACAGCAGTTCGTTTTAAAGAGTGCATGAATGCCGTAGGGATCTGGATGGCCCAAAACTGCCTTAAGCTAAACTCCAGTAAGACGGAGGTGGTATGCTTTGGGAATGATCCTAATTTTTGGACTCCAGATTGGTGGCCAGACTCCCTGGGCCCCCTTCCCGCACCCAATAGGAAGGTTAAAAACCTAGGTGTGTGGGTGGACCAGAAGCTCAATTTTAAAGACCAGGTTAACTCGGTGGTCTCTGCTACGTCTTTCGCTCTGAGGTCATGCAAGAAAATTCTGCCACTGTTACCTACAGAATGTCGTAAAACAGTTATCACAGCTCTCACTATGTCGAGACTGGATTACTGTAATAGTTTGTACTTCAATATTCAGTTAGGCTCTCTGCAGAAGTTGCAACTCCTTCAGAATGCGGCTGCTAGACTGGTGTCGGGCATCCCAAAATACGCTTCAATAGCGAAAGAAATTCGGAAATTGCACTGGTTGCCAGTAAGGAAGCGTACTATGTTCAAGGCAATGTGTCTGGTTCACAAGGCACTGTATGGAGCCGGGCCGGCCTATTTAAAAGAGCGGTTGTACTGGTATACGCCAAACAGACTATTGCGCTCATCTGATGCCAAACTGGTTTATGTGCCATTTGTAAAAAAGGCCACCTGTGGTGGAAAAAGCTTTGTAGCTAATGCAGCCAAAGCGTGGAATAAGCTTCCCTATATCTTAGAGGTATGTCGAGCCTTTTGGCCTTTCGAAAAGCTTTAAAAACCTGGCTGTTCACTGATTAGAATGACTCTAGTTTGATCCTCGGGTAAGATTTCACATAGCGCCAGGACACCTACGGGTAACAGTAGCGCTCTACAAATGTTATAATAATAATAATAATAATAATAGTGAAAAGCAAGAAGGGCCTCCTGCGAGTCAACCAAACTGTGGGGGGGCAAAGGAGCAGGGTGCCTGGCTCCTGGCGACGTCCAGGCGCGGACGGGCGCAGATGGGCTTGCATTTGGCACACCTTTGGCGTGCCAGCGGCGCACCCGCTGCGCGTACTCACTGCGGGGTGCATCAAGTACCTGGGGGGCACAACTGGCTCGACCCAGGCTCGTCACTGATTGGCTACAACTGATCAATCAGGAAGGAGCACGGCTGAAAGAAGTGAAAATTAAAAAACGTAAAAACAAAGCGTTAGCAGCGGAGATATAGCAGCGTACAGAGTCAACTTCTGAGCAAGGTGCAATTCAGCCGATCAATGCAGTTCCCCACTCTAAAACCACTCATATCAGACAGCACATCCACGCTGCGGCGTGCATCAAGTACCTGGGGGGGGGCACAACTGGCTCCACCCAGGCTCGTCACTGATTGGCTAAAACTGACCAATCAGGAAGGAGCACGGCCGAAAGAAGTGAAAATTAAAAAACGTAAAAACAAAGCGTTAGCAGCAAAGATATAGCAGCATACAGAGTCAACTTCTGAGCAAGGTGCAATTCAGCCGATCAATGCAGTTCCCCACTCTAAAACCACTCATACCAGACAGCGTGTCCACGCTGCTGCCTGCATCAAGTACCTCAGGGCACAACTGGCTCCACCCGGGCTCGTTTCTGATTGGCTAAAACTGACCAATCAGGACGGAGCACAGCCGAAAGAAGTGAAAATTAAAAACGTAAAAACAAATCGTTAACAGCGAAGATATAGCAGCATACAGAGTCAACTTCTGAGCAAAGTGCAATTCAGCCGATCAATGCAGTTCCCCACTCTAAAACCACTCATACCAGACAGCGCGTCCACGCTGCGGCGTGCATCAAGTAGCTGGGGGGCACAACTGGCTCCACCAAGGCTTGTCGCTGATTGGCTAAAACTGACCAATCAGGACGGAGCATGACCTAAAGAAGTGAAAATTTAAAAATTTAAAAACAAAGCATTAGCAGAGAAGATATAACAGCGTACAGAGTCAACTTCTGAGCAAGGTGCAATGCAGCTCAATGCAGAATAATCATAGGTATGACTTGCATACCCCGATTTTTTTAACTGCTTGCAATATAAATAGTTCTGAAGCCAATTTTGAGGGATATTATAGTAAACAAATCCACTGTGTTTCCAAATTTTTCTTGTGAGGGTAAGCACCCCAACATAGATGAAGAGGGTAATGCTTGCCTGTAACTCCACAAATTTATTTGAATGCTTCACTAATTGCCCTCCTGAGCTACTGTGTTTTAAAATACACCAACACACATTGCTATTTCAAACGTTTCTCCACAGGAGTCACCCCACCAAATCCCCACCATGAGGAAATCCTGGTCACTCGCTTTCCTTGCTTGATTGGTTCAATTTGGTTAGGTGGTAAGGCCCCATCACTTTCAAAGTGCATCAGCTGTAGTGAATCTCTGCTACTACATTGTGTCTCAGTATTGTTGCATCATTCAAAAGTCAAACCAATTGGTTTTGTCAGTGATAGTCATGAACTTGGATTGGACATTACTTTCATCATGATATATGCACCCCTGCTCCTTTCAGTACCTACAGCATAGTAAGACTTGGACTAGGGCCACACTACTAGGGGATCCTTTTGAGGAATCTTGGATTTGCTGCTGTGGGCTCCCACTGGCATTCCAAGTTGCTCGATTACAGGTTTTACCTTGTGTGGCGACCCCATTATGGTCAAGTGTGATACCACACCCATTACTACTACAGACAGTAATACCACTTGATTTTATGGCGATTTTCTGCTCAAAGGACGTGAAACATGTAACCATCAAAAGACCTTTAAATTGGGAAAACATGTGGTAAATGGCCTGATAAATCCAGTTGCTACATGTTATTCCACATTCCAGGCCCACAATTGGTAAAAACTCAATAATGGGGCGGTAATGCCATTTAATATTAGTAATAACGGGCCATGTGCTGCTACTCCAGTTTTCCCGGTGACTAGTAAGGCGATTACTAATTTGCAAAAAGGCTTTCTTACAAATAAGTATCAAGAACTAGCTCATAAACAAGAGTCGTCCGGGCCTGAGTCATAATGAAAAATAGCGTAGGTTCATTTATGGCAGCCAAACTGCCTTTTCATCTTGGTTTTTGTCACTTGTTGCCTCGATACGAACAGCTTTTTCCCTGGCCTTTATTTGTGTTTGAAAAGTAAAGCGGCCATATGGCATGAGAAATGTAAACACCATCTCAACTGCTCTGCCTGTCCAGTATTTATCTGAGTAAATAATCGCACAAAGGCTAGAAGTCTGAAGTGAAACACATGCTACGGATGCACGATCAAGAAAATGTCACAAATGCCAGTTCAACAATGGAGAAACACTTCAATTCAAAAATAATAATGTCTCTTCAGGGAGAAAGCTTGATGTGTAGCATGTTTTGTTATTAAGGGGATGCAAGCATACTTATCCAATTTAAAACGGCAACAAAGAACAGGATTTATACACTTATAATGTAGTAACAAAAGAACCATATTGACAGGTGTGCAATAATGGTATAATTTATTCTAACCACCCATGCCTACCTCGAGGTCCAAATGCCAACCGTGCAGCGCATTAAAGTATCCGCCAAGCACGAGGCCGACAGGAAACCGATTCATCAAAATTCAGAGGAGCGGAAGTGAGATCACGCCTTAAACTTCGATGACAGGCAGGTGGATTCCTCCGCCCCCAAGCACTCAGAATCTTCAAATATACCTGTTTACTACTTCTCCCTCCTTTTGTCTTCATGATGCCTGAGGCCAGGGATAGCAAGGGCACTACCAGGCTACTTAATGACAAGCTAGGTGTGGCATCCATAAATAATGTCATTGGACATAGAAATGAGTGTGCCAACATTCTACTTAGTTGATACTGTGTAATGTTCTATTACTTGTGAATGCAGCTTTGTGAACTTGATGCCAGCAGAACTGAGATGTGTTATTATATCCAGGTGGCATGGAATGTATGGGCACATAAACAAAAACATATGGCAAGTCATCAATAATTCTGACTTCGCTCTGAGTCATTGTCACATTCATCCCATTCTAGTGATGTGAGTAGTATAAGGAGATACCATTCATCCCCATTCATGCCCTTAAAAGTGACAGGTCCCCCTCCGGTCCCCCCGCCCCTCGCTGTGTCCTTAAAAGTGACGCGTGTCCTTAAAAGTGACAGGCCTCAAACCCCTCACTGTGTCCTTAAAAGTGACGCGTGCCCTTAAAAGTGACAGGCCTCAAACCTCTCTGTGTCCTTAAAAGTGACAGGCCTCAACCCCCTCGCTGTGTCCTTAAAAGTGAAGCGTGGCCTTAAAAGTGACAGGTCCCCCATCCCTTTGCAGTGTCCTTAAAAGTGACATGTGCGTGTGGGTATTTAAAACCGAGGGCTGCTGTGTTGGCAGTTGGCGTCTGAGCAGGCATACCTAAGCCCCCACCAGCCCCGGGGATATCTGGTGTTGTCTAACACATGGGTTTACGGTGCAGAGTTTTTAAAAAGGGTCTTTTCTTTAGAAGCAGATGCTGCAGTTTGAAATGCATCCCTGTCGTAGCTGGGGTCAGAAAACTATCCATTAGGCTCCCAAGTGACAACGTGAAAACACAAGAACAAAAGGCCAGTTACCCTGCCAGAGCACCGTTGAGAACAGGCAGAACTAATCAGCCTGTCCTAAGCTTCCCACGCGTCTTAAATTGTATAGTACAGGGTTTCTTTATAAACATACGACCATCTTTCCCAGGAGCGCAACCCCCAACAGGTCCTAGGTTTAATTATCAGATGTCACAGGTCAAAGGGCCATCTAACAAAGTCGTGGGATGGTCAGAAAACGGTCCCAATATTGACCCTCACTACAATGCTCTATTACCAATAATGACACGTACTACAAGCTTCTAAACACTCCCCTCCGTAAAGGGTCCTCCTTCCAATTCTCATGCCCTGCCAGGTATAAAAACCATACTTTAGAGCCCCGACACAAACAGCCATTCAAAAACCCATTAGGAGCGACCTTTGCTGCACAGACCCATCATCCCTGAAGTTTAAAGCCATCAATGGACCAGCCCAGCTTCTCCCAGATCGACGCAGCCTGCTACACATTAATGGAGGTACGTAAATAAGGGGCTGTGTTACAGGGTTAAGAGTGTGTAGGGCTTAAGAGTGTATGGGCTTATTTAATATGATGATGCCTGTATATAAATGAACAGCGTTGCATTTTAAAAGGTGTTTAACGCAAGGCATGATGTTGCTGACGCTGTTTTAATTAATGCTTAAGGAGAATTGGTAGGGTGCTTAATGTGAACAAACCTGCCATTTTAAATACAGTGTAGAACGTTTTATACGTGTATTTAAGAGTGAATACCACTAAGGGTTTGGCGTATACACATTGAAACAGCCTTAACACTTTAACCTGGTATCGAAGCATTTTACATGAACTGTAGTTTTAACGACCTTCATTTATAGTATACGTTTCACAAATAAAATAAATAAATAATACCACTTTGTACTCACCACCCAGGGGTTGAGGCTCTGTAGAGGCATGGGTCAAACGTGTGATTTCCCAGCTGCGCCATGGTGAGGCCGTCCACGGTGGTCCATGCGGTGCTCCGGGGTTGTTTATGCTGTTGTGCGCTCGATGTTGGGGGTAGGGATGGCGCCTGGGTGCGCAGGGTCTTGATGCCCCGCTTTTTAAAATTAAAGACCCCGGAGCCCGCTGTGCTCCATGCGGCGCTCCGGGTGTCCGTGAGGCTGTGGTGGGGGTCCGGCGTCTGTGGGCTCCTTGGGGGCTTGATACCGTTTTTTAAAATTAAAGACCCCGGAGCCCGCTGTGCTCCGTGCGGCGCTCCGGGTGTCTGTGGCTGTGGTGGGGTCCGGCACCTGTGGGCTCCTTGTGGGGCGTTCGGCCCCGTTTTTAAAAATTAAAGACCCCGGAGCCCGCTGTGCTCCATGCGGCGCTCCGGGTGTCTGTGCGGCTGTGGTGGGGGTCCGGCACCTGTGGGCTCCATGTGGGGCGCTCGGCCCCGTTGTTTTAAAATTAAAGGCCCCGGAGCCCGCTGTGCGCCATGCGGTGCTCCGGCGTTGCTGCGGCCGTTGTGGCTGGGGCTCCGGTGTCCCTG
Source organism: Calotriton arnoldi (assembly GCA_963921515.1). Lineage (NCBI taxonomy): Eukaryota > Metazoa > Chordata > Amphibia > Caudata > Salamandridae > Calotriton > Calotriton arnoldi. The sequence continues at coordinate 216,227 of CAWUFW010013266.1, forward strand.
GGGTCCAGTGAGGGGCGCGAGGCCCCTTTTAAAAAATAAAGGCCCCGGAGTCCGCTTGCCAAGGGCGCTGCTCCGGGGCTCGGGTGCGGGAGGTGTTGTGGGGGCCGGCGTTCTCGGACGCCGTGTGGGCGCGAGGCCCCGTTTTAAAAAAAATTAAAGGCCTCAGGAGCGCTGCTCCAGGGTTCTTGTGCGGGGCTGTGGGAGTAGGGATGGCGCCGGTGTGCGTTAGGCCGTACTTTAAAAAAAGGTCCCCGGAGCCCGCTTGCAAAGGGCGCTGCTCCGGGGTGCTGGCGTCGTTGTGGCTGGGGGCCCCAATGGCATCGCGGTGCACCAGGGCGCGAGGCCCCGTTGTAAAAATAAAAAATAAAAAAAAAGTGATTAAATAAGGCCCCCAGAGCCCTCTTACAACCGGCGCTGCTCTGGGGTCCGTTGGAGGTGGCGTTTTCAGGATCCACCACGAGGGTTACGATGGCTGCCGATTCATGGCTGCCAGGAGCTTTCCGCCGCGTTTGTCGAAGGAGGCCCTCCCAGCCGTGACATCATCACGGGGACTCCTCCCATTGATGACATCACGGCTGTGAGGGTCTTCCTTCGTCAAACACGGAGGTGAAGCTCATGGTAGGGATTTATTTATGCGTTTTTATATAGCGAGGACTTTACCCGAGGGTGTCAGAGCGCTTAACAACAGGATCAGCAACATTACATAAGAAGGAGGATACAAATTAGCATAATACAAAGACAAGCGTTACATTGCATGAGGAAAAAGTGACAATTGCGCAAAAAACAAACAAACCAAATACAAAAAAGAGGAATAAGTTCCAATAGGAAAAAGTGGCAGAGGTGCATTAAACATAGGATACCAAATACAAATGGCGGTATAATACTGCAATAAAAGGCAGTCACACATGACACACTGGGAAGGCGCTTCCCAATGCTGCAGTATGTCTGATGTTAGGCCGGGGCTCTAAGACGTGTGAAAGCCCAAAAAAACCAGCGCTAGCAGTATTGAGCGTGACCCTTCATTGTGAGCATGCCCCAGTGGCTTTAAGCAACAGTATTGTCGGTGTGGCACCAAGGTTTTAAATGGAAGCTTTTTCAATATTATATACACGTTATAGTTGCTGCTTATTTATCTTATGCAGCTAACAACCAGTGACAAACTGCTGCTGGGACTTATTGTGTAATATATATATATATATATATATTATCTGGATACCCTGCCATAAACATCTCATGCAAAAAGTAAGTGTGTGTGTGTGTGTGTGTGTGTGTGTGCGTGTGCGTGTGCGTGTGCGTGTGCGTGTGTGTGTGTGTGTGTGCGCGCGGGTTTTTTAAAACGCAAATGACAGCCCTAGTTTTAAGGGCTTATTTATTCTAAAGGTATCAGATGCCTATATTATTGGTGCATCTGCTTCCAGGGTAAAATAAATGGCTGAGTTTTGTTTGCAATTTAGATATTTATGTTAGCCCAAACTTTAACCATGCTGTTTAGCTGGGGGCATGTCTACAGTTTGTACACCCATAATCAGGGGCATGTATTCCGAGGTACTGTTTTATGTAGACGCTGTGTAAGGGTGCATGTCTCTCTGCGTTGTGTATTGGCGCTTTCTAAGGTGATTGTATGAACTTGTAATATTATGTTTATGAAGTGTAGTTTTAAATCAACCGTTTCTATTTATCCAGACGCAGGACATGCCGGAATTAATCCTAACCGCCTCTGAAATGCTAGCCCTACAGACAGGTACATGTGTTTTGAGGTGTATAGGTCCGTGTAGTTTTGTTCACATATATCTTAGAAGTTAGGTGTTTCTAATGGTGTTCTCGTGTATGTGTAATTTTATAGGTCTGGATCCCGAACTACAACGGATTCTTGATGATATAGAATGTCCCAAGGGTGGTCAAGACGCATCGCCATGTGTACAGGATAGCACCGTTCTTACAGGTAAATCAGAAAGGCGTTGCTTCTTTAAAGGTCTAAACCATGGGGTGTCTAGATCCCAAAAGACGTAGTTGTGAACTACAGGAACGCGCCGTAGAGGGGGCTACTAAGGCCTGGTATATACTGTAAATCTGATTATTTTTCTTTACAGGGTCCATGGCGTCACACACGGAAGCAGTGATTGTGCAAGAGCCGGCGCAGCGACCAAAAGAAAAGCCTGTGAAAAGGAAATCTTCAACATCTAAAGAAGGCCCTGCGGCAAAGAAACGATCTGTGAAAAGACATCTAAAAGGTGTGTTTTATACAAAAAGGGTGTGAAAAAGAACTCTCTGGGTTGTATTCTCTCAAACAAAGGGGTGCACCGCCATGTAGTACCAGATGTACTACTATGGGTATTGTAAGCATCTTATGTTCCTTATTGTTTCTAATATATATATTTTTTTATGTTACATTCTAGGAACCGTTCAAAAGAGCCACGGCGAAGATACGCCTAAGTCTAAGAGGTCTACAAAACCGTTGAGGGATATAACAAAGACCGTTCTGAACACCGGGTCTGCGGCAAAAGGAGTGAGTAGGCGTGTACGCCAGAATAAGATCTACACATACTACACCCACATGCAACAGGGAACCGACGTGGCCGATGTGTATCTGAACCCTCTCAAAGCCTCAAAAGGAACTCTAAGCTCAAACAAGCCCAAACTTAAGAAGAAGCAAATGGTCGCAGAACCACAGACATGCCCTTTAAACCTCAAGAAGCCGTCTTTGGGCCTGGAACCCCAAGCAACCCCTTTAGACCTCAGCATGAAACGGGTGGTCCCGGAGACCCTAGCGACACCTTTAGATCTAGCATTAACAAATGTTGCTAAGCAGGGGAACGATCCATCTACCCCGCGCTCTCTTTGGGCCTCCCGGCTGTGAAGCCTGTTGTGGAAGCTATGTTACAAACTCAAACCCCTAAAGTCAACAAGCTTTCAAGAAGTTATCTTAAGAATAAGCAAGGGGTACAGGCGTTACAAGTAGAAACATTGGCAGGATCCTTAAACAAACCGGCTACACCACAGGCCCCTTCCCATCCTATGACGCCCTCTATAGTTTCAAATAAATTAGCACCGTCTGTAGAGGAATGCCCCGTAGAACAGACCTCAAAACCTTCTAGAGGCGTTACTGAAGGGTTTAGGGGCCCCGGGTCTGGAAAAGGGCAGCCCCTAGGAGGAGCGTATAACACCAACAAAAGCTGTCTCAATACACTGGCAAGTATGGTAGACAAACTTGATAAACCCTCAGAAGCAGCGCCCGAGGGTCTTCTAGCACATACAGGGGGTTTTGCAGACCCCTGTTACACATTCACCCATCCCCGGCCCTGACAATAACTTAGCCGTTACCACCCTCGATTATTTCGACAGTCATTTAAACTCCCCGGACCTTATGTCCCCTATTACCCCACAGGGAGCTTACGACCCAACCAGCCCCGCGTCCAGTGTAAGCTCCGCAACACCCCCGACAACATACAACACTGACAGTACAGGGTGGGACGACTGGTCAATTCATAGTACGGGGTGACATTTAGTGAGCGCCTTTCCCAAATGCCCCGGGGTGTTCGCACTGGGATCCTATTTCTATGATCCCCCAGGCCCTCAGTTACAGAATGGCGTTGGGGATGAAGGACCATTAGAGGCCCCTGTGGTGTTAAAGGCTGTTATACAGCCAAACACCGTATTCATACCTAACCCACCACAATACGATGCTGTAGACCCAAATCCGGTACTAGATGCGCATGTAAAGGATATACAAATGGCTGTCAGAAAGCTAAAGCGCCAGGCGAAAACCGCAAACTTAAAAATGGGGTTGGGGGTAGCGGCGACAGGTCCATGGTGGCGGCACAGCAGAGGATACTGCAAAGAGTTGGCCTGTGTAAAGGCTGATCCTCAATACGTGCCAGGAAGCTGGCTCAGACATAGGGCGTATACATGCGTGACTAGGGCAGCGCCATACCCTAAAGAAACCCCATGCCAACGGTTCTAATAAAAAGCACACACATCAAAATATAGCAGCAAGGTCCAAGCAGTACTGACAAAGTCCCTGCGCTTCTTACGCATACTCCAGCGTAAAAAGTACATGGAACCATGCAGTCAGAGTCATACCCCGATGCCATCCATCCCCCAATACGTAAGTGTAGGAGGGATGGGTCCTGGGGAGGGCAACTGAATGATGTTGGCGGTAGAGCGCCAACACTACGCCACCCGGAACACATAGAGGTGCTGAGGGGTGGGTATGTAGCAGAGGCCTCCATGAGTACAGCGCACATAGACACACCCCATACTGTTCAGATAGGCGGGGGCCGGTTACCTAGAAAAGCATGGTCACGTAAAAAACAAAAGTGGGCTAATAGCGCCAAGCAGCGCCGCCTTTTAATAAGTAAATTAAAAAAAGCCCGAATATGTGCTACACGTGTGCTTAAAAGGCCCCCAGAGACCCTACTAAACCAGAACCCCCAAAATGATACGGCAGTAAGCTCCCCAACAAGTCAAATCCCTCAAGATGAGGATTCAGAGGTCGTCTATTTAGAGAGCATTAGAAGCTACAGGCGTGATGTAGAGAGATTTAATGCCACCGAGCACTACGAGGAGTTTAGGTTTACCAACCTCCACCAGATAAGGTCCTCCGATCACGGTGTTTTAGCTATACACCAGGCTGTGCAAACGCTCATAGAAAGGTTGTTACGCGATGTGGGTCCTAATGATTTTTTCCAACTACGCTTCCAGGGGCAGGGTTTTGACAGTCCTTTGTTCACCAAACGGAGGTCCCGAGATGTGTTTGACGCCGTGGAATTTTTAGAAAACCTTCGAGGCTTTTACAGAGCAAGGCTGAACTAGTAGCCTACGGTACTTTCCGTGTCATAGCCCTCATTGTAAGGGGTCGTGAGGGCGGTGTTTCAAGACCTTTAAAGAGTGTGCTATACAGTCAGATAATTGGTAAGAAACAGCGGTGGCTGCTCGACTTTAACAACGACACAACCAATATCTGTCTGGCGGCCAGCATCGTAGGATTGTTGATGGGCGCAACACCACCGACGCTGCCATCCTGTCTAGAGCGGCTGAAGCCCACGCCGTTCTTGAAATACCACCACAACGCATGGTCGGCTTTGGTGACATAGGTCTTTTGAGAACTATTTCTCTGTGACTGTGAAAGTTCTTTATCACAGCGGCTCTTGGAAGTACTTTACAACAGGGGACCGTGTGAGAAACAAGACCGTATATGTCCTTCACCACGAAAATCACTTTTACGGTATCTTGAACCTCAAAAGTTTTCTGGGTGTCAAGTACGTGTGCACACATTGTGACCACATATACAGCAGTAAGGACCGTCATCAGTGTGAAATGCATTGTAAGATGTGTCGGAGGGACGGCTGCGTCGTAGACGCTGCCCTGAAGGGGAGGTGTCGCACCTGTAAGATGTTTTGTCGCTCTCAAGACTGTTTGAGCAACCATAAGAAAACTGTTAAATGCATCCCTAAAATGGATTGCTTTGAGTGTGGTCGGTATGTGGCGACAGATCACAAATGCCAAGGTATGAAATGCCCCAGGTGTCAGACGTCTTTTGAGGCGGGTACCAAACATCAGTGGTACATGGTTAAAGGTAGACCCCAGACAAAAACCGAAGCATACATAGTGTTTGATATAGAGTGCACACAAGAGACGGGAGTACACCAACCTAACTATATTTACGCACACCATCTAACTTCCGACGCCAGCTGGGAGTTTGAAGGCAGAACGTGCGTTGGTGATTTCCTTAACACTTTCATTCAAACCAAATTCAAAGGGTATACCATGCTGGCCCACAACTCAAAAGCATACGACTCATTCTTTATTTTACAAAATATGATTCGTGAAAAGGTCCAAGTAGAACTCATCACTCAGGGGTCCAAGCTGATGTTGTTAACAGCAGTTCGGTTACAAATAAGGTTTATAGACACCCTGAATTTCCTGCCTATGAAATTGAGCAAGCTACCAAAAGCCTTTGGCTTCCCCGGTTGTAAAGGTTATTTTCCACACTTTTTAATACCTGGGCGAACCAGAATTATGTGGGTCCCATGCCCCCTCCTGACAGCTACGGGGTTGAATATATGATGCCATCCGAGAAGGAGAGCTTTCTAGAATGGTACTCTGAAAACAGTGAAAAGGAGTTTCATTTTCAAACGGAGTTGAAAGCTTATTGTCAGGCTGATGTAATGATCCTACGACAAGCGTGCAACCTCTTCAGAGATGTTGTGGTGGAAATGACTAAGAAAGTCAGTATCCTGAAACCCAAGAAGTCTCAAATGACAAAGAAAGTCAGGGTCTTGAAACCCAATACGCCTGAAATGCCGAAGGCTGTCGAATACATAGACCCTTTTCAAAACATCACATTGGCCTCCATGTGTATGTCCATCTACAAACACATGTTTTTAAGACCAAAAAGTATTGCACTAGTGCCTGTAGACCTCTATAATGGCAAACAGAAACGCTATTCAACCCCCTCGATCCGGTGGCTCATGTACATTTCTGAGAAGGAAGACGTACATATTCAACACGCCTTACAGGGTGGTGAATACCGTGTGGGTCCCTACTACCTGGATGGGTACGCTGTAATTAAGGGGTGCCGACGGCCTTTGAATACAATGGCTGCTTTTACCACGGCTGTCCCCAGTGTTACAAACCCCATGAGTTTAACAGACTGATGGGTGTCAAATTTGAACACTTACACAGACGTACACTGTTGAAGGCGCAGTATGTTGAAAAATGTGGCTTTGCTATGAGGGTTCTTTGGGAGCATGAGTGGCTAGAGATGTTAACAACCGACACAGCGCTCTGCTCTTTCCTTCAGAGTCATGATTTACCAGAACCTCTGGAACCCGCGATGCCTTATTCGGGGTCGTACAAATGCCATACAACTGTACAGGGCCGTGGGTGAGGGTGAGAAAATACACTACTATGATTTCACCAGTCTGTACCCTTTGTGAACAAAATGAAGGTATACCCATTAGGACACCCCACCATCATATATAGAGATTTTAAGCCCATATCCGAATACTTTGGGCTAGTCAAATGTGAAATCTATCCTCCACGACAGCTTTACTTTCCGGTGTTACCATACCGAGTCGATGGTAAACTGATGTTCCCCCTCTGTCGCACATGTGCGGTGCTTAAAGAGGTTGACGCTTGTAGACACACCGATGAACAAAGGATGCTCACAGGGACCTGGTGCAGCATCGAGGTAGAAGCGGTCTTAGAGAAAGGTTACAGGCTCGGTAGGATACCCTGAGGCCTCCTGCTTGTCTCTGAGAAACATATTAATGTATGGGGCAAAGAGACGTGTCGTGGTCCTCTGAAAATGCCATACCTCGTGTATCCTACCGAGCCTGTAACCTTTCTCTAAGGCCGCTTCTACCTCGATGCTGCACCAGGTCCCTGTGAGCATCCTTTGTTCATCGGTGTGTCTACAAGCGTCAACCTCTTTAAGCACCGCACATGTGCGACAGAGGGGGAACATCAGTTTACCATCGACTCGGTATGGTAACACCGGAAAGTAAAGCTGTCGTGGAGGATAGATTTCACATTTGACTAGCCCAAAGTATTCGGATATGGGCTTAAAATCTCTATATATGATGGTGGGGTGTCCTAATGGGTATACCTTCATTTTGTTCACAAAGGGTACAGACTGGTGAAATCATAGTAGTGTATTTTCTCACCCTCACCCACGGCCCTGTACAGTTGTATGGCATTTGTACGACTCCCGAATAAGGCATCGCGGGTTCCAGAGGTTCTGGTAAATCATGACTCTGAAGGAAAGAGCAGAGCGCTGTGTCGGTTGTTAACATCTCTAGCCACTCATGCTCCCAAAGAACCCTCATAGCAAAGCCACATTTTTCAACATACTGCGCTCTTCAACAGTGTACGTCTGTGTAAGTGTTCAAATTTGACACCCATCAGTCTGTTAAACTCATGGGGTTTGTAACACTGGGGACAGCCGTGGTAAAAGCAGCCATTGTATTCAAAGGCCGTCGGCACCCCCTTAATTACAGCGTACCCATCCAGGTAGTAGGGACCCACACGGTATTCACCACCCTGTAAGGCGTGTTGAATATGTACGTCTTCCTTCTCAGAAATGTACATGAGCCACCTGATCGAGGGGGTTGAATAGCGTTTCTGTTTGCCATTATAGAGGTCTACAGGCACTAGTGCAATACTTTTTGGTCTTAAAAACATGTGTTTGTAGATGGACATACACATGGAGGCCAATGTGATGTTTTGAAAAGGGTCTATGTATTCGACAGCCTTCGGCATTTCAGGCGTATTGGGTTTCAAGACCCTGACTTTCTTTGTCATTTGAGACTTCTTGGGTTTCAGGATACTGACTTTCTTAGTCATTTCCACCACAACATCTCTGAAGAGGTTGCACGCTTGTCGTAGGATCATTACATCAGCCTGACAATAAGCTTTCAACTCCGTTTGAAAATGAAACTCCTTTTCACTGTTTTCAGAGTACCATTCTAGAAAGCTCTCCTTCTCGGATGGCATCATATATTCAACCCCGTAGCTGTCAGGAGGGGGCATGGGACCCACATAATTCTGGTTCGCCCAGGTATTAAAAAAGTGTGGAAAATAACCTTTACAACCGGGGAAGCCAAAGGCTTTTGGTAGCTTGCTCAATTTCATAGGCAGGAAATTCAGGGTGTCTATAAACCTTATTTGTAACCGAACTGCTGTTAACAACATCAGCTTGGACCCCTGAGTGATGAGTTCTACTTGGACCTTTTCACGAATCATATTTTGTAAAATAAAGAATGAGTCGTATGCTTTTGAGTTGTGGGCCAGCATGGTATACCCTTTGAATTTGGTTTGAATGAAAGTGTTAAGGAAATCACCAACGCACGTTCTGCCTTCAAACTCCCAGCTGGCGTCGGAAGTTAGATGGTGTGCGTAAATATAGTTAGGTTGGTGTACTCCCGTCTCTTGTGTGCACTCTATATCAAACACTATGTATGCTTCGGTTTTTGTCTGGGGTCTACCTTTAACCATGTACCACTGATGTTTGGTACCCGCCTCAAAAGACGTCTGACACCTGGGGCATTTCATACCTTGGCATTTGTGATCTGTCGCCACATACCGACCACACTCAAAGCAATCCATTTTAGGGATGCATTTAACAGTTTTCTTATGGTTGCTCAAACAGTCTTGAGAGCGACAAAACATCTTACAGGTGCGACACCTCCCCTTCAGGGCAGCGTCTACGACGCAGCCGTCCCTCCGACACATCTTACAATGCATTTCACACTGATGACGGTCCTTACTGCTGTATATGTGGTCACAATGTGTGCACACGTACTTGACACCCAGAAAACTTTTGAGGTTCAAGATACCGTAAAAGTGATTTTCGTGGTGAAGGACATATACGGTCTTGTTTCTCACACGGTCCCCTGTTGTAAAGTACTTCCAAGAGCCGCTGTGATAAAGAACTTTCACAGTCACAGAGAAATAGTTCTCAAAAAGACCTATGTCACCAAAGCCGACCATGCGTTGTGGTGGTATTTCAAGAACGGCGTGGGCTTCAGCCGCTCTAGACAGGATGGCAGCGTCGGTGGTGTTGCGCCCCATCAACAATCCTACGATGCTGGCCGCCAGACAGATATTGGTTGTGTCGTTGTTAAAGTCGAGCAGCCACCGCTGTTTCTTACCAATTATCTGACTGTATAGCACACTCTTTAAAGGTCTTGAAACACCGCCCTCACGACCCCTTACAATGAGGGCTATGACACGGAAAGTACCGTAGGCTACTAGTTCAGCCTTGCTCTGTAAAAGCCTCGAAAGGTTTTCTAAAAATTCCACGGCGTCAAACACATCTCGGGACCTCCGTTTGGTGAACAAAGGACTGTCAAAACCCTGCCCCTGGAAGCGTAGTTGGAAAAAAATCATTAGGACCCACATCGCGTAACAACCTTTCTATGAGCGTTTGCACAGCCTGGTGTATAGCTAAAACACCGTGATCGGAGGACCTTATCTGGTGGAGGTTGGTAAACCTAAACTCCTCGTAGTGCTCGGTGGCATTAAATCTCTCTACATCACGCCTGTAGCTTCTAATGCTCTCTAAATAGACGACCTCTGAATCCTCATCTTGAGGGATTTGACTTGTTGGGGAGCTTACTGCCGTATCATTTTGGGGGTTCTGGTTTAGTAGGGTCTCTGGGGGCCTTTTAAGCACACGTGTAGCACATATTCGGGCTTTTTTAATTTACTTATTAAAAGGCGGCGCTGCTTGGCGCTATTAGCCCACTTTTGTTTTTTACGTGACCATGCTTTTCTAGGTAACCGGCCCCCGCCTATCTGAACAGTATGGGGTGTGTCTATGTGCGCTGTACTCATGGAGGCCTCTGCTACATACCCACCCCTCAGCACCTCTATGTGTTCCGGGTGGCGTAGTGTTGGCGCTCTACCGCCAACATCATTCAGTTGCCCTCCTCAGGACCCATCCCTCCTACACTTACGTATTGGGGGATGGATGGCATCGGGGTATGACTCTGACTGCATGGTTCCATGTACTTTTTACGCTGGAGTATGCGTAAGAAGCGCAGGGACTTTGTCAGTACTGCTTGGACCTTGCTGCTATATTTTGATGTGTGTGCTTTTTATTAGAACCGTTGGCATGGGGTTTCTTTAGGGTATGGCGCTGCCCTAGTCACGCATGTATACGCCCTATGTCTGAGCCAGCTTCCTGGCACGTATTGAGGATCAGCCTTTTACACAGGCCAACTCTTTGCAGTATCCTCTGCTGTGCCGCCACCATGGACCTGTCGCCGCTACCCCCAACCCCATTTTTAAGTTTGCGGTTTTCGCCTGGCGCTTTAGCTTTCTGACAGCCATTTGTATATCCTTTACATGCGCATCTAGTACCGGATTTGGGTCTACAGCATCGTATTGTGGTGGGTTAGGTATGAATACGGTGTTTGGCTGTATAACAGCCTTTAACACCACAGGGGCCTCTAATGGTCCTTCATCCCCAACGCCATTCTGTAACTGAGGGCCTGGGGGATCATAGAAATAGGATCCCAGTGCGAACACCCCGGGGCATTTGGGAAAGGCGCTCACTAAATGTCACCCCGTACTATGAATTGACCAGTCGTCCCACCCTGTACTGTCAGTGTTGTATGTTGTCGGGGGTGTTGCGGAGCTTACACTGGACGCGGGGCTGGTTGGGTCGTAAGCTCCCTGTGGGGTAATAGGGGACATAAGGTCCGGGGAGTTTAAATGACTGTCGAAATAATCGAGGGTGGTAACGGCTAAGTTATTGTCAGGGCCGGGGATGGGTGAATGTGTAACAGGGGTCTGCAAAACCCCCTGTATGTGCTAGAAGACCCTCGGGCGCTGCTTCTGAGGGTTTATCAAGTTTGTCTACCATACTTGCCAGTGTATTGAGACAGCTTTTGTTGGTGTTATACGCTCCTCCTAGGGGCTGCCCTTTTCCAGACCCGGGGCCCCTAAACCCTTCAGTAACGCCTCTAGAAGGTTTTGAGGTCTGTTCTACGGGGCATTCCTCTACAGACGGTGCTAATTTATTTGAAACTATAGAGGGCGTCATAGGATGGGAAGGGGCCTGTGGTGTAGCCGGTTTGTTTAAGGATCCTGCCAATGTTTCTACTTGTAACGCCTGTACCCCTTGCTTATTCTTAAGATAACTTCTTGAAAGCTTGTTGACTTTAGGGGTTTGAGTTTGTAACATAGCTTCCACAACAGGCTTCACAGCCGGGAGGCCCAAAGAGAGCGCGGGGTAGATGGATCGTTCCCCTGCTTAGCAACATTTGTTAATGCTAGATCTAAAGGTGTCGCTAGGGTCTCCGGGACCACCCGTTTCATGCGGAGGTCTAAAGGGGTTGCTTGGGGTTCCAGGCCCAAAGACGGCTTCTTGAGGTTTAAAGGGCATGTCTGTGGTTCTGCGACCATTTGCTTCTTCTTAAGTTTGGGCTTGTTTGAGCTTAGAGTTCCTTTTGAGGCTTTGAGAGGGTTCAGATACACATCGGCCACGTCGGTTCCCTGTTGCATGTGGGTGTAGTATGTGTAGATCTTATTCTGGCGTACACGCCTACTCACTCCTTTTGCCGCAGACCCGGTGTTCAGAACGGTCTTTGTTATATCCCTCAACGGTTTTGTAGACCTCTTAGACTTAGGCGTATCTTCGCCGTGGCTCTTTTGAACGGTTCCTAGAATGTAACATAAAAAATATATATATTAGAAACAATAAGGAACATAAGATGCTTACAATACCCATAGTAGTACATCTGGTACTACATGGCGGTGCACCCCTTTGTTTGAGAGAATACAACCCAGAGAGTTCTTTTTCACACCCTTTTTGTATAAAACACACCTTTTAGATGTCTTTTCACAGATCGTTTCTTTGCCGCAGGGCCTTCTTTAGATGTTGAAGATTTCCTTTTCACAGGCTTTTCTTTTGGTCGCTGCGCCGGCTCTTGCACAATCACTGCTTCCGTGTGTGACGCCATGGACCCTGTAAAGAAAAAATAATCAGATTTACAGTATATACCAGGCCTTAGTAGCCCCCTCTACGGCGCGTTCCTGTAGTTCACAACTACGTCTTTTGGGATCTAGACACCCCATGGTTTAGACCTTTTAAAGAAGCAACGCCTTTCTGATTTACCTGTAAGAACGGTGCTATCCTGTACACATGGCGATGCGTCTTGACCACCCTTGGGACATTCTATATCATCAAGAATCCGTTGTAGTTCGGGATCCAGACCTATAAAATTACACATACACGAGAACACCATTAGAAACACCTAACTTCTAAGATATATGTGAACAAAACTACACGGACCTATACACCTCAAAACACATGTACCTGTCTGTAGGGCTAGCATTTCAGAGGCGGTTAGGATTAATTCCGGCATGTCCTGCGTCTGGATAAATAGAAACGGTTGATTTAAAACTACACTTCATAAACATAATATTACAAGTTCATACAATCACCTTAGAAAGCGCCAATACACAACGCAGAGAGACATGCACCCTTACACAGCGTCTACATAAAACAGTACCTCGGAATACATGCCCCTGATTATGGGTGTACAAACTGTAGACATGCCCCCAGCTAAACAGCATGGTTAAAGTTTGGGCTAACATAAATATCTAAATTGCAAACAAAACTCAGCCATTTATTTTACCCTGGAAGCAGATGCACCAATAATATAGGCATCTGATACCTTTAGAATAAATAAGCCCTTAAAACTAGGGCTGTCATTTGCGTTTTAAAAAAAACCCGCGCGCGCACACACACACACGCACACGCACACGCACACGCACACGCACACACACACACACACACACACACTTACTTTTTGCATGAGATGTTTATGGCAGGGTATCCAGATATATATATATATATATATATATTACACAATAAGTCCCAGCAGCAGTTTGTCACTGGTTGTTAGCTGCATAAGATAAATAAGCAGCAACTATAACGTGTATATAATATTGAAAAAGCTTCCATTTAAAACCTTGGTGCCACACCGACAATACTGTTGCTTAAAGCCACTGGGGCATGCTCACAATGAAGGGTCACGCTCAATACTGCTAGCGCTGGTTTTTTTGGGCTTTCACACGTCTTAGAGCCCCGGCCTAACATCAGACATACTGCAGCATTGGGAAGCGCCTTCCCAGTGTGTCATGTGTGACTGCCTTTTATTGCAGTATTATACCGCCATTTGTATTTGGTATCCTATGTTTAATGCACCTCTGCCACTTTTTCCTATTGGAACTTATTCCTCTTTTTTGTATTTGGTTTGTTTGTTTTTTGCGCAATTGTCACTTTTTCCTCATGCAATGTAACGCTTGTCTTTGTATTATGCTAATTTGTATCCTCCTTCTTATGTAATGTTGCTGATCCTGTTGTTAAGCGCTCTGACACCCTCGGGTAAAGTCCTCGCTATATAAAAACGCATAAATAAATCCCTACCATGAGCTTCACCTCCGTGTTTGACGAAGGAAGACCCTCACAGCCGTGATGTCATCAATGGGAGGAGTCCCCGTGATGATGTCACGGCTGGGAGGGCCTCCCTTCGACAAACGCGGCGGGAAAGCTCCTGGCAGCCATGAATCGGCAGCCATCGTAACCCTCGTGGTGGATCCTGAAAACGCCACCTCCAACGGACCCCAGAGCAGCGCCGGTTGTAAGAGGGCTCTGGGGGCCTTATTTAATCACTTTTTTTTTTATTTTTTATTTTTACAACGGGGCCTCGCGCCCCTGTGCACCGCGATGCCATTGGGGCCCCCAGCCACAACGACGCCAGCACCCCGGAGCAGCGCCCTTTGCAAGCGGGCTCCGGGGACCTTTTTTTTTTTTTTTAAAGTACGGCCTAACGCACACCGGCGCCATCCCTACTCCCACAGCCCCGCACAAGAACCCTGGAGCAGCGCTCCTGAGGCCTTTAATTTTTTTTAAAAACGGGGCCTCGCGCCCACACGGCGTCCGAGAACGCCGGCCCCCACAACACCTCCCGCACCCGAGCCCCGGAGCAGCGCCCTTGGCAAGCGGACTCCGGGGCCTTTATTTTTTTAAAAAGGGGCCTCGCGCCCCCTCACTGGACCCCAGGGACACCGGAGCCCCAGCCACAACGGCCGCAGCAACGCCGGAGCACCGCATGGCGCACAGCGGGCTCCGGGGCCTTTAATTTTAAAACAACGGGGCCGAGCGCCCCACATGGAGCCCACAGGTGCCGGACCCCCACCACAGCCGCACAGACACCCGGAGCGCCGCATGGAGCACAGCGGGCTCCGGGGTCTTTAATTTTTTAAAAACGGGGCCGAACGCCCCACAAGGAGCCCACAGGTGCCGGACCCCCACCACAGACACCCGGAGCGCCGCACGGAGCACAGCGGGCTCCGGGGTCTTTAATTTTAAAAAAACGGTATCAAGCCCCCCAAGGAGCCCACAGACGCCGGACCCCCACCACAGCCTCACGGACACCCGGAGCGCCGCATGGAGCACAGCGGGCTCCGGGGTCTTTAATTTTAAAAAGCGGGGCATCAAGACCCTGCGCACCCAGGCGCCATCCCTACCCCCAACATCGAGCGCACAACAGCATAAACAACCCCGGAGCACCGCATGGACCACCGTGGACGGCCTCACCATGGCGCAGCTGGGAAATCACACGTTTGACCCATGCCTCTACAGAGCCTCAACCCCTGGGTGGTGACTACAAAGTGGTATTATTTATTTATTTTATTTGTGAAACGTATACTATAAATGAAGGTCGTTAAAACTACAGTTCATGTAAAATGCTTCGATACCAGGTTAAAGTGTTAAGGCTGTTTCAATGTGTATACGCCAAACCCTTAGTGGTATTCACTCTTAAATACACGTATAAAACGTTCTACACTGTATTTAAAATGGCAGGTTTGTTCACATTAAGCACCCTACCAATTCTCCTTAAGCATTAATTAAAACAGCGTCAGCAACATCATGCCTTGCGTTAAACACCTTTTAAAATGCAACGCTGTTCATTTATATACAGGCATCATCATATTAAATAAGCCCATACACTCTTAAGCCCTACACACTCTTAACCCTGTAACACAGCCCCTTATTTACGTACCTCCATTAATGTGTAGCAGGCTGCGTCGATCTGGGAGAAGCTGGGCTGGTCCATTGATGGCTTTAAACTTCAGGGATGATGGGTCTGTGCAGCAAAGGTCGCTCCTAATGGGTTTTTGAATGGCTGTTTGTGTCGGGGCTCTAAAGTATGGTTTTTATACCTGGCAGGGCATGAGAATTGGAAGGAGGACCCTTTACGGAGGGGAGTGTTTAGAAGCTTGTAGTACGTGTCATTATTGGTAATAGAGCATTGTAGTGAGGGTCAATATTGGGACCGTTTTCTGACCATCCCACGACTTTGTTAGATGGCCCTTTGACCTGTGACATCTGATAATTAAACCTAGGACCTGTTGGGGGTTGCGCTCCTGGGAAAGATGGTCGTATGTTTATAAAGAAACCCTGTACTATACAATTTAAGACGCGTGGGAAGCTTAGGACAGGCTGATTAGTTCTGCCTGTTCTCAACGGTGCTCTGGCAGGGTAACTGGCCTTTTGTTCTTGTGTTTTCACGTTGTCACTTGGGAGCCTAATGGATAGTTTTCTGACCCCAGCTACGACAGGGATGCATTTCAAACTGCAGCATCTGCTTCTAAAGAAAAGACCCTTTTTAAAAACTCTGCACCTTAAACCCATGTGTTAGACAACACCAGATACCCCCGGGGGGCTGGTGGGGGCTTAGGTATGCCTGCTCAGACGCCAACTGCCAACACAGCAGCCCTCGGTTTTAAATACCCACACGCACATGTAACTTATAAGGACACTGCAAAGGGATGGGGGACCTGTCACTTTTAAGGCCACGCTTCACTTTTAAGGACACAGCGAGGGGGTTGAGGCCTGTCACTTTTAAGGACACAGAGAGGTTTGAGGCCTGTCACTTTTAAGGGCACGCGTCACTTTTAAGGACACAGTGAGGGGTTTGAGGCCTGTCACTTTTAAGGACACGCGTCACTTTTAAGGACACAGCGAGGGGCGGGGGACCGGAGGGGGACCTGTCACTTTTAAGGGCATGAATGGGGATGAATGGTATCTCCTTATACTACTGATGTGCATATCTGTAGTTGTTGACTGAAGACCTTTCTTGAATGGCTGTCCATTTAAAGAGTCAATGCTAGTTCTGTGTACTAACATTGAGTTTGTATGGGACGGGGACCTCGGACTAATATGGAAATGTACAGGGACAGAGCCCTAGTTAAAAAAAACACTTACAAATGTTTGCATGCTTGTAAATTGCACTAATGACCCAAGCCAGGTCATTTATAGCCATGCATTAGTCCTAAAGCAGGCACTACAGTTGATGTGCCGCTTTAGCACTAGCACCAATGAAGAAGAGTCTAGCTAGTCAGACTAGCCCACATTTACCATGAGTCGCTTGACATTAGTATGTAGCCGGGCACGGCTGTCCATGTAAATGTGGAAACTGAGGGCAAATATTCAGTTCAATTCAAGAAATCTTTATTCGGCCAATCCTGGCCATAAAGGAGATGTACCAATATTATACAATCAAGCAAGATAAAAGTAATACAACAGCCTAAACCTGTAAACAGATGCCAACAAAGGCATATAGGTCGAACAATAATCAACAACAATAAAAAAGTGCGAAGTGCACAATAAAACTATATGACAGAATCAACTACAATAGGGTATCTAAAAAGAATAAAAAACAGTTAAAATACAATATCATCGTGAAATAAAACATACATACTTATCCAACCATAGGATTCCTCACTCTAACGCTGCCCTAAGAGATTAACTCACCCTGCAGCAAATAATTGGAGTGATGCAGGGCCTCTGAGCATCTTTGGTATCCCAATGAATTTAGTAGGGGTTTAAGAAAATATCTTTGTGGGTAACTAAAGTGATTACAGAAAAAACATATAATGCAAGAGCGATTGTGAAGAGACCCCGTTAGAGGAACAAGCCTGATTAGTACCCCCCAAAACATCAATAATCATTCCAGTGCTTACATGTCACCAAACTGAACCAGACCTAAAGCGGAAGAGGAGAGACCTCTCCCATTGCATTAGGTCTAGTGTAAGATAAAAAACCGTCTCCACACTAGCGATGGTCCGATAAAAAGTAATCACAGAGATTTTCCCCAGCTCTACTTGCATCCTATTTTCATCACACTTTTCCAAAAAGAGGCGCTTTACCTGTGATTTATCTCCTTTATTTCTGTTGGGGACAAAAACAGAGGGGCCAACCCCAACGAATGAAAAGATGCAGAGATGTAATTCAACCAATGGATAAAGCGCCAATTATCTAAACTCGTGCAGTCTAGAATAACATCTCTGCAGAACTTTGCTCAGGGGTTCGTCCATATGCTCACCCACAAAAGTAAAAGAGCTAATCGCACAGAATCCTCAATATAATGCGGATTTTACTCTGCGTGAAGGATGAGACAAGAAGTGCCCAGGGGAAGTTGTAGGAATCGTCTGCATATATGGTTTTCTTCTGTTTGAAGGCGGAGCACTGATGGTGACCCAATATTCCTGCCCCATACGTGGCGGATGGAACGCATTGCGCGTTGTGAATTTTTAAGAGAGGTAAAATGGTCCCCTTCATCCTTGATTTGGATATATTAAAATGGCTCCAGCTGACCTACTAAGTTTTCGACACATACTAGTAAGTTGAGGCTGCCAACAACCCAAGGAATTGAAATTAACACCTAAGTAACTAAAAGGTTTTATGCTGTGCAAAGGCTGGCCTTCAATTGAGATCCTACGAATCTCAGTCCTGCCTGGGCCACAGGCCATAATATGAGATATGCCATAATTAGATAACAAATCAAGGCTGTTCACAAACTGGACGAAGTGGTCCACCAGCACTTATAGAGCTTTGGACGTCCAGGCTAGTAGGGATCGCGTCGTCTGTGTATAACAGCGCTAGCACCTGGGTAGCAGCAACTCTACGGGTGTCAACCTGAACAGAAGTTAGGTGTGGACAAAGATTATTGATATATAAAATAAAAAGTATGGGGGCCAAAATACACCCTTGGTGCATACTGTGCCTAATGCTGAATGCCCGAGACATATCACCATCTGGGGTCAAATGCACCCTAACCGCTAAGCCAGTGTGCAGGTTGTACAAGAAATTCACCAAACTCACATCGGCACCCAAATCCAGTATTCTCAGCCACAACTTGGGTCTGTTGACAGAGTCAAATGCTGTTGAGAGATCCACAAAAGGCCAAATGTAATGGACAGCGCTTAACTAAAGTGTACTTATTGACTATTAAGCTCAAGGTCAAACATTGCTCAATTGTCCAGAACCCTGGGTGAAACCCAAATTGAAGGGGGGACAAGATATGCTGCTCCTGTGTCCATGTCGCGAGGTGATTATATATATATAATCCAACCATTAATTTTTACCGTAATAGAGAGATTTGTCTATAGCCCTTTGGGAACATCCGATCACATTTTTAAAAAATAGGTGCATTGGTCGCAAGTTTCCATGAATGGGGAATGGATGTATTCAGCGAACCGTTAAAAACGTTGGTGATCAGGGGACCCCAAAGAGCGACATTACATTTTATTAAATCAATCGGGGTCCCATATAGGCCTGGTGCCATACCACTAACACGCTCGTGTATGGCCGTTTTAACTTCTGGGAAGGATATAGTCATGGGAGGGGAATTATTTAACTTGCTGTTTAAAAGACCAACTACCTCAACATCCTCCTCTAGATAGTTTATAGTGGAGAAATAGGCCTCCCAGTCGGAACCTAGGATGTTACATTGCAACAGAGACTTTTCTGGGGCATTTTTCGATTTTATTTTATTATGGGTGTCCCAGAAAGACTTGCTATTATTGCCATTCACAGCTGATTCCAGAGTTTCCCAATCCAATTTATGCAAGGCATCCTTTCTAGCTTTAAGAGTAAGTTTATATGCTTGGCATGCTGACCGGACATCAGAGGGGACTCTCTGGGAAGAAATCAAAGCTAGCCTTAAACATCGGTCAGCAACTGAACAATGCTTGTCAAACCACTGAGGATCTTCTTTATCTAACAGCACAGGTTTAGAGCCAGATGTAAGACACTTTTTAGTGGTTGTAAATGGTAAATTGGCCCATTTGCAACAGCTGAAAAGAGTTGTGGTATGTAGAAACCCTATTTTGCTAGTCGGTAACCCATTACCGACTCGCAAAATAGTGTTTGTGAGTCGCTATTAGGAAGGGGCATGCTAAGGGCGTCTCTTTCAAATAGAGAGTTGCACTGGTATGTACGATTGTTTTGCAACTGCCACCTAGAAGGACTTGCCCGTTAGCCCCACGCGGCTTACTCCTCTGCTGTTTTTAGATCACACATTCCTCCCGTGGGAGTTTCCTGACTGGGACTAGCCCCGTCGACCTCTCCGTGTTGGAAGCCACAATAGGGTTATCGATGGCGGGGAGGCTTGAGCTTGCACACCCCCATGCCACTGTGTTACACATTATTTTTACAAATAGGAGCTGATGGACAAAAACACAGCACAGAAACCTCTTTAGTTTCCAGAGTGTCCAAGTGTGACATAAGAGGAGAATGTTCAGATTTAACCAGGTCTTAAATTGATAAAAGAGGCCTTCCAGGTGCAGTGATAGGCTGTCAGTCGCCAAATGCAGGAAAATCACCCCCATTAAGGGGGATGTGCAAGTAAAGGGAGGACGAGAAAGGCAAGTCCTCAGGTCATCAGTCTAACAGGAAATTGACCGTGAAACCACTGGGTCTGAGACAATATTATCACAGCGCTGCTTGCGAATCCCTCGTTTATACTTTCTTGGTGGCGCTGCGGACTTTGATAGTGACTGTGAGGGGAATGACAACTTGAAAGAGTGAAACCTAAATGAAGATGTACAGGGTGGAGTACCTAATGCTCCTGTATCAGTGGCAGAAGGATAGTCCACCAGGGAGGAGTTTGGCAGACTATTGGTCTGAACATCGCCAGCACTTAAAGATAGTCTCCTCTCTGCAAGCATGATCTCCCCACTGACAGCGTTCATAGCCCACTCCAGCATGCGATCGATAGGGGTAGGTTTATAAAGTGCCAGAATCTGTGTCCTTCTTTTTCCCCATGATGAACAAATTCAGCTGTCAGTAGGAATAAACGGGATATGGTGAAGATGACCCACCGATAACAAAAATGGTGATAACGCAAGGACAGACTTTACAACAAACACGCTGATAAAAACAGGATAGGGGTCACAGTAAGAGCCGCACCTTTCAATGTTGTTGAGCCGGTTTAGCTCGCCTTCTTCTTCCCAAACTGGGGTGGCATGGTGAGCAAAAGAACAATGGATTTAACCCAGATCTCTTGACTGGGGTGACTGATGGAAAAGTTTCAGCACTCTGTCAATCATCTTGTTGTGTTTGCTCTGTTCGCTCTAAGTGGTTAAGGGTATGCCTAGACATGGGTCCCTTGCTCGCTGTGCCACTAAATTCAAGCTAGCCTGGCTGATGAGGAGTGATACCCTGAAACCGTTCCCAGAATGCCTTTATCCGGTCCAGGGAGGACTTAGCCTGGCAGTTCGGGCTTGACTGTTCCCATGAGGAGCAGAGTCAAGACTGCTTGCATATGGCTGGGTCCAAACTGGAGTTGCATGTTGAGCAAAAGAAAAATGAATTCAACCCAGATCTTTTGACTGGGGTGAGTTTTTGAAAAGTGTCAGCACTCTGTCCATCATCATGTTGTGTTTGCTATGTTTGCCGTAGCTGGCCAAGGGTATGCCTAGACGTGGGTCCCTTGCTCGCTGTGCCACTAGATTCAAGCTAGCCTGGCTGATGAGGGGTGATACTCTGAAACTGGTCCTAGGATGCCTGATTCCGGTCCAGGGAGGACTTGGCTGGGCAGTTCAGGCTGGACTGTTCCCATGAGGTGCAGGGTCAAGACTGATTTGCATATAGCTGGGTCCAAACTGGGATGGCATGGTGAGCAAAAGAACAATGAATTTAACCCAGATCTCTTGACTGGGGTGAGTGTTTAAAAAATTTCAGCACTCCGTCCATCATCTTGTTGTGTTTGTTATGTTCGCCCTAAGTGGCCAAGGGTATGCCCAGACGTAGATCCCTTGCTCGCTGTGTCACTGGATTCAAGCTAGCCTGGCTGATGAGGGGTGATACTCTGCAACCGGTCCCAGGATGCCTGTTTCGGTTCCAGGGAGGACTTAGCCTGGCAGTTCGGGCTAAATTGTTCCCATGAGGAGCAGGGTCAAGACTGATTTGCATATGGCTGGGTCTAAACTGGGGTGGCATGGCGAGCAAAAGAACAATGGATTTAACCCAGATCTCTTGACTGCTGTGAGTGTTTGATAAGTTTCAGCACTCCATCCATAATCTTGTTGTGTTTGCTTTCTTCTTCCCACAGCAGGTGCTGGGGAGCACAATTACACCTCTATGCAAAGTGGGGGTAAGGTAGAATACGCCAATTGTACACCTCGATTCGCAGATATAAATGGATGACCCAGCCCAGCCTCATCCAGCTACGGAAGGGTGCAGACAGGCCTGCCCTTGGCCCGGGCTTTGCCCGGGCACGTCTTGTGCTGCTGGAGTGATTCTGCGCTTAAGAGGGCTGCAGGGCCAATGTGCGCTGTCTGGCTGCCTCCTGGAGGGAGATGCAGCGTGGGATGCTGG
The DNA here is from genome assembly GCA_963921515.1 of Calotriton arnoldi. Lineage (NCBI taxonomy): Eukaryota > Metazoa > Chordata > Amphibia > Caudata > Salamandridae > Calotriton > Calotriton arnoldi. The sequence continues at coordinate 238,410 of CAWUFW010013266.1, forward strand.
TCACAGTAGTCCCCTCCTGTCAACATCGCTGGGTTCTGCATTATCGGCCCCGAGTATCAAAAGCAGCAGTGCTTCACACTTGCACCACCCCCCCAACCAGGGAGCTGGTTCTACAAAATTGCCAGGGCTGATTTGGGTTCCCAGTCCAGCCCTGCTTGCTGTTCCTCCAGCTTACAGATGGAACCCTTGATTCGGTGGTCCCTTTACCAGAGGACTGCCAAGTCATCATACGGCCAGACGCTCTGCCCTATTTAGGTTTAGAAAATCATCACACATTTTTCACTGCCGAGGGCAGCCATGTGAGACATGGTCGCAGGCAGGGAAATGGCACAATGACTCATGAGTTTAGAGGAAAAAACTCCCCACACACCAGACTGTTATTATTTTGCTCTGCAAGAACAGACTGCTGCTTTGGAGTTTGCTCCTACACAACAAAATACTGTATATTATAATCTTAAACTCAAATGGATTGAATCTAAAGAGCCCTCTTTTTTCCTTTTTCTTTCAAGAAGAGTGCAAGTATTAGAAACATCTTGGTACACACTAGACCTTTGACAACAAAAACCAGAGGAATGATGGATTTGACACCTTGAGGCTTACCACCCATCACTGGGCTTGTGGTAGCTTACAACAAACAGCAAAACTGTGGACTTGGATTTAAAATACCCTTGGAAATTGTGTAACCACACTACTTGCAACTCTGAGAATGTGGTCTACCTCATAAAATGCCCTTGTGGGTATCAATATGTAGGAATGACGACAAAACGAGTAAAAGTCAGGATCCTGGAACATATGAGCAATATAAGGTGCAAGAGGGTAACAATTAAATTGACAGCATACTTTATTGAAATGCGATACTCTGAAAAAGATCTTAGATGGATGGTAATAGACAAACTGTACCTCCACACGACAATAATAGATGTCACAAATCTTTTGTTCCAACGAGGACAAAGATGGGTGCATAGGCTGAGAAGTAGTGAACAGGGTCTGAATGACTCCATTCCATGGCACCATCTTAATATCACTGGATAACAGTAAAGAATTAGCGGAATTCACTCAGATTTAGTGTCTGGGCTCTCCTAACTAATCTCCCATTTATGGAACTATGGGTCATGAAGAAGGGCGAGTATAGTCAGTCGGTTTCCCCAAATCTAGTAAACAAGAAAGGATGTGGCACCACAATAGAAAGATATAAGAGGAGTTAATCCAGAGTGGCATAGATGTACTAGAGAACATTTACTGTGGAGATTATGTAGGAGATTAAATAACGTCTCACCGGTATGTAGTTTCTGGTGTTTCACCGAACTTATGGATTTGAGTTAATTACAGAGTTGGTGGGGAAAATTCAGATCCCCGCCTATGGAACAACTGGGGGATCGGCGACCTTCATACTAATTTACAAGATGGCTGTTAAAATTGCAAACAAGTGAGGTGGGGGAAATCAGCTTTTTTTCATATCAGATCGCGTGATACATCCTAGAAGGTCAGTTACCACACATTATTTTGGCATCAACAATTTACAGCAGAACGAGCATATAGCAATTCGCTCTAATTTTGGGATTTATGCAGGGCTTTAAGTGGGCCGGGTCTCACCGGGGCTGAGCACCGGCAGTTTTTTAAAGTAGGCCTCGAAACGGGTCTCTCTCGGGCTCTCTTTTGTGCCCTGGCACAGGCGGTCCGTTTTTCTCTGGACTGCAGTGACAGCAGGCACATCGATGTGCGGGTGCTCACACTGCTCACTTCTTAGTAGTAGAGAAGTTACAGCATGACGTCAAGCCAGGTGAGCGTTGTAGGGGAAGGGAAATCTTTTAAAGATAGTCATTTTCTCTCTGGATTTCCCTTCTCTTTTTGAAACTCAGGAGCAGCAACATCGTCTTGGTGTCACCAGGGCTTTAAGTGAAAGCTTTTTCAATATTATATAAAATCCATAGTTGCTGCTATTCATCTTATGCAACTAACAACCATTGACAAAAGCCAATAGTCCTGACTTGTTGTAGGTATGATGTTACTTGTGTTATATATCTTGATGCAATGACAGAAACAGCAAAATACCAGTCGGGTGGGACACCATGCTGAGCACAGATTTTTAGCTTAGATGTTTTTAAGCCACGCCCTTAATTTCATCGGCCACGCCCCTTTAAGATACCCTGTAGTTTTTTCATCCCACTTAAAGCCCTGGATTTATGGAACTGTTTAAAACACACACTAGATTAGGGAACTAGTTCCTTAATAAGTAATAACACTCCCAATCAACTTGTCAGAAACTCGCAACCATCTTAAGATGGCCACGGAAATTCCTAACAGGAAATATTGGGTCCCGCTCTAGTCAGATATGACGATGGAACAGGAAGTCACAAGACAGCTAGACATAGTCGCGGGACCTATTTGAACAAGCCGGAGGATATGGAAACTCAACGTTGGAGGGTGAAGAGAGGTCAGAAAGGATGCGCTGACCTTTGATGAAGTAAGTGAAGTGGGACAATCGGTCTCAACTGCATATTCGTTGGCTTTCGGTTAGCGGGCCTGGAGACTAGGGTCCTAAGGGAGCCGACTTGGTCTGCTAACCCACAATGGCACGAATGCTGGGAGTTAGTATCAGCAGCTCCCGTCAAACCAAAATAATTAGACGAGACAAGGGGTTCCCTTAATTTAAACAATGGGTTTTTTCCTAAGTGTTTTTTATGGTTTACAATATAGAGTTCCAAAAGCACATTGGAAGAAGGGTCTGCTACAGCATACAGTAAAACTACATATAGAACGAGACAGAAAAAGGAGAATAAACTTAAAAGCAATCAAAGTGACACCTTATACACCTTTAATAGGGTACTATATGGATATGAACTTCTATACTGTCCTTTCTGAATCAGGCTGTGGGGGCACTAACGGACGAGATTACCAGCGCTGAAATTGAGCTGGCTGCCAACTGCCGGGCCACAATACATGACACAGATGCTCAGACTGGGGGAGGGGCTGGCCCCACTCAGACTCAGACCACCATTGGTGTATCCTCTATGCCCCTTTTGTTCCCCGACAAACCTTCAGCCAACCACCTCAGCGCTCAGGCTTCTCAGCCCATACCTAGGGACATTTCATTGAAATGCCCTGATAAACCATGCAGACCAGGTAAAACAGGTACTCGGCGCAAAACATCATCTATCACGGGACAGCCCTTTCCCGTTAAATCAACGAAAAAGGCTACACCCGGCCTTAGGAAGGCTCCAGCTGATCTGCACCTCCCAACCACTCAGCTCGCAGGCAGGCCACAACAGAGGATTCCCTTGTGGTGTCTTTTAAAAACTTGGAAACTAGGATCTCTGCATCTCTTAATGCTTTTGACGTCCGTATAACGGCTCTTGAGCAAATAGTGGGGTTGTTAAATGGGACAGTGAATAATTTACACACAAGCATTAGCAGTTGGCTTAATGACCTCCATACATCTGCGTCAAACCCTTGTAATAGAACTCTTTTTAGTGGTGTCACTGACATTTTAAGGGCAGAAGCACCCTCCCAGGGTCAGGCTCAGGCTCCACCTACTGTTTCAACCTCCTCCAAGGATTAGTACTGACCTTTAAATTGCATCCCCTTGCACTGTCGAGGCCAATCCCGGGCAGCAAGCCTTTGTCAAAGCCCAGCTGATTACCCAGGGAAGTCGCTCTAACTCAGTTTTGGCAGCCCCTGCACATTTCAAAGAGTCCCTTCAGCGCATCGCCCTTCTAATGTTATCCCCCCTACATTGTTGTGTTGAGGGACGTATCCCCTTTGGGGAAGGATATACAGGAAAACTACGCCCAACTTAAGAACAAAGTAGTCCCCTGGCTGGCTACCAAGGTGAACGCTCACCAGCCCCCCACTCAGATATTGGCTGAAGAAATTATAATGGTAAGGAGGGTGGGCTGGGTAGGCCGAGCTCACAAAACATTTGCGGGTGACTGCATTATAGTGAATTTCAATAACTCTGCACGAGCTTGCCTGACCCTTCATGCCCTGGGGGAAAAAGGCGCTTCAATGGATTGCATATCTGTTCTCCCCTTGGGCGTTTTCTACCTGCCCATAAACCATGACGCCCTGGACAGGAGAGACTGGCACCCGTTTCAGTTAAGGCCAATCCCTCTGCCCCTCTTGACACTTCCACCTCACTACTAAGAAACCGCTTTCTCCTCCTGAGCGAGCTGGAAGACCCTGACTGACGTGGCCCTTCGCCCACCAGTGGCACTCAGAATCCTGTTACTCTGAACCAGGAACTGATTACCAGAAAACAAGATACCTTTGGAGTCCTCAGCTGGAACATTGCAGGGGTACAGAGTAAGCTCACAGATGCAGGGTGGATGTGTAAGCTACAGAGTTATGATTTTATCTGTTTACAGGAAATGTGGGATACTGAGGGTTGTTTACATCTTGATGGTTTTTCCTCCTTCTCAGTCCCAGCAATCCGTTCCTCCAGTCGGCGGGCTAAGGGTGGTCTTACAACCCTAGTAAAATTGGAGCATAAATGTAAAGTAGAGGTTCTAACACTTAACTCCAGACCTCTCAGGGCACCCTCCTAACATTCCCCAACAAGCGCAGACTGCTTTTTATTAATTTTTACAACGCTGTTACACCCAGAAATGAGTCAGATGCAATCATCAGTCTTAAAGCACTTATTGATAATTTTTACCACTCTGAACCACCTTTTACTCTAATTATGGTTGCCGGGGATTTTAACTTGCACCCCTGTCACTCATGTACAATGACTAGGGATCCTGACACCGAGGGCTCATTTGAACTCCAGGCGCATTTCAAACACTCTTGTCTAGGTGACGCTGAAAATAGCCTTGTCTCTGAGTTCAACTTACAAATACATAGTAAGCGGGACCACCAAAAGGAGAGAATACCCACATTTTAGGGGGGTGGACAATGCACTGTTATCAATTAAATTTTTGTCTCCAGTTGCTTCTCTCCTGCACTTTTAGATTTTAAGGTCTCAAGTCATAACCTGAGTGATCACAACCCATTAACAGCCTTATTCTACTGGGATAATAAATCACTAGGAGTAGCACCCTTACATAAAGAGCCCATCATCTTTACTGACCAGGATCGAAGGGGGAGGTGGGCCACTATTGTTCCAGCAGTTTTGGTTCAAAAACTAATCTCCCTGTGTCAAACCGATTTTCTTACATGGTTGTCCGATGATGAGTCATCACTTAGCATCCTGGCGTCATTTTTTAACATCTGTAGGTTTATTAAGTACGCGCTTTGTAAAATTGCCACACCCCGGGGATTGCATGCAGACTAATGGTTTGACAGTCGGTGCTCCAAAACCCACAAGGATCTCTGGAACCTTCTGCACGCGAAGCCACGTTGCCAAGCAGAGGTCAAGAAGGCCAGAGCTGCATTTAGATTGCCTTGCAAGGAATGCAAGGCTCAACTTAAAGAGGAGTACTGGGATAAGTTACTAATTGCCAGCAGACAACGCAACAGCTCTGCTTTTTGGAGCATCGTTAATTCGCCTCTTTCTAATAATGACCATCTCTCCATCCAGGCCGGCACTATTCCTTCTCAGGCATGGGTTGACCATTTTACGACCTTTTATAGCTTAGATGAGGAGCCGGAGCTATTAAAAGACCCCCAGATAGTCGATCACATTATTTTTAACTTATCCGAGGTTAGAGCCGCTATCTGCCAATTACCATCTAACAAGGCACCAGGGCCTGACGGGGTGACAGGGGACCTTTTCAATAACTGCATGGATCTATGGGCACCGCTACTGACACTGCATTTAAATGCTGCAGCCGCTAGACTCTTCCACTAACCTGGTCCCAATCAATAATAGTCCCAGTTTTTAAAAAGGGTAATAGGTCGGACCCAGCATGTTTTAGGCCCATCTCCCTCATAGATTCAGAGGTGAAAATTATTGGCCAGATTTTATTAAACCGCCTAGCTGATTGGGCCGAGGAGAGAGGCTTTTTAACTGACCTCAAATATGGCTTTCGTCCTGGCAGGAGGACCATAGACCAAAACCTTAACCTTTATATATTAACATGTAAATATACTAAGGCCAAGAAGGGGGCAGTCCATCTGGCTTTCATGGACCTTAGCTCTGCCTTTGACAGAGTTAACCGCTCCAAGCTCTGGTACATGATGGAACAGATGGATGTCGACTCAGTTTTAATAAAATTTCTGCGTGATTTGCACCATGACCTTTCAGCCAGTGTCAGGTTTGGCCATAACGGGGAATGCACTGAGCACTTTAAATTGCGGCGCGGGGTGCAACAAGGTTGTATTTTAGCCCCTTTCTTATTTATTTTTTATATCAACCACATAAAGCAAGCCTTGTCAGCACCAGGTGTTGACGTTCCTAAAGCAGGAGGTCGTCCTATACCTGCCTTGCTCTAAGCGGACGATACAGTTTTAATTGCTCTTACAGCTAAAAGCTTACAGAAACTTCTTACTCTTTTTATTAGTTTTATGAGTAGCCTTGACCTGACGACGAACTTCTCAAAGTCACATGTTATGAAGTTCGCCCTACAAACACAAAAACGATGAAATATGTAGTAAAAGGCCAACACATTAGTCAGGTAGATAACTTCAAGTATTTGGGGGTTTTATTAGATTCGAAGCTGAATTGGCATTCACTTATACCACAGAATGTTTTATCCTTTAACAGAGCGACATTTAGCATCAAAGATTTTCCCATCGGCTTGGGCACACTCAAATTCATTCGGTCCTAGAAATTTACATGGCCAAGTGCATCCCCCTTAGTGAGCTATGGTAGTGAAATATTAGGATATGGACAGGTTGCCCTCTTCAAGCAGCTTAAAATACATTTTTAAGAGGTCTCCTAGGGGTCGAAAAAGCATACTCTACGAAATTGTCCACGAGGAATAAGGCTTAAACTTTCTTATTGCCCAGCTAAGCCTTGGCCCCCTAAAGCTCTGGAACTCGATCTGGATAAAGGAGGAAGTTAGTTTTAGCAGATTTATTCTGTAGGACTGCTTAAAATTGGAAAAATCCTCCCTGATCCCATGGCTGGCATATGTGGTGCGTAGTTTGCGGGCCCTAGGGTGGACTGAACTGTATACCAATCCCTCTGTTTTAACTCGCTCTGTGGGCAAAAAGGTCGAAACAGCGTTTAGGGACAAGCTGGCAGTAGAACGCGAGGACCTTGCGCTAATGAAGCATTCTATGCGACATGCATTATTAGTGCAAACTGTCAGTAACATTGAACCTTATCTATCCTGGAATATAACACGTAATCAACGTTGCCTGCTGACTTACTTCAGGCTGAATTTATTTCCCCGCCTCGTCCCTTTTAATCATGGTTGTTTTACTAATTCGGACCTGCCCCTCTGTGATTGTGACAACACAACGATTAATGATACTTTGCATGTCATTAGGCTTTGTTCAAAATATAATAATCTACGGCATAAGTTCCTATATCCGATTTTAAAACCAATGAATTCTACCCAAATTAGGCCTGCTTTACTGTTTTTACAGCCGTTAAACTCTCCTACTGTTTGCTTTTGACTCGTACGCTTTCTGAGGGGGGTTTTAAAATATGCATGAGTTTCATTGTGATAACCTGTAGGTTATTTTTAATGTTTTTTTTTTAATGTCTTTTATGATTTTACTTTGAAAATCGAATAAAGAAACTTGATGATGATAATGAGGATATGAACAGCCTTTTTTTTGTGCACTGTGTTTATTTGCAGAGTGTGACTACAGGGCGGCGTTCCCACTTTGGCCCCGAGTTTGGAGAATAAACAATGAGACTCGCATATTAGGTTTCATTTGAATGTTCCATTTTCCACATGGTGTTGGGTGTTACATAATAGTGAGATTCTGATAGATTCTAGTTTTTATGTCACAAATGTGTATTTATATGTTAATAATGAAGGGGGTGATCCCTTAGAAGGGGAGTATAAGCAAATTAAAACAACAAGGGGAATATACTACTATGTCTCATTGTTTCTTTATAGGTACGCATCTCGATTGTGGATACTTACAAGCAAGTAATGCCTACTATCTTTTCTTACCATCTGGTTAAGTAAACCTGAAAGGTTTAGGTTTTGAACGAGGGATCTGTATCCTGAGGAAGGCCAGTGACCCACTAGGGTGTTTGGTAATGGGTGAAACATGTCGGTACAGGCAGATGGTGTAATGGTGCTGTAACTCCTCCTAATAAGAATATACCTACTTCTCACTTTTAATCCTGTCAAGTGGGGCCAATAATAAATAAGTATACAGGTACCCACTTAGTCAGTTTTAAACACTATTGTTTCTGCAATAAGGATCCCTCTTTTTGAGTACTTTCTCCCCTTTTCTTGTTTCTTTATTCAAAAAAACAAGCGCTCCACTCTGAGTATTGGTCTACACCAGGGTGTGTCAGCGGCCCTATGATGAAGCATGCCACTACATAGTGGGTGAGGGCAGTCTTAAAAACCCTTTGGGTTTTCCCAATAGGTTTTGTCTTTCCTTGTTTTTCTTTTTTTCCTCCCCTTTACTCATATATTATACATATATTTTTGGATAGATATATTCTCAGCTCTCTAATTGTAGTAGCTGTTTTTTGTCCTTCTCTTTTAGTGAGGTCTAAAGTCTGGGTGGGAGAGCTAGGGAAGGCTCACTCTCTTGTCCCTCCTTGTTTTGTGTGAGTATTATAATCAATGCTCTAATAGTTCGATATATTAGTGTAAAATATAACATTATCTTTGCCATGTCATATAAAACACCCTCCCATACCTTATGCCAGTGGGCCTCAAACCACAGACCCCGTTTTCAGCATCGCTGGTCAAAAATCATCAGTTTGCTTGCCCCGCCCGAATAGCTAGGATTTTTTCTACTTTTCATGTGTTAGGGTCTTTTATATTTTTCTGCATTTATTCAGCATTTGTTACACCGGACAGAAGACAATGCTTCTGTTGGTTTATTAGGAACCATATAGAAGTTATTCCATTCTATTTTTGTAATTGCGCTGGCACTGAATTTGCACAGACCAACCTGCAAGCACATTTTTAGCTGCCTATAATGTCACTTTAACCTTTGTTTTTTTTCCATGAATTTCAAGGGTTTTTAAAATGTCAGCTAAGATCGTATTACCATATCTAAATATACCATCACTTTCACCTTTGTTTTTCAATGAAATTCGATTTTTTCATCATATTCAGCCAACTCACCCTCTGAGCAAATCAGGGGGTTTGGCATGGGGCCTGGCATCGCAGCCTATTGCAGAACATGCACCCAATCACCAGTGGGCAGCCAAACCTCTCTTGCACACTGTCTTCGGCCATATTCAGTGGATGGGGATGACTGCAGGGCCTGGCCTCCAACCAGACTCTGCACCCAACCCCCCATTGGAAGCAGCCAACTCCCCGCTGTGCATTGCCTGTGGCTTGGCCTTGCGCCCAACTATTGTAGATGCCCAAACCTTACTGCACACAGCTGAAGGCCATGCGCAGCTGTGGGATTGGCTTCATCACCTGGCCTCCAGCCAGACCCAGAAAGACCCCACACCCAATGACCCACAGGTAGCCAAGCAATAGGCCTGGCCTCTGGACAGGCCAAGTGGCCAACCCCACATCACAGGTGGTCAATCTCCTGTGGTGCACAACCTACAGCCAGGCCCTGCATCCACCCCTCTATGGGTTACAAACAACCTGTTACGTACTGCCCCAGCCCCTCCTGTATGCCCTCATGTCCATATGTTGCTTTTGGCCCTTCCGCCCTCTGTTCTCCGTGTGCTCCCCCAGCCCTTTCCACCCACCCTCTGTTGTCAGCTCTGTTGTCAGCTTGCTGTCCCAGTCTCCCCCGCTTGCTGTCCATTGCATGTGTGCTGCCCCAGCCCCTCCTGCCCGCCCTCTGTTGTGCCTGCCCCTTGTTTGCTGACTGATCCATCTCTGGGCTGGGTCTTTTTTAATGGATTTGGGTGCTTGGGGGAAAGGGGTTTCCAGCACGAGAGATCCCATCTTGGGATAGTTGCTCCTGTGGAGTAGTTGTTAGGACAAGGTGAGATACACACCCAAATATTTGATATTGCTCTTGGCCCACCTGAAATGCAAGCACCTATCTATATGTGCTATCAGTTCTGTGGCTAGATTCAGACTCATTATTTCTGACTTCTGTAATTAACTATGAAACCTGAGACCAGTCCAAAGTCCTCCAGTTCTATCATCTCGAGGATTATAGGGATGATATCGCTAACATGGCATCATCTTTGAACATATGAAGTTAATGTCCCTCAAATCTAAATGGAATAATATAGTTCATCCTATCTCCCTGATTTTAATAGCCATGGACCCAACTGACATACAATATAATAAGAGCAAGGTAAGCACCTTTGCCTGTTTCCGCTTCCAAGCTCAAACGTCTCCATGCAAGCACCAGTAAGCAGGATAGATGCATTTAGATATAAATAATATTCCAGATTGAAGTTCTGAATCCTATCACACAGTCCTTTTCAACCATGATCCTCTTCAGAAAGTGCCAATCAACTCTATCGAGAGCTTTTTTCGGCAACTAGTAGTAAGAGTAGGGCAGGCGCCTTCTTACTCAGCACCTTTTCTACAGGGCAAGCAATTGTACTAATGCTGCAAATCTTTGCCTACTATGAATGAAGCCCACTAGTCCAGATGGACCCAAAAATGTATTAACAGCTCCAAATTAGTGGTCAAGACCTTTGACAGAGTTGGGCTCCCATGTTAAGTAAAGCAATCGATCTACAAGATGCATGTTTCTCTGAGTTCTTACCCTTCATGGGGATGAGGGAAATATTGTCTGTTCCTATTGGCAGTGTAAACTCTCTGGTTGATGCAAGTACGTTTATTAAAAGGAGCCGATGAACCCATCCGATCCAAGGTACTTATGCACATCTGGACACAGGTGGCTATTTATACCTCTTAAGCAGTAATAATCAGCTCCAGTTCTTCTTCTTATGACTTAGGAAAGTGAGTGAAGCTATCCCCTCCAAGTAGTCTGTGTAGGTGTTTTTTTTAAAGTCATTCTTATTGTACAAATGTTTTACTGTTTTACAGAATTTTATGGACAATCGTCCCAATAAATTTGTTTATTACTACTTAAAAAAGGAGTCTATAAGTTTTCCTTCATGGTGCCTCGTAAAAACGATTATAAAACCTAACAAATCCACCTCTATTTTCTTTTTTTGATCTAACTCCCCTTGCATCCCTAATGAAAGTGATAAAGGCTGCGGATCTCTTATAAGTCAACCGAGGCGCTATGATATTATTAGTCATCAATACATGGGAGCCTGCAATCAAAACACCTGTCTCCAATTTCCTCTTTATGATCAAGTTGTGACCTCTCTCATCATCTGTAGGAAGGAAATCACGTAACTTCTAAATTATAATAAGTTACTATAGTTCAGTTGTGATGTCATAATGCCTGCTGCCCGAACCAGCATCCAAAGTGAAAGGCACATCCCGGAGCATCATCCACCTGCAGTTTAAACATCTTCCCTTCTTGTTACGTGTTTTTCTAAAATGAACACTGATCAACAGAAAGGTGATATTCATGGCAACACATCAATTGGTTGCCCCTATAATTCATTACGGGAACAAAGCTATATGTATGCATGCTGCTACTCATTTTGAGCTGCAGACTTTATTTAATCGAGTTTACATTAGACTGATTCTAATATGTTTTTGCATTAAATTACAAATGGCTTTCTGGTGTGTTTAATTTTGCACTTCAGATTACGCTTTTCTTCATGTCTGCAATAGTATTACATCTTTCATACAAAAGAGCAATGCATGAAGGTTTTAACTGGTTTGTGTCATGGGGCTGGTGTAACAATGGGGGATATTCTCAAGAACGTGCGATAATCATCGCCAAAATAGGTTAACGCAATTTTTCATATTGCCGTCTATGGCGGGAAAATAACGTCGTATTTAAAGCGGTCCCACAATTTTACCGGAGAGCCTCCTAGTGAAGAAATCAGGTAGGATATTCCTCCGGCGAATCTCCTCACCGAGTCCATGTTACTCATGTATCCATTAACGCTTCTGTTCTAAGCTTCTCATGAGACAGGTCATATGACGGGTGCCTGACTTTGAAAAGGCAGAGGGCGGGCAATGCAATAGTAATCACCAACGCCAGCTCGCTTCCTCCTCTGCTTAACTTGTAGCTCCGTTCCTACACCACCTTCCTGCAGGAGATCCCTGCCCCCTAATAAAGCTGCCCCCGTCACCCTCCAACCAACATCTATTGGTACAAACACCGGTCCCCTCCCCTTAGAATCACACCATCCCTCACCCACACAACCCACTCTAGTTCCAGTGTCCGAACCTCCAGCCCCGCCATCCCCTAATCCTCAACTAGCGAATCATACAGCAGACCCTCCCCCTCGGAAACTCTTTTCCCCTACTCCGACATATCCCACACAAGCTCCCGTGACTGTTCCACAGCCCCGCCAACCTCACAGCGGCCAGTCTTTAACGCACTGCCTGGTTCATAGAAGACTGTTTCAGCCCTCACACCACCCCGACCACTAGAATATTACCGTTCCCCAGCCAATCGAACCTCCAGCTGTCTTTTCTACACAGACGACGGAATCCATCTCTAGGTCCCTGACTCCGACTTGAAGCCTGTCCACTAGCCGGCTACCCCCCGCTCTCTTCTACTTAAGACAAGGCATTGTTCCTTAGTCCGATTCCCTAACTCCCTTAGACCAACAACCCACTCACCTAGCGCCACCCACAGCCCTACTGGCACAGCTGGTATGCCCCGGATGCCGGTCCTCTAGGAGACACTATACGCAGAAGCTTCGAACAGCCACCCCCCTTTCCTACTCAGTCAATATGCTACCCGTTACTCCAACCTCACCTCACCCCGACACACTCAACCACCTAAAACCACACGGCCCGAACTCCTTCTCCATCACTTTCCCCCTAACCTCTCACCTAAAACAAAAAAGATTTTCAAACATAGACTGATTAGACAACACCCAGAAATTCTATTCGCAGACATTTACCACTGCTCCACCAAAGGGCAGCGGAAAATGGACCTAATTTTCCATACGGAAAGACTGGAAATCTGGATCACCATCCTTAGAACACATCTCCTCGTAACCAAGACAACTAACACTCCACACAGCTGTCAACTGTCGACCACCATCCCCAACCGTCTCATGCGGAGTGGCATCACCTCGGTGACCCTATACTCCAATGGCACAGTCTTGATTCAAGCCACCAACGACAATCTCGATGCATTTGATTCACTCTTCCCCTCGCTACGCAACGCCCCTTGCACACACAGCACCCCAGGCCGAACAACTACCTACCCACGGACGGTCCGACTAGCTTGATGCTACCTAAATCCAATCCCACATCGGATGCCCACAGCACCTACCCCCTCCCCCAAGACCGTGACCTCCTCTCCGTCCCCCCGCACCAATCACGCTCCCTCCTGACCCCTCCTCAATCTTCAGTAAAAGGTACTGCATAAGTGAGGCTATGCAACCCCCTGAGGCCCGTTTCCTTCTCCCTCCTGTCCATCCATGCCCCCCTCAACAATCCATCAGCGACGCCAACCCGCAACCTATGTCGCCCACTTCCTCTTCCCTCACACAAGCTGAGGCCTCCGATTCTTAGACGTAAACCCTCCCACCCCAATCCCAGGACTACCCTGAGAGTCAACAATGACAACACGAACACCAAATTCCACTTTGCCAACGACAAGCTCCCGCCGTCTCGAGACGCCTCTCCCCTAAACACCTTCATCTCCTCTACCGAGAAGATGAGTCTTCGTCTTGCCCTACTAGAAAGTCAGCTAAAGAAGGCACTACTAGGTCTCAAAGAAATCACCTCAAACCTCTCCTCACTCCGTAGGACATTACAACACCCGCTCCCGACCCCCTCCTCCACCAACAATAAACGCCTTAGGCACTCGAGGGCTACATGGCCCTGCTGGAACACAACCCCACTCCTTGACCCGGAACAAAGACCCAAAAGATCAATTGCTGCAATGTCCATGTGTGAAGCTCTTGACCTCGCCTCCTCCTACAATACTGTCCCGACTGTCCCCTCCAACCCACGGATCCAGGTCATCACTGGATTTAGAAGAGATCGCTCTCCACCCAGATCTCCAAGACCCCCAACATACCTCACCACCATTCCGAGGGCCGACACAACGAAGAAACTCAAAATCGGAGAGACCAACACCAACTGCATGCTTATTAACTGCAGATCAGCCATCAAACACGCCACAGAGCTGGCTGAAACCATTCTGACCCACGACATAGACATCGCGTTCATCACCGAAACCTGGCTAAACGAGTTCTCCTCTCCAATCATGGACATGCTTGTGCCCCTGGCTATGCAATCATCAACAAAGACAGAAAAATCCACCGCGGAGGGGGTATAGCAATCATTCACAAGATCACCATCTCCGTGACAGAAACCGAAGCCCTCAAGTATGACACTTTTGAATGTCTTACCGCTAATATCAAGACGAGGAAAAACAAAACCCTATCTTGTCATCTCCTCTATCACTCTCCAGGCAACAACTCTTCTTTTGGAGAACATCTATCCGATCTGATAACTATCTGCGCACTTCGGGACTCCAGTAACCTAATTCTAGGAGACCTCAACCTCCATTGAAACGAGGAAAACAACCGGCTAATTCACAACCTGAACGAACTCCTACATAACAACAACCTCACACAACATTGCTTAGAGGAAACGCACAACAAAGGATCAATCCTGGATAGCCATCATTGCTCACCCTGATGCAGTCGTGATCGCCCGCACCATGCCCGTCGACTGGTCTGATCATCACATCATCCTATTCCACATCAATCAATCGATCCTACGCCTACCCCCCAATCAGGAACATCCCCACTGGGCAAGAAATCTAAAACAAATCCCCATGGACGTTTTGGAAGAAAAGATATGCTCTCTCCTCCCCACTGCCTCCGGCGACCTATCCACCACAGATCTCACCTCCCACTACAACTCCACTATGATCAACATCCTGGACCAACTAGCCCCCTTAAAACGAAAAAGAGCCAGGGCCACTCCCTCCAGATCCTGGTTTAACACAGACATAAACGCCGAAAGGAGACAACTCAGAGCAGCTGAAAGACTCTGGCAGAACAATCCGTCCCCAATCCTCCGAGACCAACTCAAAGCAAAACGCAAGAATTACAAAATCCACATCAATCGTGAAAAAACTTCCTTCTTTCGCAACGCCCTTGAAAACGCTAAAAACAGACCCAAAGAGCTTTTCACCCTCATCAGGCAACAAACCTCCAAGCCCCCCGTATCCTCAACTCAGGCCTCCGATGCCCTGTGCGAGAACTTTGCCAATTTCTTCAACGATAAAATCTCCAAGATTGAGCTCTCCTTGGTCTCCAACCTTAACCTCGTCCATAGGAGCCTGGCCCCAAGTGCAGAGGGCAACACAGCCAATCAGCCCCCTAATCAGTGGAAATCATTCAATCCCGTATCGGAAAGAGAGATAGTCAAACTGATCTCCACCTCGAAACCCTCCACACACGCCTTGGACCCTATTCCTGCCCAACTGGCCAAGAAGCTAAAATTCTCCCTAGCACCGCTCTGGACCAGGATCATAAACAGCTCCCTGAGCTCTGGAGTCATTCCGGATTGCCTCAAAGTTGGTCAGGTCACTCTTCTACTAAAAAAACCAGGCCTGGACACCAAGGATCTGAACAACTACAGACCCGTCTCCAATCTCCCTCTCCTGGCCAAAATTTTGGAAAAATGCGTCCTCCTCCAACTGACTCAACACATGGACAGCATCGACCTCCTGGACCCCCACCAATCGGGTTTCAGAAAAGGTTGCAGCACAGAGACAGCGATCCTTAATATCATAGACGATATATACAAGTCCCTCGATTCTGACCAATGCTCCTTACTCATCCTTCTAGACCTATCGGCAGCCTTTGATACGGTGGACCATCAACTACTCACTAAGGTACTCCAAGAAAGGCTAGGGGCTGAAGAGGTGGTCTTACGCTGGTTCGGCTCCTTTCTCCAGAATCGCTCTCAAAGAGTCAAAATCAAAAACTTCTCGTCGGACCTACACCCTGTCAGCAGAGGCGTCCCCAAGGATCAGTCCTCTCCCCACAACTGTTCAATATATACATGGAACCCCTCACCACTATACTCAAGAGATCCAACATTCCCTTCCACCTTTATGCGGATGACACCCAGATTTATCTCGAAACCTCCTCCATCGAAGACATCCAGAGACTCAATGACACTCTTAGAGAAGTCCAACACTGGCTCTCTCTAAACCACCTGAAATTGAATCAAGACAAAACGGAAATCCTCCTCATCTCCAACAAAACGGAGAACCCCCAAGTCACAGAATGGCTAAAAGCAATTGACGCTCTCAACAACAATCTATCCCGGGCCGACTCAGTCAAATCGCTGGGAATCACCCTGGACCCCAAACTAAGCATGGACAAACACATCCAGAACACCGCAAAGAGCGCTTTCCTCAACCTGAAACTACTTAACAAGATAAAACCCTTCATCCCGACCAACAACCTCAAACAAGCGACTCAATCCTTGGTACTTTCCAGATTAGACTACGGGAATGCTACCCTCACAGGCACAGCTAAATCACACCTAGCTCCCCTCCGTTCAACTCTCAATGCAGCTGCAAGAATGGTCACCGGAGTAAAAAAATATGACCGTATCTCGCCCGCACTCAGAGACTTAAAATGGCTCCCAGTTGAACTGCGAGCTAGTTTCAGAACTGCCTGCCTCACGCACAAAGCCCTCCACACAGGGAAACCCGCCTACCTGGCCTCCAAACTCACGAAGGCCGGTCAGACAAGGAGCCTCAGGAGCTCCAATACTCTACTCCTCATCCCCCCTAAAACCCGCAAACAAAAAACTGCATCCCGATCCTTCTCTGGAAACGCGCCCAAAATATGGAACTCCATCCCAGTCCATATCAGGACCATCCCCTCCTTCCTAAAATTCAAGAGTCAACTTAAAGACCTATACCTCAATCGTACCTCTCCAAATGGATAGATTGCAATCAAAACTCACAAGCGTTCACACTACGACACTCCGACACTTCAAATCCAAGACCTCTACCTCATAACTAGCCCGACTCATCCCCACTTTCCCCCTGGATCGGAAGGATTCGTGGCTTGAACTTTGATGCTCACTATTACGTGACTATTGTAACTTTCCCTCTATCGCTATACAACGCGCAAAGTCCTCCACCGCATCCTGAGGCTTCCTGTTCACTTCTGTTATAATTATGTTGTTTTTCTCTTTACAAAGTGTTGTAAAGCGCTCTGATACCTTCGGGTCTGGCTAGCGCTATATAAAACTTCCTAATAATAAATAAATAATAATATTCTCAACACGGCGGTAACATGCGATAGTTTCCCGATAACGCGTCAAATGTCCGCGATAAAATTACCGGGACGGCGATAAAAATCTAAAGCCGAACGTGAAAAAAGTGGCGATGGGCCCAACCAGGATAAAAAAATCAGCGATAAGCTGCACCAGGCCTGCAATTCACACACGTCAGGCGGGAAAAATCACTATAAAAGCAGAAAGAAAAAAACCAAAACAACTGCGAAGCCCAATGGAGGTAGCCGGAGCAAGTACAGAGGACAACCAGAACCCCACAAGCCCCACGGAGGACCAGCCTGGGACCTTGGGGTCAGGGAAGGGCAAGGAGAAGAAGAAGAGGAAGACGCGGTTCAGTCCGCAGGAAAACAGGATCCTGATAACGGAGGTGATAGAACACCATCAACAACTGTTCGTCACCTCCACTGTGTCATTGGCAACAAAAAATGGAATATGGCAGTCCATCGTGGACAAGGTGAATGCAGTCGGAGTGCTGAGGTGGACAATGGAAGAGGTCAAGAGGCGCTGGAATGATGTGAAGCGCAAAACCAAGCAGAAACTCGGCAACAACCAGAAGGCAGCAATGCAGACTGGAGGTGGGAGTCCAGCGCCACAGGAGGAGCTGGATGAGATGGAGGAAATGGTGTCCACAGTCATCAGTGTGGAGACGGTGGCAGGAGTTGGGGGACCGGACACTGCTTAACATGACCTGACACAACAGCAACAGGTTGAGTAACGACCAGGGACTGGGGGGACGGGGGGAGATGGGCACAATGGCACACATGCACAATTAAGTATAGCACAGTGCACACCCACAATGACTCTGGATCATGTCCCTGATCCCCTTGACACACTGCAGCACACCTAGAAACAGCAAGTAGGCCCCTGTCGACTATGTGCCCAGAGGGGGTCCTTCCCACACATCACCAATCTCACAACCAACCCATGCACATGTGCCAAACCCAGCAAAGCGGCGTGTCTGTGAGCCACACTGACAATGCAAGTGACACTGCATGACGAATAGCATGGCTGCAGTCAATATATCATGACATGTTGCACGCCACGACACTGAGGTGGCTGAGTGTGGACCACATCCCTAAAGGAGCAGGTCACACTCTGACACATCCAGGTGCACATACAACCCCTGACGTCAACAACACATCTGTGGACAAACCATGCCCCAGAGTCCCAACTCCCACCAAGAGCCCAATTTACCCAAGTATGCAACATCTCAGCACTGTATAAGCACAGAAGTCAAAGCCACACCTCCTGAAAGGGATAAGGGGCAGCAAAATCAGAGCTGCAGGGGCGACTCTCCCAAAATGCAGCACACACACATAACATTCAGAGCACATCAACATTGACAACAATGTGGTACAAACTGCAACACGTTCACAACAGAACAGAGGACACAACTGGTGCCACTTGTGTGTAGAAACTGGCCAATCACATTTGGCACAGCAGGGAAATGTGAGATGATAATGTACAAGTACAAACACACATCCGTGATGTTGTCGAAATGTCCACTGTCCCGCATCAATAAGGCAGCTCCTCCCAAACAGTCACAATGTACATTGTCATGTAGTCTGTATGTAAACTTGTACAATGCGTCAACATACATGTGAATACAATGTTAAACTGCATCTCCCCTTCACATTGCAGAACGAGAATCAACACCTCCTGCAGAGCAGACCCAACAACTCAGCACTGATGATGTAGAGGACCTCCCGAACATCGACACCAATGCCCTCCTAGAGCTCATGGGCAGCTTCGACACCTCACCTCCAGGAGCAGGGCAGCCCAGCTGCATCGAGGAGACCTCACCCCCTGCACAGACCACACAGCAGGAAGCACCTACCACCACGGCTGTCTCCCAGGACCCCCACGAACAACACATGGCCTTCCAACGCCGTGTGTTAGGGTGACAGGAGAAGATGGCTGATCAGGTGCGGGTGGGGTTTGACCTCATGGCAGCCAAACTAGATGCCATTCGTGGGTGTCTAAGTCCCATCAGGGACCACTTACAGTCCCTAACGGACACCCACAGTCCGCTCCATGCTCTCCAACGATCCATGACTGACATCACTGGAGTCCTGACTCTGAGACAAGAACAACTGTCTAGTCAGAGTGGCTCCAGCGATGTCAGCCGGGAGTTGGGACACATGCGGGGGATCATGGAGAACATGGAGCGGATGCAGGCGGAAAGAATGGCTGCCACGGCTGCACACCAGCGAGATGTAGCTGGGTTCTTCCATGCCCTGCAGACCCTCATCATGGCATTGCTGCCACAAGGCCTGGCGCGGATGAATGCTGCTGCTACTACTCCATCCACATCTCCGCCCCCTGAAGTGTCAGTGCCTCACAGTGCAGCACACAATCCACCTCCGGCCCCTGATGTGTCAGTGCCACACAGTGCTTCAGACAAAACCCCACCACCCACATATGAGGCACATGAGACATCAGAGGACGAAGATGCGGATGATTCTGCCTTAGTGGTAAGAAGGAAGCGGTAGCATTCATCTCCGCCATATGGCATGTTTCTGCTTGGTTCTGCCCTCTGCATCATCACCTTCCACTGTCCCCCGATACACTCTGCGACACTCACCTTGGACCTCGACATGGACTGCCATATTCTGTTTGGTTACCAATGACACAGCAATCAGACTGCGGACTGAACTCTTCCTCTACCGATGAACTTGTCAATCCCTAAAGGACTCTGGCTGGCCCTCCACGGGGCAACAATGTAAAGTGGGGTTTGCATGGCCCTGTACTGCTCCAGCTTCAACACTCCACCGAATGTGAATAAAACATTCTAATTCACACAGATGTGTCATGTCTATGTTCAATCAAGTATGAAAGTATGGATGAATGTAGGGGCAGTGATTCCCCCTCACGTCCATGTTGCTAATGTTGTGGGACTTGAGTCACAGAGTGCAACTCTCTCCATCATGGTGGTACATATTTGACCCCAAAAGACGCCCTGTTGTCTTTTCTTGGTCACAAATGACAGCCTTTATGTCATGAATTTGGACACATGTGGTACGCTGCTGAGTGGGATTACGTACTATCTTTGACACCCTGAAATGGCATTTTGAATATGTGACACCATAAACAGCCTCTCTGTACAGAGGTGACACACCCACCATCTAATTGCCATTTGTGAGATTGTTAGCACTAAATGTTGCACTTACACTTGTCAGAGTGATGTGCTTATGCAGAGGAGAAACATGCACACAGGGAATGTGTGTTGGAATGAATGTATTTGCACATGCTGTGCCTGTGGTCATTTTGTCTTGTCCCATGATTGCTAAGGACAGTCACAATGTGACGTGCTCATGTGAAGAAATTGTTGATGATTGTGTTCCTTCGGGCTAATCCTGCTGCAGCTGCACTGGGGTGTGGTCCACCTGCCTCATCTTCATCATCATCGTCCGGTGCATCTGGCACTTGGATCCATGGGGCATTGGTGCGTACACATATGTTGTGCAACACACAACATGCAATGATCATCTTGCACACTATTTCCGGGCTGTACAGGAGTCTTCCACCTGTGATGTCCAGGCACCTGAAACGTGACTTTAACACGCCAAATGAGCACTCCACAATGCCCCTGGTGCGTTTGTGGGCCACATTGTACTGCCTCTGGGCCTGGGTGTTCGTGTCTCGGAGGGGTGTCATCATCCACGGGCAGAGTGCATATCCTTGATCACCTGTGACAGGGGAGAGAGATATGTGTCAATCGGTGGTTCTGCATTCTGTGTTGGCAGGCTTATTAGTTTAGTGGTGTGTGATGTGTGCGACTTTGGGATTCATGTTTGACATGTATTGCTTGTGGCAAATGAGCGGCATCCATGTGTATTACATTGCCTCACAGCTGCTCCTCACTCCCCCCGAGCCCATTTACTTGTGTGCGCTGCGCAGTTGCATCACTTGCACTCCTAAGACACACCATTGTCATGACTGTCTGCGCATGTCCACAAGCCTGACAACGACACTGATATTGGCCGTTGAAGGTGGTCGGCCACGTGTGTGTAGGCCTATGGTCAGGATATGGCGGACACAGAGACACACGCAGTATTTACTTTGGTGGCCATCCCGGAAGTGTACCACGCCCAGAGCCCCGGGCTATTTATTCCCACTCCTAAGCTGGACTGGCGTACGCCGACCCAGCCCACTCCGCTTACGCTTACAGGGGACGACGACATAGCTACATGTCCAAGGTCTTCCCCACTGCCTGAGGTGACATGGTTGCGTCCACTGTCCACAACACTACAAACACCAGCAATATATGTCCACATGGACATGCCTGTGCTCTGCATACTGAAGTCTGTCCAGTACATCACCGCCACACTTGGCATTGTGTACATTCTTATTCATGGATCACTTGCCTCCTTCGCACAGACTTGGTTCCCACCTCTCCCCACATTCTGCAATTGTGTGGCAGAGGTGCCATGACGTGGATGGTTTGTCTACATGGCTGGCCACGGTTACCACAGTTACTTGTGTTGCCGTGTCTTGATAGGTGGGCATGTTGTTTGGCATGTTGTATGTGATTTTGTAATGTGTGCATTCCCACAGTTGTGAGTTGCATGATTGTGGAGTTGAGGTGTGTGGTGTGTTCATTTGGTACTTACCAACGAGCAGTGCATTTCCATAGGTGCCATCCTGGAAGCGCTGGTTGATGATGGACTGTCGGAAGATGTAGGAATCATGCACACTGCCTGGGTAGTTGGCGACGACGTTGGTGAAGAGTCCCCGGTGGTCCACTATTGCCTGCACATTGATGGAATGCGTGTGCTTTCTGTTGCGGTAATTGTGTGCAGTGTCGGCAGGGGGCACAAGTAGGACATGTGTGCAGTCAATTGCCCCCAACACGTGCGGGAAGCCAGCTATGGTGTAGAAGCCTTGCTTGGTCTCCAGCTGTTCCTGCGCAGTGTGGGGGAAGTGAAGGTGCTGGGGTACCAAGCTGATGATGGCATCCAAGACAGGTGTGAGGGACTTTGATAGGGCTGGCTGTGAGACTCCTCCGACTCTGGCAGTTGTTGGTTGGAAGGTACCAGAGGCCAACAGGTGCAACACAGCCAGCAGCTTTGTCAGCGGAGGGATGTTGGTTGTCCGCTGTGTTGGTACTGTCAGCCTGTGGGCAATGTGGGTCAGGATGCGGAGGATGGTTGTCCTTTTGAGCCTGTAGTGGGCAATGACATCCTCTGGCGTTAAGTCTGTGAGGCTGGTGCATTTTCGGAAGGTCAGCTGTCTTGTTCTGCGCTGCCTCTGTGGAAGTCCGGGGGCGGGTGGTCCGGGGAGGGGCCTGGGGGTGGTGGCGATGGGTGTTGTAGACCTCTTGGGTCTCCGAGCTGCATGATCAGTAGCTCCATGACATGTGTTGGTCTTCAGATGTGGCTCTGGGCTGGGCTCCCTTTCATACTGCAGGTTGTCGTCCTGCTTAGCACCAGTAAAAGGCAGGTGTTAAATCCCTGCTGCTAACGCGCCTTATCGCCTGTTTTTGGATCGTATCGCAGATCTGGCTGGTCGTTGAGAATATCGCGAAGTGGTGTTTTCGTGTGTTTTTGCACGGGAACGCCTACTCTGCATATCATTAGCGTTAGTTGTCGCTCTTATCCGTGGCGATGTTTTTTGCGGAAGCTATCGCTGGAAAACTGGCGATATCGGCAGTTTGCACCAGCTTGGGAATTGGGCGATAAATCTATCGCCACTTTTGCGGCGCTAAAGTGCCGATAAATCGGCGATGAGTCCTTGAGAATATGCCCCAATGTGTTATAAGACATAAAATATGCCCTGCTATTCATGCTGCTGCTCGTGTCCCTGCTGCACGTCTGTGAGGCAGTGCACAAGTTCACCGTCTACCGCATGCAGCAGTACGAGCTGCAGGGCCAGGGCTAGGGTGAGGCCCGCCTGAGTAAAGACGGGGAGGTGGGCATTGTGGGGCTTTGAGGGCAGTGGGGGTTAGCATTTAATAAACAGAGCAGGCGTGAGATGATAAGTTGTTGAGATTTATGCAGGAAGCCGCAAGAGAGCACAACTACTTGGGGGTTGGGAGCACCAGCGGAAGGGAACGTCTACAGCAGGGGTTCAGAGGGCATTATAGCTGCCAAGTTACCGCAGCCTATGCTTGATGTGCTGCTCCAGCCCAGATTTTTACCTTTGAACTCTTGGACTTGTAGTCTTGTTTATTCCATTATGGAGTGGGACTGCAGGCCCCGGAGTTCAGGGGGGATCCTGGACTGGAGGGTATGTCCCGCTTAGACCCAGGAAACTTGGTAGGGTTGTCCCAGTAGTGGCCCTGGCTCCTCTGGGGGGCACCAGGTTTTTGAAGGTCAAGGTCTGGAAGCTGCAAGGACACAGATTTAAGAGGGTGGGGAATGTTGTTGGAAAGGACAAGGTTTGGAGAGTGCAGAGTCCTAGGTGACAGAGTGAGGTCCGTGGCAAGGCACAGAAGGAGCAAGGTCTAGTAGTATAGGTTCCAGAGGCACAGCTTTAGGGCTAAGGGTTGTGCCGCACACCCTCCTCCCTCGTTGGATACATACAATCTGGGTCAGATGGCTACAGAACAGGAAAGGCCTTACAGAGCTGCCTGGAGAGCAGCACATCTTTGAGAGCCAGTGGGGCTGGAGGTGTCCTGACTTGGTACAGGTGGACTTTGGTCAGGGTGGGGGGCACTATGGTAGTATACTGAGGTACTGTGAACATATGAGGACAAAGACATAAAAAAATGAAGCAACCTGCTCTTAGTCACATGCATGTTTGCCTTTAATCTTTATGATTATATCTCTGAAAACTTTCCAAAACTCATATCAAAGATCACAACCTAACCTCTCCTCCTTTCAAGCTCATACCCCTGCAATCTAACAATATCATAAAGCCTCAAGCTCATCTAGTAACCCCACTGACCATTTGCATGAACTCAGATACCATCACACCACAATTGATCCTACCTAACTACTGTTAGTGTAATGTATCACAAAGAAACTGGAATAAAATAATGGAACAGTTTGCTGAGCAAACAAGACTAATCCCAATAACTAACAATAACCAATAACACTGAATTAGTCATGAACCTTGGGTCTGGAGCAGTATGCTGTCCACCTTTAAGCTCTTCAACGCCTCATCAGTTGTAGTAAGCACTATATAAATGCAATTAAAATTAAAATTTGTTAAATGGATTTTGCAAGTCACCTGGGAGTTCCATTCTTTAAAGGAACTAAGTCATTGTCCTAATTTCTTAGTATAGTCACAGATCGGTTTGGTAATTTGCAATATCCTTATTATGCACAACAGGGGACTGTAAGCCTGTGAAGATACACATTTGCACCTTATCACTGCTATGAAAGAGTTCCAAACCTCCCTGTATGCCACCTCCCCATTACCATGTGTAGCAAAGTGTTCTGCAACATATACCATAATTTCCTTTCCAGGCTGTGGATTTTCATTGAAAGGAGGGTTGAACCTCGTTTTTTCACAACTCCAGCACACCAACAACGGTCAGGTACCATAATATATAGTATCTCTATCCTCCGGTGATTCATGCATTAGTATGTCACTGACAAGCATCTGATTGATGCAGGACTACAAAATATGAACATGTAGAAAGGTGTACTTCTATTCCTAGATTCCATTTGCATCAAGTGTCTTTCATTCTGTGATTCAGACTGTCTTGTATCAGTGTATTCAGCATTTTACCACTCTAATGAACCATTCATGGATGTATATGCACCTCTGGTTTCTTTACCACTTTGAAGTCCTGTGTGCCTTATCCCTCAATAATTTGTCCATCTTAGTTAGAAAATGTATTGGTCCCAAATTGACGGTATATGATGTCAAGACAGTAGCGATTGCCCACCGATCGGTCCCTTCAGTAAGGTGTATCTCCATTCCTTACAGTTAGTAAAAATTCCCAGCATTTCACTTTGGAGGCCATTGTGGAGGATAATCGCAGTCTGACAGGTTTTAGATTTAGCGAATGAGAGAAAAAGAGGTAAGCAGTCGAGTACTGTCTTTTCTTGAACAAGTGAATATCTTTCTTAGGATTATGTATCTCCAAAATGTATACCAAACCCAGTTTCTGCCTCTCAATGCTTCAAAAGATCTTATGACTTTTATTGTGGAACTCAGACACTTTACATTCTACAACATAACCTCACTCATCAACCCTTTAGGTATCCATGCACAATAAGGTCCTTGTAGTAGTGGTACCAATTTCCCAGGTTCTAACAATACTGTCATTCAAACAGTTGTGATGTTCTCCACCCAACAAAGACATCCCAAGATCAACCCCCAACATTGAAACTACATGCTAACAGTGAACCAAAAGCAAGGTAAAAATAGAATACTGACCTGAGTACATCAAGTAGGTGTACTTTGGACAGGTATGTGCCTATCTCCCTCTTCCATGAAATCCTAGTGTCTGTGCTTGTTGGTTTCAATGAAGCCCCCTCCATTATAGTAATCACAACACTGCTGAAATCAGTTATTCTTGATCATAACTGCTCAAAACACCGTCTGCGATGGAGGATCCTACAAGACTTTAACCAAAGGCAAAGGCTGTGTATGATGCTACAATGCCACATATTTGAGGTAGAACAGCCTGCCACTCCTACTCTTCTGTAAGTCTCACATCTTACTTCAAGTGCTGGTCTGTCATTCTTTTCGACCCTTTGTAGTAATAAGAGTCCCAAAATAGATTTACACTTGTTGCAGCGTTAAGCGTGGTACAAATGTTATTCATACGCTTACTCCCCTTACTACTCAAATCGTACTGGTCCCTTTATGATTAGACAATCTACATCATTCCCATTTACCACAGAGGCAACGATCCTCTGATGAATCTTTCTCCACCAATAGGAGGGGTGAAAATTAGGGTGACCAAAATCCACATTAGCTGCCCAATGAGGACTATTAATTGACAGCCAACTCACAAATTTGAAATTAGGTTTAGGTATATGACTCTTAAAACCATACTGTAGAAATAAAGAATAGCAACAGGTAGACCAAACCTCCTAAAGAAGTTATGTTGAGTTAGGATTATGCAGAGCAAAAGCTCTGCAGCAGCAACACAGAATAAAAGAAGTAAAACCTCATGTTCTGATAGAACTCGCTGAGTCTCCCTACAAAGCATTTAAAACATCAGTACAGTAGCGCAGTTTAAAATGGAAGAACCAACAGGACTCAATAATAGACTCAGACAGCTTTAGATTCATTTGGTTATTGTATTAAAGAATCAAAGGGCCAGATGTACGACCTGCCAATTAGCGCCTCGCAAATTGCGTCGCATTTGCGACTCGCAATTTGCGAGGCGCTATTTGGCATGTACAACAGTGTGTTTAACACTGTTTGATATTCCCAATGGGGTCGCAAATTGCGAGGCTCATGAATATTAATGAGCCTCTCGCAATTTGCGAGCTCATTGGGAATGACAGGCCCTACCAGGGATGGTGGCCTGTTGGGCTCAGCAGACCACAATGTCTGGGACTGCTTTCAAATAAAGCAGGTTTTTTTTTAAATGCAGCCCTTTTTCCGTAAAGGAAAACGGGATGCATTTAAAAAAACAAAAATGAAACGTTTTCGTTTCATTTTTTAAAGGCAGGCAGTGGTCCCTGGGACCACTGCCTCCCCTTAAAAAATAATATTACATGCATTTGCAAAAGGGAAGGGGTCCCCTAGGGAGCCCTTCCCATTTGCGAATGCATTACCACCTACTTGAAGTAGGTGGCAATTTACAAGTGTTTTGCGACCGCAATTGCGGTTGCAAAACATTGGTACATTATGCTTAGTGGTCGCTATTAGGAAGGGAACGCCCCTTCCTAATAGCGGAGTCGCAAAACAGTATTTTATTATACTGTTTGTACATGGGCCCGTGCTTATAGCGTGCGTAAACGGGTCTAAGACCCGTTTACGCACGCTAAAATGCGTCGTACATCTGGCCCAAAATCCATTAAAATAAGCAATTTCTTAAGGACTTCAGTCAAGAATATCACAGCTTGCATTAAACCATCAAACATTTGGCCAAATGTTTAATCGAATGGTAATTATTAAAAAAATCAGTTTGCATAGTTACAGAGTCCCACTACCATTCAAGGCAGAAGGATGGTTCAAATTTCTAACAGCTTAAGTCCCACAAAGAAAGGGGAAATGTTCAGACTTAAAGTCCATGAGGGACGAGTCCATTAGCTTAGAGCTAGAGATATAATGGAAATGAAAAAATTGAAATGGTTCAGCATAGAAGGTCTCAGTCCATCAGCTACCGATTGTAGCATCGATAAACAGTCCAAAGTAAAAGATCGATCAGCATAGCATCCTCTTGCATGGGAAAGGAAAGCGTATGGCGTCCGGTATGAAGCAAAAATCAAAAGGCATTGGGGGGGGAGGCGGGGGGGGCTTTTTTTATAATATTTTTTTAAGATTATCCCAGTGATGTGGCATCACACCACCATCGAAAGACTATCACATATCCATATTCACAAAGTGTCACCTAGGACACTTGCAACATCGAGATGGTTTCCCATTCTAGTCATGAGAAACCCAAAGATCGAGAATCCACATAAGCCTAGTATCAATAAAAAAGATACAAAGTAGTTTGTCCATAGCAATAGCTGAAATTCTGTTCCCACAGGAATATCTCACGGTGAACGTTCAAAAAACATTCAGGAATGTCAGGGGGTACGCATGTACAGAGCAAATAAAGCAACATTTCACTAACACAAAATGAACCATTGCATTAAATCAGGGGAAAGGTAAGCACTAGAGAAAAGCATTTTGAAAAGACCATTTAAGTTAGCATCACACGTATAAATTAAATGAGCTTTAAACCAACATCAAATATAATGAAATTGAAAAAATTCATTAAAAAAATATGTAGAATGTTCACCAATCATTATTACATAAAAATAGCTAACATTAGAAATAGCCTACTACCACGCGTTTTTCACAACATTCATTGAAATGCATATTTTTCTTTTTTTTCCATAAACTATAGGTTCTCTAGTATCATTGTGTAAAATTTCAAGCTTGTTCTTCATTTCTACACGCTTTTGCACTAACCTTTCTAAATGGTGCATTCACAACGAAAAGCAGTTGAATCACTAGGCCACTTCACTTTAACATCAAAAATTCCATCAATATACGTTAATAAGGAACATACGCATTAAAAATTAATTTATACTACTCATTTATATGTATCAGTGTGTTTATATATATGTTTTCTTCATCTCACGTTTTACTGCACGTTTTTATTGTGCTCCTCCTACACTTATCTCTGTTTAATGTGTCATTGTGTCTAACGAGTGCAAAGTGTACTTTCAGCTTTTCGTGTTTTCAATTCGCAAGTGTCATGATTTTTAATTTTTATAAATCGTGCTGCATCACCCTCTTCAAGCTTTCTAATTGTGTGAGTGCCTGAACCCAATTGAAAGTGCAATGCATAAATGTACCTATACTATATTTTTAATTTCTGAAATTTAGTCACACCCTCTTTGCTGTCTCTTCCCCATCCCAATATATTATATAAAACGTCCTTATAAAGCTGTACTTCACTACCCTGAAAATAAATGAGTTTCCTTTCCATCACTGCCTTAATTGCTAACTTGCGCAGACACAATCCTTACCGACTTGTCCCACAGCCTTCTTTCCTTTCTTGACTGAGGTTGGCCCACCTTTTATGCCCTCATGATATAACTGCAAAAGGTTTTTTTTCACCCAGAATTCTCAGTGTAAAGCTAGGTATATTCTACCATTTCACCATCCTACAATCCCTTTTTCACATTTCTCAAGAGGATGTTGTCCCACCTAGAGTGGTCCTTTAAATTATCACACTTTTCCTGGTGATCCATTAGCTTCACAAATCTCTTCTGTAGCACCTTCCACATGCCCTCAACATTACTGACAAGGCTTGAAATAGTATGGTGATGAGTGCTTAACCTGTCAACTTTCTGTAGGATCTCTTTTCAAATATCAGCCAATGACCTAGCCAATTTTTCTTTCAGGCCATTTATTAGTTGAGTGAAGGTGGTGGTCACCTAAGCAGCGGAGAAGATCGCCCTCTGTGAAGGGTTGTTAATTAGTGCACTTAGCTGCCATCATTGAGTCCTCCTTTGTGATGGCAGATCGGTGGTGGGTCATGCTATTGGTCCTCATTAGCACATCACTGTTTAATATCTCTCTAGGGCTTAGATGGAAGTGCTTTCTTCATGGATGGATGGATGGTGAGGGTATGTCAAGTATGCCTGTTACAGTTACTTCCAAGAGCACGACAGGACAGACACTGCTGTTGTCTTCTCTTCATTGATACTTAGGCTCTTCCTTTACCTCCAGCCACAGAATGTGCCTTGGTGGTTTCATGAAAAAGCACTGGCCCTTCCTTCCTCGGCATACTGCTCACACATTATGTTTTTTTAAGTGCACAGAGGACTATCACAGAGTTATAGTTTGGTTATTAGGTAAGCTACCAACATCTTTGAGACCCACCCTGATTTAGCTAGCCCCTGGGGGAGGCAACCCTGTCCCCAGCAGTACCAGACTGAGGCTGAAGTAGTCATGTGGTGATTGCCTACGAGTAATTGTAAACCTTCTGTTTCTCCCCCAGCCATCACATTCATTCAGGGAGCAAAATGGCTCGTACCCCCAGCTTTCAGAGAGAGCACTTATAGCACGTCAAGATCATTCTCGGTCAAGTTAAAAAGGGGAAGTTCAGTCAGTCTTTTCATTCACTGCCCCAATGCTGTATTTGGCAGTCAGGGGACCAGGGTTCTTCTGAAATGGGGGTAAGAATGGAGGCTGTCTAATATAAAATCTTCAGTAGGCTCTAGTTCAGTTCTGCTCTCAAACCCCTAACCTGATGCAGCTCCATATTCTCCAGGCTTTTGCGCATTCTGACTCAATGCATCATCTCCTTCCCCGCAAAGCCACTCCTGTCCCAAGATCAAGACAAACTCTCACTCAGACCCCTCTGCTGATGTACTGACACTGGATGTTTCTGCTCAGATCTATGCGCTCTCCCTCCCACAGGCAGCTCTCCTGTACATGAACTCCAGGAGAAGGAGGAAGCATGCTTTTCCCCAAGATGCCATCCGGCTTCAGAGCCTGCGGGCTATTGCTCCAAAACTGCTATCCTCAAGACCGCTCTAGTGACAACAGTCTGATGAGCTTATGGCCATGATGGGAATTGTTTCATTTCCTTAGCAATCACATTCAATTCAGCATCCTGTAGCTCCAAACATTGTATAGGCTCATGAAAGGTGATCGCAGAAAGGACTCGCCATTTTCACCTCTGCATCACCTGGTGCCAGCAACCCCTCTTCACGCCAGTACTAGGTCAGGCATATCTTGATGGCCAGAGGATGCACACTCATATCACTACTACAGTACCGGTCTCTCTTTGGTCTTTGGGTACACCAACACCACAGAGAACAATAAAGAGAAACTATTGTTTTATTTCTCAAGGCATGTAACACATTGAGGAACTATCAGGCTCTGATGGGTGTTATACTCAGACTAAACTGGAATAACTACTCACCATCACGGTGCTCTCAATGATGACTTACGTATCAACTCCTGCTGGACTTGCTCATCAGGGTGACAGAAACCATAGTCTAAAACTGAAAGTAACTCCTCAACCACTAATGGTGACATGCATCACCATAAGGGTGTCTCCATCTCGAGCACCAATTGGGTGCTCAGCACTCTCCATGTGAGCTCTTGGAGATCTTTCATGTTGTTATCTATTGATTGTGATAACTAGGGTCTGGAACTGACCTTATTAGAATGGTAACCAAAGAAGGAAAACAAGTCCCTAGTCTAATTTATGGATCATGTGTTGTACCGCAATCATGTACAATACTAATGGGGTTAAAGCATATACATTATTTAAACACAAACAATGATTTTGTGTGGCATGCAGATATAATGGAGACAATAATGCAAAGAAAAAAATTTGATCAAAAAATACAAAACAATTTTTATTTATCATTACATTAAAAAATAAACATGTTAAAATATTAAAAATATATATAAAAACAGTCCATTGTTACAACATGCTCATGTTGATCATCTGAACAAGAAAACTACACAAAGGTCGACGCGGCGTTTCGGTGCAATTGGGATCAACCACCTTCTTCAGGACAAAGTTTTCTACAAAATTTTAAATTAAACAATGCAATAATCTATTAGTTTCATACATCCACATTTAAAATTGTACTACAACATGAAACATCAATGCATTACTTTTATCTGCAGTCCTCCTAGAGATATACAAACTTCATTATTTTTTGTTACAATATGCCCCCAATTAAAATACAGATACAACCATATCTAATGAGTACACAACAGCACATGATCCATATATCTCATAACCTACCTAATTAAAATACAACCATGTATCCCCAGTGTGATTCAAGTGGGACACGTTCTTCTATTTTGAAGGACGCTAATACATAGCGGATAAACTTTATCGGTGGCTCCTACGAAAGTATTGTGTGGGAAAAGAGTACCGCATAAAAAGGTACGCTATAATGAACGCATTATTAGATGCTGATTACAAGGGGCACACAATATATGTATCCCTTTGTCCCGTGCAAGAATGTAGAGTAATACACTCTTAACTCTATTGTAGTTAATTTTCCTCATTCCTTCCATAAAACGTCTGGAAGAACGTGTCCCACTTGAATCACACTGGGGATACATGGTTGTATTTTAATTAGGTAGGTTATGAGATATATGGATCATGTGCTGTTGTGTACTCATTAGATATGGTTATATCTGTATTTTAATTGGGGGCATATTGTAACAAAAAATAATGAAGTTTGTATATCTCTAGGAGGACTGCAGATAAAAAGTAATGCATTGATGTTTCATGTTGTAGTACAATTTTAAATGTGGATGTATGAAACTAATAAATTATTGCATTGTTTAATTTTAAATTTTGTAGAAAACTTTGTCCTGAAGAAGGTGGTTGATCCCAATTGCACCAAAACGCCGCGTCGACCTTTGTGTAGTTTTCTTGTTCAGATGATCAACACAAGCATGTTGTAGCAATGGACTGTTTTTATATATATTTTTAATATTTTAACATGTTTATTTTTTAATGTAATGATAAATAAAAATTGTTTTGTATTTTTTGATCAAATTTTTTTGTTCTTTGCATTATTGTCTCCATTATATCTGCATGCCACACAAAATCATTGTTTGTGTTTAAATAATGTATATGCTTTAACCCCATTAGTATTGTACATGATTGCGGTACAACACATGATCCATAAATTAGACTAGGGACTTGTTTTCCTTCTTTGGTTTGTATTGCCCTGTCCCTATTTTGTATTATAGGGTAACTCCTTTATTTTTGGTTCTTATTAGAATGGTGTCAGGTTAGGGATTGCAAGTATGTATGTTTATTGAAGTAATAAAATGCCTACCCTGCACACAATTAAAAACAAAGACGGAGTATGAGGATGTTGACACTATTTCTTTGTCTTACTCCTGAGTGATCGACATGTTTTAACCCTTCTCTTGAACGCAGTCATCCACTGGCTTTCATCAGCACCTAACTGATGTCCCTACAATAGCTACTCTATCTAACCAAACCTAATATATCCTTGTCATTGGGATCACCATTGGTATTCTGTAGGGGAAAGACACAAAAGCAGTAGTAATGTTAAATAGTTCCTTAAATCAAAAAAAAAAACACACATAAAGTGGAAGGCTGCAAGTACACACATGCAATCAAATCATGTGAAAGCCGCTCACCTCTATCTAATCCTCAACAGTCTTGAAGGTACTGGTCGGAAGAACACAGATCATACTCCCTACAGTATGCTGCATGATGCTATGGAACAGTAAAGCAAAGCAAGTTAGAGTAAGTTTAGACTGATTTAGGTAAACAATCAATCACTAGTGTTATTAGTGCACTAGTTTTAAGCGTTCATATGCAAGACAAGGTATTGGATGAGGAGCCAAATTAGTGCGATAATATATATGTACTTTGAGAATTGGTCATTTTACCGCTAGCATGTCCGCAACAGGGACTCCCTTTAAATTCAGCATGTTAATGAGAGAATTGCCGATGTCAGCTAAAGTGTAAAATCATGCTCATGCGACTAGACTCGGACACACTGTGTAACAACTAATTCCATTCATGTATTCAAATGTTCAATACCACTGTTTTTCTGCTCTTATTAGGGCTGGGGGCTATATCTAAGGTTCACTACACAAAACAGGAGCCAAGCATTAAAATAGTCCATTGTTCATGGAATACATCAGGTGCTTGGGGGTGGGCGAGACTGCTGTTCAAATATAATTTCAAGTTGGAGTAAGTGGTGCAAAATACATCTTTAAAGGCTCACAGTGTTGGGGTAGTGTAAAAATGGTTCCACCCCGAGATATGTGTAAGGAGTGCATTATAATCACATGTAGTCTGCACTCGCATATATTCCTTGTGACTAATGTTATTAATGAAAGTGGGGATTTTGTATATTCAAATTACCCTTGCAACTAATGAAATTTGTGTGTGTATTTAGAGATGCAACTGACAGAATTGTAGTGCTTACATATTAATATTTCATGAAAAAATGTTTACAAACGTGTTCGTGGATAAGTGATATAGTGATATGTCTACTAAATGGATAATCATGTTATTACGGTATTAATTACTAAAGTACACATTTAAATTTTGATTTATTTGTGTGTAGAGAAGTGCACAAAATGTAACCCTTTCACTTGTTAACTTAGCTTAACTTGTGGGCATGAGATGTATTTGGATTGAAGCTCACGTTTCAGTTTTAACATTTGAATTCATATTTTATTCCTGCAGTGGAAATGTTGTATGTATTTTGTGTTCCCACTACAGATGGATGAGACTTTGTCAGAGAGAAAAAGGGTTTTTGTTCTTTGTAGATAGCAAGCTATGTGAAGCGGCAACTGGTACAAAGAAAACACGATAACAAGATGGGAGGAGAGTTCTCATGGGAGAAGTAGATGAGACCAAGGATGGCTGAAGTAACAATTTATGGGAATGGAAAGGTAATGAAAAGAAGCTTGTGTGTGTTGGTAGTATGGAAAATTACTGAGTAGAATTTGTGGGACGTCCTTTGAACGTAACTGATGTTATGATGCAACATAGAGAGGAATAGCTAGCATTCTGACTTAGAACACCTCGAGGTACAGACCTGCACTTTTGGTTAGAGTGGCCTTACGCTACTTGACCCATTTTGGAGTTTCTTCTAAGGAGAACTCTAGTGACTGACACCTTTCAAATTTTCGCTTTACTCTCTGCTTTAGTTTAGGTCTGTCACCTTAGAGTAGTGTAAGGACAGGTAGGAGATTTAAGCTCCTTTTCAATGACAAATTGATTCAATCTCTAATTAAAAATTTTGTTTCCTCATTACTTACATAGCCATAATCAAATTAGTGGTCTTCTTTTTATTGTATAGGGTAAATCGCTTCAGAAGATTTGGATTTTTACTAT
The DNA here is from genome assembly GCA_963921515.1 of Calotriton arnoldi. Lineage (NCBI taxonomy): Eukaryota > Metazoa > Chordata > Amphibia > Caudata > Salamandridae > Calotriton > Calotriton arnoldi. The sequence continues at coordinate 273,204 of CAWUFW010013266.1, forward strand.
TTACATTGTACTTTTATAAACGATAATGATTAGACTAGTATAAATTAATCTGTTTCTGAATTTGAATTTGGAATAAACTTACTAACTTGAGATTTAGTGTTGAACTGAGTTATTGTGTAACCGAATTTGCTACACTGCATCTGGAGATTGAACGGAAATTGTTTTTCTCTTACCTCTCATGCAGCACAAAAAGATTGTTGATTAAGTGTTCCTGTGTAAATGGGCCAAGGCTCCTTCAGTGTCAATTAAACTATTGTTGTGTTCTGCAGCTAAAGTTATGCTTATGCAATTAAATTGGGGCGGACCCTATAATATGTAATTATGATTGTGTACTCAAATAGTTGTTACCTCGGTTTTTCTGCCTTCAAAGAGTAGGGGACCATTTATTATACAAAACAGGAACCACTCATTATTCTAGTCAATCGGGCCTCAGAGGAAGGAGCACTGCTGATCAAATACTATCTTGAAACTTGCCACGTCCTGTTAACTATTACAGTGTTCAGCACTTAGCGATGGGTGGACTTGACCGGTCACCCACACATCAGCCGGTGGCGGGGGTGTAAACAGTAGTGGCTGGCAGGCAACGGGGTGACAGAAACTAAATATAAAATTAAAACACTTACCTCCTCACAGCCGCCGCCTGCCGTCTCTCCTCCATTGCTTCAACCTGGAAGGGGGAAGCACACAGGCTCCCCTAAGCCAATCACAACGATGCAATGCAGCGTTGTGATTTGTCTGAGTGCCGTGGTTCGGCACTCAGATTCGGACAGGTAGCCTGGGCATGTTCCCCACCAGGCTGTGCATTACAGCCTGGTGGAGAACATTCTAAGTGAGCATGATTGTTTGACCGGTCCCAGACGGCCGGCCAAGCAGTCATGTACACTTAATGTGCACAAATCACTCCTCCCCCCGGTGCCACCAGCCACGCCCTGCCCTAACCCAGCCCCGAACCCAGGAAAAAATAAAATTATAATAACGACGTTATTATCATTTATTTTTCCTTTTTCCTGTTCTGAGAGCAGTGGGGTGACGCTCCTCCGCCTTAGCGAGTAGCCGCCCCTGGGTGTAAAGCAGGCATCATCTAAGAAAGTGTCTCTACAGTGCGGCCCAGGATGTTAGCTTAGGCATACTGACGTCAGACGCTGTCCCACCTGTAAATTCCATAGAAAACAACCCAAATGTTATGATGATGATTATCACTGTGATGTATTTGTGTTGCAACAAGGAGGAAGAAAGCAGGTACCCTCTCTGGCATAATTAGAAGCATAATGTGTAGAGTCACCAAAAATACTGCAAAACCATACATCCACGCTTGAACCCAGGTGTATGTTTTTTTCAATTCAGACACATTCCCAAAATTACACCTGGAAAGCTGCACCAGGCGTCATAAGATGTTGATATACAAAGTGTCACCAATATTCTGTGCAAGCCTGTGGCAAAACAGTTGTTTTTGTTATTTATTGAAAGGATCGGTGCATATTGTATGATTTAGGGATGACGGCCACCGGGGGAAGTGAAGGTCGCAGACCAGTCTTCCCCCGGGGCTATTCGCGCAAGGCCGGAAGGACAAGGTGGGGGAGGGATTCAGAGGATTGGGGAAGGGGCGGGAGGTTAGGTTTGTATATAAGGTGTCAGGAGAGGAGGAGACAGCCTCTTGCTGACACCTTAGCACCACCGGGGGGTTTAGAGAAAAGGTTTGTCAGGTTAGTGGGGCCGGGGCCGGATCGTGAGGAGCGACGTGGGGCCGGGGGTTGGGGGGGTTGGGCTATGGGCATTTTGCGACGCTTGTGGTGTTCGTGGTGGGGGCGGCGTGTCGTGGGGGGCTGGGGGACCTGGGCCGGAGTGCTCAAGGGCGCTTCGCCCGCATCGCTGCACAGCTTCCGAGGGCGGGGGGGCAATTGCGGGTCGTCGGAGCCGCGGGGGGAGGGGGGCGCGTGCCGTCCATCAGCCTGTGTCGTGGAATCGGCCTGTTTGGGGAGGGGCGCGGCGTCTCACCGGGCGGGGTTTCTAGGCCAGCAGTCGTGGAGCGCTATGCGTTATCTGCCCCCAGCCTGCGAATTGACGGAGCCTGCCTGCCTGCAATTGCTGAGGGGGAAAGGGACTGCTGCAGCCCACTCTGGGGCCTAGTTAGGGGCCGACGACACGTTTTTCCGTGGCGGGTGGCGGCCGGGGGAGGGCGCAAAGTGGTTGCTGTGGCAGTCGGTGTCTCCCGCCCGACCGCCTCAATCGTGGGAAATGGGGAATCTTTATAGTGGCCAATCCAAGAACCGGAGGCTGGCCAGGGCACTGCCAGCATGCAGCCGGCCACGCATTAGCTTTGGGGGCAGGGGGTGCCGGGGGGGGTGCCAACTGAGTTTAGAGAGCCGCTGGGCCCGTCTGCAAGGGGGGGGCGGGATCAGGAGGCCGGCGGGCGGACGCGGTAATTATGCGACGACATGGGGCTGTACACGAGAGCCGGCGCTTAGGGTGGGTGCCTTAGGACTCCAACTCCAATTTGAGCCCCTGTGGGTCGACGAGCAGCGGGCTCCACCTCCACGAGGTGCGGCCGGCCTAGGCCAGGCAGACTGGCCCCTGTGTTTTCCCCGGGGGCCGGGGTAGCTCATTCGGGTGGGCGGTGCGGGGGAGGGTGCGGCCGGTCCAGGTTGGAAAAACTTTCTGCCCGGGGTGGAGGCGGGTCCTCCTCCCCCACCCAACCTTTGGGATGCCGGGTAGGGCTTGTGGCAGGCGCTCGGAGTGGGAGGGACGGGGGGGGTTTGTTTTCGGCCACGCGGTATCCTGGGTAGGGGTGAGGGACTGCCAGCACGGCATGAGGCCTGGTGGTGCTGGGGACCCTCCAGGTTGGAGCGACCTGGGGGGGGGGGATCCAGGACCGGCAATAGATACCGGCAGAACGGAGGGCATAGTCAGTGGGGCGCATGATGGCCCCGGGGCGCTGGCCAGAAGCAGTAGGGGGGTCCGCGGCAGCCTTCCCTCCACCGAGGGCTCGCGCAGCGCAGAATACAACATGATGAATGCAATTTGAGCTGGATGTTGGGATTTTCTGGACTTGGGAGTGTGGTGTTGTATGAAGGGATGGGAGTGTTGGATGACGGCAGAAGTGCGTGGACGGATGTGGCTGAGTGGGGTTTTAGGGGGGGGGGGGCTTTACGGTAACCAGACTGTGTTAGTTTTGCAGGACGCGGGTACGGTTTCAAATGGACCAGTGGACGTGGAGCAGAAGGGCGCAGCAGCGCCGGTCAGGGCATGGAGGTCCCGGACGGACGCTCAGGTAAGGGAATAAGGCCGAAGGCAGGGGTCGAGGGAGCACTGGCAAGAGGGGACGTCGGCTGGTCAGCTGGGGTGTGTGGGGGTTTGTGAGGGAATTGGCACGGAGGCAGGTGCAGCAGCGGCGTCCTGCAGGGGAATTGGGAGCTTGGCGATTTGGTGGGGATGGGTCCAGATGGATAATGGGGTACACACATGCAAAGAGGGGTCGACCAATGGGCCACATCTTGTTGTCGGCCAGGCTGGACGGGAGTGGCGAATGGGCCAGGGGTGCCCTTTAACCTGAAAGAGGACATCGGTCTCCACTGTTGGGCCCACAACTTACGGTGTGGGGGGGCAGGGCAACTGCCCTGCGGATACGCCATGGTTGGCAGCTGAGCAGCAGGAAGGATGGGGGGTTTCGCATGGCTGAGCACGGCGGGAGGAGGGCTAAGTTTCGATCTGACTTGCCTGAACCACTATGGGCCTCCATTCAATGCTCCGATTCTCCGCGAAGCGAGGGTATGATAGCGACATTATCGGTTTTCCGCTGGATCACTTAACTGGGGGCGGGGACTGGAGGGGCACTCCTTCGTAGGTGGTCAAACGGGGCTACTTTAGGAGACCAGGGGACGATCGTGACAAAAAGGAATAGTTGGGGGGAGGGGGGGTAGTCCGGGTCTGGGGTTCTTACACGGTCCGTTGGCAGTTATGGGTTTCTGGCACCCGTCGTCTCCAGATATGCAGTCGGTGCTACGGCACAGACAGGAGAGGTTCGCAGACACGGGTTGGGGGTGATGACGGGTTCTCGAGGGTCAAGGGAGGTAGACGATATGCAATAGGTGGACTACAGCGTGGGATAGCAGATTCGGGGAAACAGGGTCTTCGACGGCTGGGCAGGCATGGGGGCTCTGTGACAGACGGATTTGGCGCACTTGGGGGGGAGCTGTCAGTAGGAGCTGCAGGCGCCGGGGGGCGTGGGAACTGAGGATAAGCTTTGTGCAGTATGGTGGGGGGTGAGGTATATCAGCCACGATCGGGATCGGATGGGTGGGGGGCCCTGGTCGGACACTGGGTGACATACTCCGTGGGGTGACATATACAAGGTGGAGGGGGCCTGGGCCGCGGGAACCTGTGGGGCCCATGGCCGGTTCCGCGTTTCTTTGATGGTGATAACATCACAGGAATTACTCACAGGGTATGGGGGAGGAGGTCACAGGGAGACAGAGTGCTGACGCCCAGGCATGGCTGGGGAGGGCTGGCGGTGTCATAGAGTGGTTTCTCTATTTAAGTTTATTCATGAAGCCTTTATATCAGTGCTCGTGAGCCCCGTGGGTATCAGAGAGATTGACATACACGCAGGGAGGGACACAACTGCCTTCCAGCACAGGACATGAGGACGCATAAAGATATATGCAAAGATTTCGGACCTATGTATGCAGTGCAAGGGGGTAATAAGCAAGGGGTTGAAACAGTTTGATGACCATCATCCTGGTGGGCCGAATTGAGAGGGGAGTCCAGTGGGTTGTTGACGCCTAGGTTGGTTGACTTGGCCGGTAATTTTATTGGTTGAGGAGCGTGAGTTTCAGGTCCTTGTTGAAGCCAGAGACGGAGGGGTTGGGTTGTTGGCGCCTAGGTTGGGCGACTTGGTCGGTAATGTATTGGTTGAGGAGCGGGAGCTTCAGGTGCTTGTTGAAGCACGAGAAGGAGTGGTGGCAGCTGAGGTCGATGGGGAGTGCGTTCCGGATCCTGGGGAACAGTATCAGGAGGAGCGGCATTGGGTCATTTTCAGTTTCAGTTTCAGGGGAATGAGAAGATGGGAGTTGGTGCTCTCCGATTTCTGTTTTTCCTGTTGTCCCAGTTTGTGGTTAAGATAATTGGGGGGATTGGACCGGGGGTAACCAGGTTTGAGGTGGGACAGTGAGACAGAAGGCAAAGGCGGCCTGGAATGTTGCAAGGGTGGAGGTTGGTTTGTCAGGGGCAACGTGGGTGTAAGCAACAGGAATCTGTGAGGCAGGCAATGGGCGAGGAAGGTTTGTGGATGTAGGGAGGGAGGGGCTGCACACGGTGGGGGATTCGAAAGAGCAAGGATAGTGGTATTTTTCCGGAGGTCAGGTTGGACTGGGGTGTTTTTGGGGAGGGAACCTTGGAGACTGGACGATATGGTTGGGACGGAGCATAGCCCAGGGGTCATGGGCTGGGATGAAAGGGTTGTTTGGTGCACATGTTGTGTTGGAGAGGGTCCATGGGAAAGGGTTTATTAGGCAGGGCAGACTAGGGTCGGCACAATTGAAGCGTTTGTGAGGACGGGGTTTGTGCCTGGGGGACAAGGGCAATTTGGGAGCGTTTGAGTCATTTCTTTCGGACGCAGCAGACGGGTGCAGTGGAGCGTGGGGTCATGGACGGAGGGGTCGCCCGGAGAGGACTAAGGGAAAGGGAGCGTAGTTCTTGCAGGACTAATCATTCTTTTTCTACTACAGGAATTGGCTGTAGATCTGGCTCCAGGATGGTCGCCTGGTTGGGTGGCCATTCATCCGGGCATTGGACAGCAAAGGAGGCGAACTACCAGGGTACAGTCGTCACCGGGTGGGGAACACAGTCATCGGGCTGTGAGATGATGGGGGAAACAGTGGAATGAAAATGGGGGGGGAGTTGTGGCCAGTACGGCTGACAATGTGTCAAGTGAAACAAGAAGTTGCCACGATATGAGGATACATGTGGGAGAATGGAGTATTCTGGGATATGCCAGGTTTGGCTTTACATTATGAGACATGGAAAGGGATATGGTTCATTGAAATGGAACGTGGGGCAATTCTGGTCGCATGAATGACTGGGGCCTTGCAGATGTGGGGAGCGGGATGCTATCGAACTGACTGGCCAGGTAATGGCCCGCTGGCGGATGTGACTGTTTCGAAGAGAAACAGGTGGTTTTGTTTCAAAAGGGGACACCTTTTATACGGATGAGGGTTGGCCCGGATGTTACTTACTTACACGGGACGCAGTTTTAGGTGGTGGATGGTCGTTCACCGCGATGAGGGGGCACCTTCCACGGACAAGGACTGGCCCGACAATGTGACTGGTTACACGGGATGCAGGTACAGGTGGTGGATGGTCGTTCACTGCGATGGGGGGACCCCCCCCTTTCCTGGACAAGGATTAGCCCGAAACTGTTACTTGTTTACACAGGACGCAGGCCCAGGTGGTGGATGGTCGTTCACCGCGATGGGGGGGCTCTGTTACGGACAAGGCTTGGCCCGAAATATTAATGGTTACACGGGACGCACTTTGAAGTGGTGGATGGTCGTCCACCGGGAGCCGCAGTGTGTGGGAAGCGTTGGGTGCACAGGAATTGGAGGAGCAAATGGTCTTGCGTAGGTTTGGCACCTTTCGCAGCCAACGACTGTCCCAGCAATAGTAATTTTATACGGGACGCAAGTTTTGGTGGTGGATTGGTCGTCCACCGGGTGCCGCAGGGTCGGCTGACGAGAGGCAAAAGGTGCCCAGGAACTGGGGGGGGGGGGGGCAGGGAACCGCCCTACGGGGGTTCCCTGGTTGGCGGTACTTTGGAGGGGTGGTGAGTCACATACGGGCGGATCCACCCCTCGTGGGGGAGAACGGTACACGGGTGACTGATAGCGGGGCGCGGGAGGCAATGAAGGAAATTCAACAGAGGATGCTTGGAGGGCAAGTGAAGGTGAGAATGGGGAGAGGAAGGAGGTCACCGAGTGAATGGGGAAGAGTCAAACAGGTGAGATGGTTTTGAGAAGGATGAATGGAGAATGAGTCGGTATGGGATGGGAAAAGTATTTATTGCATTTATGTACTGTTTAATAAAGTCTAAATGGTTGCAACCTTGTCCTAATAAAATGGCCTTTTACGCTTCAAGTAACAGCGTGGAGTGTAGTTATTGCGCGATGACAGCCCCCGGGGGAAGTGAAGGTCGCAGACCAGTCTTCCCCCGGGGCTATTCGCGCAAGGCCGGAAGGACAAGGTGAGGGAGGTATTTAGAGGATTGGGGAAGGGGCGGGAGGTTAGGTTTGTATATAAGGTGTCAGGAGAGGAGGATACAGCCTCTTCCTGACACCTTAGCACCACCGGGGGGTTTAGAGAAAAAGTTTGTCCACCCACCCACCCTACAGGTTTCAGGAGGAGGACAGGGTATTAGGATCGGTCTTAGCGTGCCAGTTTAGGGCAGGTTTCAGAGTAGCGATGTTACGGTACTTTGGAGGAGTGGTGAGTCACATACGGGCAGATCCACCCCTCGGGGGGGGAGAACGGTACACGGGTGACTGATAGCGGGGCACGGGAGGCAATGAAGGAAATTCAACAGAGGATGCTTGGAGGGCAAGTGAAGGTGAGAATGGGGAGAGGAAGGAGGTCACCGAGTGAATGGGGAAGAGTCAAACAGGTGAGATGGTTTTGAGAAGGATGAATGGAGAATGAGTCGGTATGGGATGGGAAAAGTATTTATTGCATTTATGTACTGTTTAATAAAGTCTAAATGGTTGCAACCTTGTCCTAATAAAATGGCCTTTTACGCTTCAAGTAACAGCGTGGAGTGTAGTTATTGCGCGATGGGCATACAATCCGGCACTGACATTCAAGTTATTTGAGTATTATGATTCACACCATTATGGGGTTTCAGAAAGATTGCGTACGCTGACAGCTAGAGACGGTTACAATATGAGTAGTAAACAGAAAAATGTGGGCATGCTTGTGACGGGCACAATATTTCTGACGAGTGAGGGTTGTTGAGATTGTCACTTTGTCATGGGCCCCTCGTCTCTGTCATTGGATCCGGGCTGGCATTCGGCTGCCAGTTCACAAAACTGTGACGAGAACTGACAGCGCAGCCAGGCTACACCTGGAAACTCTAGTTTGCGAGACCACAGTCGAGCATTCCAGGATGCAAAGTTGGTGAATAAGGTGGTGAGTATATAGGAAATAATAAAATCTAATTTTCCTTCTGGTGAATTTTATTAAAATTATTGAAAATTAAAAGGCAACTGTCTTACTTTCAGTAGATCTGAGGTGACTGTATATATTTCAGGGAGAGGATTGGCAGGGAAGCTGCTAGCCAATAGGCGAGGTCTAGTGGTGTTAACTGCATGTACACCGTGCATGGCTTTATTTTTTGCGATATGAATATTAAATCCAAGGCTTCTGAACAAGTTTCTCCGTGATTTCTCCAGACCGACACTATTATTGTTTACGCACACACTTCTGGTTTGTGTTTACATTGGAGGTATATAAACACATCGCAGGTGGTTTTGCAAACATCATCATCCCATCTGGCTCTTTCTACACACATTTAAATTTTAGCGTATATAGACGTAAAGAGCTATTGATAATTTAAATGTCACGTTGACTGATGGAAAATGATTAGGGTTGCTTTGAAATGTCACAAAAGTGAGCAATAAAAAAGGGCAAAGTCATAGGATGTCTAGTATTAAAAAAAGCAATCCGATTTCGAGACTCTCGGTAATAAATATGTGCCTCCTGGGTAGCCATAGCACAGCTCCGAGCACCTCAGCCCATCCGCCCCTCCCTCCTGCCTGCTCTGCTGGAAGAGTTCAGCAGCGGCAGAGGAGAGGGTCTGCGGCAGCGTTGTCAGCCCTGTGTGTGCATTACACACTGCATTGTATCTGCCTTAGAAATGCAGCGCCCAACGTTCTTTCCTCTCTGAAACGTACACGGCGCCGTCCTTTCGCAGTATGTGTGATTCACAGAACATTGTCAGTGGACAGGATATCTGAACGCTGAGACAGCTGATATTGCAGCAGTAGTTTTAGGAAGCCGTATTGCTAGACTCCGCAAGATTGTGTTGGCATCGCTCACAACATGGTCGCCAGTCACACCCCCCACTCCTCATCTGCCGAATGGATTGCCTGCTTAGATAAAAGGTACCAGCCTTTGATGTGGGAATTCTGATGTGTGCATTTCTGCAGATGCATGTTAATTATGGAGGCTGCAGCTGGAGGGGCGGGAGGGGCATGGGAAGGGAAGAGGGGCTCCATGTGTGGCCGGACCTTACATTCTGGTGACCGATCTTGAACGTGTCTAATGTACTGTAGACTGTGCACGTGGGGAGGGCGAGGGAATCTGCAGGTGCTGATGATGCCTGCCCTGTGATTACGAGCATCTTCCTAGCGTACAGGGTGATGACTGGCAAAGAGATGACTGCCCGTCTGAAAAAGAAAAAAAATACAATGAGCTATCTGTGCTTCCATTGGGGGTGTTGCATTGACCTACAGCCGACTGGTATGGATACAGTGAATATTCCTTGTAAAAGCCGAAGAGAATCTATGTTCTCTTCCAGAATCCGCTGTGGTGGTTATTTTTATTTTAAGAATATGTTCTCCATACAAATGCTGCCAGGGCTGTCGGCCACTCCGCCCACACAGGGGCTGCCCGTGGCAGCGCTGATGGAGAATCCAAGATTTCTTAAGCTAGGTGCAGAAAAGAGGCAATGGGAGAATATCTGCTCCAAATTGCCTACGGAATTGATTACACCATAGTTTACGTAGGAAATCTGATGCAATCCACACTTGTTACACATTCTGCATAATATAAATTCGTAGGAAACATAAGAATTCAAATAGAAAAATATAAAGATTTGTAACGATATATATTACCTTTACTAAGCAGCATGCAGCTAACCCACTGAGCTGCCTTATTCTTTTTCCTTTGTAAAGTGTGCAGTTTACACGTTACAGATGTTCATCTAGGCTGGTATGCTCGCCCTTTTATCCTTCACTAGAGAAAATAAGCACATTTGACACTATGAGACTGCAATGTTTGAAAGTCACTTTGCTGTCATACAGTTTAGACACCGTACACTTTGGTATTTTAAAGCATATTGGTCAGTCTTCTCTTGTGAATCGTATACGGCAGCACAATCTTGTACTTTCGATTAACAAGTATCCTATGGCTGGTGGAAGTGACGTCACGTACCCTTTGACCCTAGAGTCATCAAAGGATTGACTCCTTCTCCCACTCTTGGCACTTCAAGAGCATTCTATTTACTAATGATGGACTAGGAGTGAAAACTACGAAAAGTACCCAAGTACCTGATGCTCTTTGGTTCCAGCCTCTACCATCATGATCTTTGAGATGATGACAATCAAAGGTATTGCCGAGGTAGCACAGAGCAAGCCGAGACTCCTGGACACCCCTAACTGATGTCCATAGGCTAATTGTAAGCATGGTACAAGTTTAGGGACGCAAACACTATTTTTAATTCACTGGTTCATTTGGTGGAATAGCCCCAAAATAGAGGTGCCTGCAGTACGACCTCAGCAATTACTCGGTGGGCAGGAAATGCAGGTGTCCGTTGTTAATGCAGTTCGATTTCTAGAGAAATACAGGAGCAACACTCTCAGGTGACATAAGATACTGAAGGTCAACCAAGGAGACCGCCCATTGAGCACGACTTCGGGGTGATGATTGCACATTAGTTGGAGTGCGGGGCAGTGGTTGTCTGATGCTTCACTGTTTATTTATTTATTTGTCGAGTTATGTATAGTGCGAACTTGACCCGAAGGTATCAGAGCGCTTAACAGCATTTACACATCCGCAACAGCATGAGTTACATTTAACAGCATGAGTTACATTTAACAGCATGAGTTACATTTGTAAGTATAGATACATAGTGACCGTATGAAAACAAAAAGTACAATAGGCATCAGGATATACAGGTGATGCAGTTTTGGGGTAGATATGTACGACGATAAATGAGGTAGCTACCGAATATAAATAGGACACTTTAGAGTTAGATACAGTACATATATAAATAGAGCAAAATAGATTTAGTATAGCAGCAAGTGGACAGATTATATGTGGAGTGCATAAAATACATAATAATAGTACGAAGTAGATATAGAGGTAGCTAAGGAGGGTAGTGTGACGGTGAGGGGGTAGAGGCACAGTTTTCTCAGAGGTAGTGCTGCTCAGATATGTTCAGTGGTTGTGGGGAGTTAGCCAACCAACCAGTCTGATGGTTTAAGGGTATGGGTTTAGGAATTTGTTGAGAGGAGAAGTTTCAGTTTCTTCTTGAAGTGAGGGAGTGATTGATTGTCACGTAAATCTTGAGGTAGCGAGTTCCATATTCTAGGAGCATTCCCGAAGAATGAGCCGGTGCGAGATTTCTCTCTTAAATTTTGTTGTAATCCCTTGGGGAGTGACCACTTCACCAACAGAAGAAGAATGGAAGGCTGATTTAGATTGGTGTTGGCAAGCAGAACGTTCGATATATGAGAGTAGAGGGTGCCCTAGGAAGTGGGAAAAGATATGGGGACCACGACGGGCTTATCGGGGTCTGTAGTATGGTTAAGAATCGATTGATTTTGTCACTACGAGGCACTGATAACTTTGCTATAATGACTGTCTGTTTACTGACTTTTTGTGATTGTATGGAACATAAATATGTCGTAATTGCTCCTGCATTGTAAAGTTCCCTGAGCACATGCCAATCAAAAGAACTTAAAAAAAAATCATTTTAGTGTAATCAAGAGAAGGCTTTTCAGAGCTTCGAATAGGTCTCCTTTGGCCGGCTTTTGATAATTTATTTGCGAGGTAGGCTGGTGTTTCCATGTAAAGAGCTTTGTGGATTATGGACGCTGTTTTGAATATAGCTCTTTCCTCGATTGGAAGCCAGTTGAGTTTCTTGAGGGTTGGAGTTATGTGATTGAAGCGTCTCTCCCCGGACAGTAGTCTAGCCGCTGTGTGGAGTGTGGCTTTCAAAGGCTAGGTGTGTTTTTGGGGCACCTGCAATCGTTGCATTGCCATAGTCTAGCTTGGGAAGGACTAGTGATTGCGCTACAGGCTTTAGGTCTTCAATGGGGATGAAGGGTTTGACTTTTATGGATTATTAATGAATATGTGTTTGCTGTCACCTATAACAGTAAAAAAAAAAAAAAAAGCATCTTCAGCTGTCGGTATCAAGGTATTGGCGTGTAGAAACTATCGAGCCCGGTTCTGCCGGCATCAATGGTTTCTGCCTACTAATAATTCACCTAAGGATTTCTGACAGGCAGAAATGGTTCTACTTCTGTGGATTATTCTGCCTGGAGTGCAGAGAAATCCTTGCAAGGGATGGGCAGTGAGCAGAAGAAGCAGGTGTAGTTAGCCTTGTAGGTTTGTTTAGCCCCCCCAAACCCAGGGGTGACCTGAACCCCCGCTTTACCAGCTACAGCGGGGGTTGAGTTCTTTATAGGCCTCTTCTGTCTGCAACTCTGCAGCAGCGAGCCTGAGGGCACTGCTGGTTTTATTAGTGCCCGTCAGTGGGTTCATATTCACCTGTCCTCACCTGTTCTAATTGCCCCTGGCCAACACTACTCACAATTAAAGCTAAAGAAAGATGGGTGGATGTAAAATGGAAAGAAGGATGTAATGTTAAAAGGAAGAATGTGTTAAAGGGTGGATGAGTGAAAGGATGTGTGAATGGGTGAAAGGGTGGATTGGTGAAAGGATGAGTGAACGGATGCCTGGGTGGGTGGAAGTATGTATGGGTTGGTGAAAGATTGGGTGGGTGAAAAGACATGTGAGTTATGAAAGGAGGCGTGGGTGGGTGAAAGGATGAAAAGATGGATGGGTGAAAGGACGCATGGTTGGGTGAATAGATGCATTGTGGGTGAAAGGATCAGTGAGTCGGTGAAAGGATGGGCGAGTGGGTGGAAGGGTGAAAGGATGAGTGAGTAGTTGAAAGGATGGATTGGTGAAAGATGGAATGGTGAAAGTCTGAATGATGGATAAAAAAACAAATGGTTGACAGAATGTAAAGGTGAAATGGTGGATAGAAGGGGGAAAGTTTAAATGGAGAGATGCTAGGATAGAAGAGACACGAGAGCTCTTGTGGGGAGGGTTCGGGTCACCTGCTTCGTAAGGTGCCGTGCCTTTAAAGCTTTGATTTAAAGTGGCGGGTATTTTAATTTTCTGGCTACTCCGTTGGCCGTTTGCACACTCCGATCCTGCCTTTTCCCACCATGAAATTGAAATTGAGACTCCCCTTTCTTGAAAGGAAAGGAATGGATCAACCCCAAATTTGATGGTGTACAGGGGAATGGCCATCTCTGCAGGGAAAATGGTTTTCCCAGAAAGAATTAAAAAGAAAAAAGTGTGTGTTTTTCCCAGCTGGCTCCATTCCCTCAGTGCATTATTCTGCTCCATGTAGAATTGCGTGTAGTGATAATTGGAGCCTGCATGAGATGTCACATGGCATTCCCAATAGTTCATCCAGAAATCTTGGCCTTACACAGCTTTTTAGGCATATCACTAGAAATGTATGGGAAATGCAAAAAGTATTAAATCTGCACCCACGCATAGGCCTACTTTTTAGGGTCAGATTTACATCTTTGTGAATTGGCCCCATGGTAAAGAAATGTTAATGGAGAGGTAAGTAAGAGGTAAGTAAGAGATACTAATAAGCAAGTAAAAAAATAAGAGGAAGAGAAGAAAGGTAGAGTGTGAGGATGTAGATGGGAGAAGGGGTGCAGACAATGTCGGTAATGGATAAAACAGTGCATGTAAAATAAGTAAAGCATGAAGATTGTAGAGTAGGACTACTTGTATAAATGAGCTGAAGGGTTTCCTGTTGGCCAAAAGCAATATAAATCAGTAATGAAATGAGGAAAATCCGTGTAGGACAAGAAATTACATTTCCCGTGAGCGTTCCTCTTTTGGTTCAAGGCATTGTGAAGATTTCCGAGGAGTTGTGACTCTCCCCTCGAAGAGAAGCCTTATGCATCATACTCTTTTCACTTAACTTCTGCATTTCTCTTTTAATATCAATTTTATAGCTTCACTTTGGTGGCCAGGTGCTACTAAATAAGGAATGTCCAGATCAATTCTCAAATGAAAGTATTTTTGCATCAGTTCGTGTTGTGGCTGAGGGGCTGTGTCAGTTTCCCTTTCTCATAGGCAGCTACCGTACAATAATTGTATGTCATTCATTTATGGAACCGCTTGGACAGTACTTTTATGCAATTATCTTGATTTTATCAAGCCTAGACATATCTTGTCCTATGCTCATGACCAAACACTACATTCAAGACATCTCTTTGTTCTGGTGATGAAGGTGTATCCATATATAAGACAATTATTCTTCTTTAACTGTCAATCACATTTTTTGGCAAAGATCTAAGTTCTGGGTGAGACGCGCCTCAAGAAACTCAGTGTCAGTGAGAAAGAGAGAGAGAGATGTTGGAGGCCCAGGTTGCGTTAGAGGAATTGAAGCAGGTGCTAAAGGGAATGGCAAATAGAAAAGTTCCAGGAACAGATGGCATCCCTGATGACCTCTACCAGGAGGTTCCAGTGCTGGTCCTAGGAAAAGTGTTGGGAATATTAATGGAGGTCAGGGAGCTGGGCCGTTTACAGTCTGCAATGAGGGAGTCAATGATAGTCTTGGTGCTGAAGGAGGCCACACGCAAGTGTCGCCCTACCAGGCACTATCCCTGATAAATACTGATACTAAAGTGCTGGGCAAATCTTTTGCATTAGATTACCGACTGCCACATGACGCCTCATACATGAGGACCAAACTGGTTTTATTCCGGGCAGAAGCACGATGTTCAGTATTAGAAGTCTGACACATATCATGCAGGCGCTGATAGACTCAGAACACTATTATGTGCTGGAAGCACCGGTCCTAGAAAGAGCATTTGATACGGTGAGTTGGAGATGTCTCTGGGCAGGTCTGGAGAATATGGGGTTTGGCCCAAATTTAATAAGGTGGGTGAAATTGCTGTATGCTAACCCAACTCTAGATTACGGACATAAGGGGTGATCTCGGAGGCATAGAAATTAGAATGGGGGTTGTTCTTTGCATTGGCAATGGAACTACCTGCTGCTAGACTGCGAGAGAGTTTCCAGGTTTGGGGAATCCAAGTGGGATCACAGAGCCATTATATGCCATTTTACGCAGATGATACGTTCCTATATCTGAAAGATCCCATGCAATCAGCCTCGTGTATGATTACTGAGCTGGAAGAGTTTGAGAAAATATTGGCTTTAAAGACCAATCAAGGTAAATTAAGGATCTTCCTTCTGGTCAGATAGGGAAGGGTATTAAACACCCCGAGTCTGTGCCTGGGCCTAGAATGGGAAACTGGCAGTTTCACATATTTGGGATTCTGGGTCTCTAGAGATCCAAAAGGGCAATATACTTGAAACATGGGCAGGGTGGTGGGAGGCCTGCAGAACTCGATGGGTTTCTGGAAGACCCTCCATCTTTCCATTGTGAGTCAAATTTTGTTGGCAAAGATGGAATTTCTCCCGAGGTGTCTGTGAACACCATGTGCCCTATACCCCTGATCACATTTTGCATATTAGAAAGCATACTTAGTGGCGTGGTGTGGGCAGGAAAGAGGAGTAGAGTAAAGCTGCCCATACTTACAATTGCCCTGGAGAAAGGGTGGGTGGGGGATACCTGACTGCTTTTTATATTATGTGGACACCCAATTGCAGCATACAGTTCATTGGTTTGAGGAGAGCCCGAACTGGAAAAAGTCCCTATTGGCCGGAACATCCGGAAACTATACCCGTCCAGATCTGTTTCTGAGAGGACAAGGTGTACCTCACGAGTTGCCGTACTTGGTATGGCAGGTGGGATACTTGTGGAACAGAGTGCTGTTGCAGGTCTTAAGGAGATCCCCATTTGCAGTGGACATCCCATTGCTGGTAAAACGACCATTTCAGGATATACAGAGGGATATGTCCTTTCAGGGTTGGTGAGTGAGAGGATGTAATATGATGGAAGTCCTATACTTAAATGGTTGGTTTGTTTCATTTGCGCAGGTCCAGGCATTGTTTGGAATGGGCCTGGGGCAATTTGTACAATTTGCTAAGATACCACACACTGTGCAAATCATATGGAATACATTATCAGAGGCAGCACTGTAGCAGACCCTCATGAGGCAAATATTGAATTTGGGAGGCAGCAAGAGATTGATCTCATTGCTCTATGCTACATTAGCTGAAGATAGAGAGCAGTACCAAGAAAGCATAAAATAGATGGGTAAATGAATGCCCGGAAGCCTTATCTGAAGGTGACTGGAATAAGACTTGTAAACCGGTTAAGGGCATCTCCCCATACACGATTTTAAGTTGATACAGTTTCACTTCCTGCACAAGATGTGCCATACCCCACAGAGATTGGTGAGGATATATCCGGATAAACTGGCTTCCTGTGGGAGATGTGGAGGTTCAGGGGCAGGTTTTTTCAACCCATGACCTGGAGCTGCATGAGGCTGGAGAATTTTGGGGGCAAGTATGTAATAGGTTGACACATATGATGGCTGTAGAGCTGGATACATCCATAAAGAAATGCTTGCTAGGTATATTTCCTATAAAGAAAGGGCATAAAATGAGAAAGCGGATATTAGCACTTGGAACAGTGTTCATGAAGAGTCAAATTGCAATTCCCTGGGCAGCACCAAGACCTCCAGAGTATGGAAAATGGAGAAAAGATTTACAGGAATGTTCCCTGGTGGATGAGCAACATATTAAGGCGATTAGAAAAGATGTAAAGCTTACTGAGGACCTGGCTAGATGAGCTGAGACGTTAACTAAACTGTTGGCCCCTCCGAATAATAAACCACCCCGATTGGTGAATGAGAACTACAACATCTGTGGAATGGAATGCCTCACTGTGCCAGGATGGAGGGGTTTGCACATGTCTTTTAAGCTGCATAGAGTACGTCTGATCGGGTTTGACTGGGTTTTATGTGCTCAACTGTGGAAATCACTGCCGAATACAAATCTGATGTAAATGGGGTTTTCTGTCTCCTTGTCTGAATCTGACTGGTTAATGTTGTTTAAAAATCAATAAAAGGGATTTAAAAAGATCCAAGGTCAGATTTATGGATAGAGGAAGCTATTTATGAATCACAGCCACTAAGGCCTGATCTTTGTTGGGTCCTGCTAGTGTGATCTTCACAAGCTGATCTGTTCTCTGGGTTTTTGAAGAGATTGATCTTTGCAGACTTTTTTTTATCACTTCTTGATATTCTATCCTAAACCGTTCCAGAAGAAACCCAGACTCTTGCATTTTCTCACACTCAGGATAGTGTATTTTCGTAACATATGGAGGCTGTATGAGTTTTCTTGTGGTATAAAGCTCTGCTCTTCTGGCCTCAAAAAGCTCTCTAATTCTCTTCTCATCTTCTTGAAATACCAAGTTCAAAATGTTCTTCCTTCTTCTTGCTGGCAATGGATGTTCTCCCTGTTCGTAAGTGTTCTTCCAGTTCTACAGATTTTTGAGGAGTTTGGAAATATTCTGTCAATCTGACTCATCTGCTTACTTATGTTTACAGGTGTAAGCTTTGGTTGTGAATCTGGCAGGGATTCATGTCTGTGCCTTTTGTTAATGGACTACATTGTGTAGATGTTGCTTTTGGATAATCCAGAAAATGTTGTCCAGCTGCTCCTGCCGCTGGAATTTTTTTTATATTATGGTATTTTATAAAGAGCGGACATGACCCAAGGGTATCAGAGCACTGTACATATGATTGATAAATATAAACAAAGAGCTGAAAACATAAAAAAGAACCGCCATCAAAACATAGACAAACTTTTAAACAAACTCCCGTAAAATATGGTATGTTGTAACAGAGTTCTTATAAAATGACTGCCATTTGTTTATGAGTCACTGGAATAGATTCTCTGGGATGACTTCTCAAGAATCTGCTTTGCGTTGGTTCTGTTCCTGGTACCTGGGGGACAATGTTTGTGTGGGTTCTGCTGGAATGGATGTGTTTGTGCACTATATTGTTGTTACTGACATTGTGCCGGCCACTGGGCCCAGTGGCCAGGCTCATCGCGACTTTATGAGAGAAATCTGTTCATAAGTATCTTTTTCACCTCTTTTTTGAAGATGCAAATCGAAGGGTTAGACTGAACCTTGGGTGGTAGGGAGTTCCAGATCCTTGGAGCCGACCCTGAGAAGGAGTGTGTGTAGTTTTTTTGTTTTCTGAATCTGGGGGGTTCTAGCTTGAGAGAGTTTGCACTTCTGAGGGAGCGGCTGCCTCCTGAGATTCAAATCTTTTCTGCTAGGCACCTTGGTTCATTGCAATGTAAGGCTTTATGTGTGAGGCAGGCAATTTTCAGTTGAGTTCTGGCCTAGAGAGTGAAAAGTTGAGAGACCAAAGTAATGGGGTAATGTGGTCAAAGCGTCTGGTGTTACCAGTCTAGCTGATGAGTTGAGGGTCTCTGAGTGGGGCCGTTCTCGATTTGGGAAGACCTGAAAGGATTGCAGATCCATATTCTAGTCTTGAGACCACTAATGATTGTACTGCTTGTTCGAAGTCTGGAGATGGCAGGAATGGTTCCACTTTCTTCAGTAGATTGAATTGGAATGACACACTGCACATGGTTGCATCAATATGTGCTCGTATGGTCAGATTCTTGTCCAGTGTTATTCCAAGGGATTTAGTGGAATCAATAATGGTCGGTTTGTAGTTGAGGGCATCTGGATGACAGCCAATCTTGGATGCGTGGAATCTGTTATGGGGGAGAAAAGTAGGAGTTTTGTTTTCCGAAAGTTCAGCTTGAGGTTGTTTTGCGCTAGCCAGAATTGAGTTTTGACTAGAGTGTTATTTAGTTGGAATAGATCCTCTTGGGAGGATATCTTTAAGTATAATTGTGTGTCTGCTGCGTACATATGCAACATTCGATTGTTTGAAAATTTCCGTTACTTGCTCCATATGTAGGTTAAAGTGTGTGGGTGAAATGGTTGACCCTTGTGGGACTCTGCATCTCACTGGTGCGGCATCTGAGAAAGAGTTGCCAAGTTTGATTCGTTGTGAGCCTTTTTGCAGGAAGGATGGAAATCAGGAGAGTTCTTTCCCGGACAGCCCCATTCTGTTTTCTAGCAAGAAATGTTGTGCCTGAAAAGTACATTTTTTCACGAAATCAAATATGAGGGGAACTTATGGTACCTCATGCAGCTGCATCACACTCTATTGCAAATCTGTATCAATTTAGAACTTTAAAAATTTTGAAGAGAAGATTTTAAATTCTGAGTATTTAAATTATATAATGAGCATATAAATCAGGATCCCTCAAGCACTCAAAAGAAAGTTCAGGCCATCAAAAATAATGAACATAGAATGAAAAAAGTTAAACAAAACGTTTTCTCTGAAAACATCATAACACGCCATATGCAAATAAAAAAACATAAAAACGTTATAGCCATAGGAAATAAAAATTCCTAAAATAGGGAACCATTTATTCACTTTTTATATTTAAAATGGAATAGTGCACGTATATTAAACAGTAGTCAGAAAAATTAAGCTCGATCAGTAGGTGATGTACCAGGAATTCCACTTAAAAAATATCATTACAGATCATGATAGAAAGTCAAGAATGATGAAAAATAAAGCCATGTCACCAGACTAAGCCGATCATTCAGAACAAATGAAGGACCACAAAACTGGGCAGGCCATTCAGCTTCCACGAATGGTGAAGTCTAGATAAAAACTTTGTTTCTGGTCGCAAGCTCTATAAGAGTCAGGTGCTGACACTTTCATGCCATGCAAGTGGTGCCAGATCATTATTGAGAAGGGGCAAAGAAGAAGACCTTGAATGCCACAATATGTAAAGCAGATTAAGGAACAAAACCTATAGAAGCAAACTAGCCCTATTCCTGTTGTGTTCCCATATGCAGTGCAATTTACATTAGCAGCTCCAGCTTTAATCGGCCCAAAATAATTAATAAAGAACAATGTATATGGTAAGTCAGAAAGGGAAGATTATTACCAAATTACTCCATTATAGCACCATGCAGAGCCATTACATATAATCCCAAAATTAAAGAAATTGACGATAGCTAGATGCAAGAAAAATTTACTTTAGCAGTGTTCCTCAATTTCTGGTTAGTACTCCAGGCAGACGTTGCTGAAGGGTACAGACAGTAGCAATAAATATGAATTACATTTAAAAGAGAAGAGGACATTGTCTGTTTGTCAGATCCGACTCTAATCAGGTGCAGTAGGTACTCACACTCCTAGAAATCTTTTGGGAATTCTTTGTTTGCCTAAGCAGATATGCACATTTATATATTTGCTCATGCCAAATCTTTTTTCTTTCTTCTCTACAGTGAAACTATGTTTCCCCATGGAGAGACCTCTTCCCCTACAAACCCACGAACTTTGGAGGTATTCTCAGCCCACCATGCAAAGGGGTTTACTCCTCCCCTTGACAGGAGTTAAATGCCAATCGTTGAGCAAAGAACGTGTGAATACCCACAAATGTGTAGGTTTGTAGGGTTGACTTCCAGCCTTGGAATGACCACTTCCAGTCCCTCCAAGTAGATTTTCAGAGTGTAAAAACAACTTTTTTGAATTTCATAAGTGTATTTGCCCTCCTAAAAAGGCTATCCGCCCTCGAAGGCGTGGATGTCATTTAAGGGTCACCAGGCATTGCAGCTGGGACCCCTGGCTTATCCCTTGGTGCTGCCTTTGTGTCTCCTGGTCTCAGAGGTGGCAAAATGAATACCAAGAACACAAGAGCTCCGGGCACTGACCTCATTGTTTTCTGCCCATTTGTAATACATTAGAATTGATAATATAGTACTATTAATTGTTAACATAATATAAAATGGAGCACCATGGGCTGGAACGAGACATTCACTAGCAACTGGGGTAAGTAAAAACAAAATGCTTTTCAATGAATGTTGGGTGCTTGCTTGCGGGTGAGTGTGTGTATATAAGAAAAAGCATGTATTTGTGAAAGCGTAGGTTTGTGTAAGCATATATAAGAGTGAAACTGAGTGAGAGTGACAAGTAGTGAGTGAGAATGAGTGAGATTGAGCGTCAGTGAGTCTAAATATATCAGCACGGGAATGAGGGAGTGAGAGTTTCTGCAAGTGATAGAGTGGGTGTCTGAGAATGAATAGGAATGAGTATGAGGAGTTCTAGGGGATGTGAGTGTGAGTGACAATGAGTGATAGTGTATCTCTGAGTGAGAATGAGTGAGTCCGATTGGGTGATAATGAATAAAAGTGGGTGTAAATAAGAAAGTGTGAGTAAGATTGCAAGTGTGTGCAAATGAATTAGCAAGAATTCATGAGTCAGAGTGAGTGAAAATGAAGGATTGAGATTATTAGTAAGTGCAAGGAAGTGTGAGAAGGTAATCATAAGTCAGACTATGAATGAGAGTGAATGTAAATATGTGAGAATTAGTGAATGAGAGTGAGTGGAAATGAGTGGGAGACTGCAGGTGAGTGAAAATGAATGAGTGTGAGTGAGTGGGAATTACTGTTGTTGGAAATGGCTCTTTCTAGGGTGCTTTCCCTCAACTTTTTGCTTTTCTCCTTTCCAGTTTTCCACTGATCTGGATGCTAGCCATAGGACTTTGAGCACATTTGGCACTGCCATTAAGTGACAAAGCGCTGTGCTCGTCATGTAGATGATTGGCTGATTCGAGTTAGCAGTAGGTCCCTTGTCTAGGTGTAAGACATATACCCAGGGCATGTATCTCGAATGCTCCTCCGTGGTCCTGCAGCACGGGTTGTGCATCCGCAGAGGTAGCTCATTGATTGTGCCACAGGTTTGCCCTGGTGGGGCCTGTGTGAACAGGTTACTGTTACTTGAGTTGGTATTTAGAAAGCTATGTGCCAAAGTTCTGCATGTCTCTTGCTATATCGAAGTTCTCCCTGGTGGCAGGGTGCGGTGTTGGGAAGAGGTAGGGCATGTCCGTTACATGCAAGGATTGTGAATAGCACCGAGTGGTGTGTTCACGACGACAGGGCCTGCTTCTCACATTGGATCAGTATGGGGGAATGTAGGGAATGGCTATTGAGCAGTATTTCCTGCGGGCAGAATAGTAGTAGAATTGTGGTTAATATCCATGAGTTCGTAATGGCGAAACCTCTTCGGTAGTGCGAGTGTATCTAACATTAGGTGTGTGGAAATGTCAATTTTGGGAAAGTGGGCATTTGGATGCTCATGGCTCTGTGTGCCTGTCACCTGTCTCCAATTCACATCTGGGTGCTAGGGGGAAAGCTACATCTGTACATTCCTGATTGAAGGCCATAAACTAGGGGCTCAAGGGAAACTGCGAACCTCTGACTCTGAGGGGCCTTTCTGGGATGGTTACTTGGGCGTTGAGATGGCACCTACATTCCTAGGGGCAGGGTCTTGGCCCCACTGAAGATAGTGATCAAACCTCCTGGGGTAGGATGGCAGACAGGACAAAATTTAGAGAGGACCTGTGCATTTCAAAGCTGGCCTTTTGAACTGATCATATCTTCAAAGGCCATGGTGGATATAACGACTGGGGCTCTGGCCTCCGACAGTAGAGATGCTTTTGGATTTGGAACCATACTACGCTGGGACATCGACACGAGGAATCATTAGGGCAGGAAGGACTGCAACTGGATTATCCACAGACTTGTGGTGACCTGGAGCTTGTTGTGCTCCAGGTAGGGGACTATCACTTGGTGGATTATGCCTGGACATTGCTGACCTGCAACCAAGTGCCAACTGTTGTGGCCCAGGTCCCTACGTACTCTGCAGGGGCAGTTTAGCTGGCCTTCTGCTCATGAGATCCCAGGTACACAAAGGATCTCACAGTTTCCATGAGATCGTAAGTACCGCGCTGGGTGCGGTGGAAACGGATGGAAGTAATCGTTGGTTAGGACAAGGACTGTCCTGACATACACCATCATCACACTGAATCACACTGTACAGAAGAGTATGCTCGGAAAAATCAGCAGCCACCTGAGGTGCTGAGATGTGAGGAGTTCGAGGAGTGTGGGGGAAGCTTGCAGAGTCCAAGGGACCTGTTCTTGCAACCAAGGGGACCTGTGCTAGCTTGCACTCCAGAGCGTGTGTTGTGTCCGAGGGGTGTTGGGGAAGCCTGAGCCGGGAGCTGAGACTGTCTTCTACCTCCAGATCTGAAGGACGACAGTGCCTGACATCGCAGCGTCTGTCTGAGGTCGTTGGCTCTCTCTCCCTGGAACTACGCCATAAACATACTGAGTTGTGGAGAACATCGTGATGAGGCCAGAGGGGTTTCCTGTGCTTTGTGGGCACCTGCAGCTGACTGTAGAGCGCCACAGCAATTCACACCTCTGCCTGAGGGTAAACATATCACCAGACTTGGAAGTGTGCCAGCTTCCTGGCTCACAACCTGTTGTCTGTGGGGGGATCACGATCCCGCACTCGTGCAGGTGCCGCTGGGCGCCTGGAGATCTAATCCAGATGGACAAAACTAAGTAACTGTTTCTTTCCGTGTTAGGTGGTTCCGACTGTCTAGTCATCGGGGAGCCGGCTAGGGCAACGTGTATCTTTGGCTTGTGTAGTGGAGTGACTGAGGGGCTGGGTCACGAGGCGTAGTCAAAGACCTGTGACTGCTTGACCTTTCTGCGAATGGAAAAGTTCAGCAATTGCATATAACTGCAAAGTGTATATACAATGTGTATGTCCTTTTGATTTCAATGGGGAAGTTCGACAATTGCATATACGTGTAAAGTGTATGTACAATGTGTATCTCGTTTTGATTTAGTGTGTGTGTTTTATAGATAAGGTGTGGAGTCTTCTTGTGGCGTACGCAGTGTGTTGCGAGCATGGTGTTGTGCCAATACTTTACATTTGGGCCCTGAGGATAAGCCTGACTGCTCATGCCAACCTACCTAAGGGTAAGCACAGGTTATTGGACATGTATATAATACTCATCCTATCTAGAGCAGTGGATTCTGACTGGCTTCGATGAGTCCCTGCCAGCTGGAAACTGTTGGGTCTAACAACTGTGAATGAATGTTAGTGTGAATGTGGCATTATGCTTGCGAGTCTGCATTGTCCCTGGCATATTGAAGGTAAGACTTAGCTTATAGAGACAGCCATGGCAAATGGTGGTGCTGTCACACAGGAGAGGCAGCTTGTAGGATGACAGGAACCTGTGAAAAAATCCAAAATAGAGGCCCCCCCACACAATTATTTAATTAACCCCCGCATGCCCCCCGGGACTTGGCCCACCCGGGGGCCAAATAACAACGAAGAGCGGGAGCCCGCACTTTAAAAAAAATAATAATAATAATTTTGGGCCCTAAGCAGGCCTAGGGGGTCAGGGTGTTTCTACCCTGCCCCCTTTTTGCGTGTTAGTTTTTCAGATTTCTTGTGCCTCGGTTTTACCGAGGCACAAGATGGCTGCCAACACTTCCTGGTTTGGAGTGTTGACAGCCAATTAGCATACAGCTCGTGATCGGGAGGGTGCGCGGATCCTACGCGGCCAAAGATATATATGTGTTTTTTACTTTTGATTTTCTCAGCAACTACTGAACGGATTTACACCATTTAACAAAAAGGGTTCTTTCTGAACCAAGAACTACCTCTTTGCCAAATTTGGGGTAATTCCGTTCAGCAGTTCGGGCTGTAGCCGTGTCTAAAGTTTCCTATGGAAAATTGCATGGGGAAAACACGTTTTGGGACCCCCCTTTTTTCTCGGCCCCCACTTGCCGAATCACCCCGAAACTTTCAGGATAGGAGCGGACCGGAGGGCCCCACGAGTTTTGAAAATTTTGCAAAGATCCGTCAACCGGCGCCAAAGTTATTCCAAATAGAATGTTGTGAATTTCCTATGGAAAATAGGTCCTAACTATAACTATCTACTGGCGACCGCCAGTAGATAATATATATATATATATATATTCAAATCCAGGCAAGTAATTTACTTTCTGACTTCTCCTGTTTTGCTAAGGAACCTACTGTACAACGGGATGAGACTGAAATCTGTTTCTGACACAATTTCCATGAGGTCTGATTCACTGTGCAGAGCTCTTGGTGGAACAGGAAAGCCCAAAACCAAAATCGCCATCCAGTTGTCCTTCTTTGGAACATTTTTTCTATAGCATTTCATTAACTGCTGCAGAGATACCAAGACAACATATAACTTTACGTTTGCATCATTTAGAGAATTGTATCCCCCAAAAGATATATGAAGTATACTTTGTACCAGTACAATAGCCATCTCTTAATTGTAAAGAGCTATCGAAAACACGTCAGGATCTCACGTCAATGATCAGCTACATCTGAAGTACTAGCAAATGAGAAAGACACACAGAGGCATATTTATCAAAGTTTTGTGTCACCCCTTCACCATGCAAGGTAGCACAAGGGCGATGCAAAACCTACAGTGATATTTACCAAGCCACGGAAGGCCACCTAGTATGGCCCTGCATGGCTTGGTAAAACTGTAGTAACGCAAGCCAGCAGAAGTCGCTGCCTTGCATTACTCTCTGCCCAGGGAGAACCTTGCCAAACTTACACAAGCTTCCAGGGACTTTGTGTGTAATGTTTGAAGATGTTCAGCCCAATGATGTAGTAAAGGTAATGCCCAAATATTTGTATGAGCTTACATGGTTCTCTATACCACTCACATACATCCACGCAAAACTATTTTGTTTGCCACCCCAACGCCACAACCTTTTTTTTCCCACTATGAAGTGTTCTTGGGGACACTGAGTATGCAAGAATACAAATTTCCCCAAATGCTTATGGGATTATAAACCATTGCCACAAGGTCATCATCATAAAGAAGGCAGGGAGCATGAGCCTCATCTGTTTTAGGTGAACAGGAGTTTGGCTCACAAAGTTCCCAATTTTGATTTTCCAGATATAAAGTGAGTAATTTCACTGGCAAGACCCAGCCTTGTTTGATGCTGTTCTGTATCCCAAGCTTTTGAGGCAAAGGGCCAGAGAGATCTACTTCAACCTGTGCCCAATTAAACAAATATAGGGCACAGAGAACTGAGAAGAGACCTCAAGAGATAATTTGTCTTTTCTTACAGAGATGTGTATTGTCATCAGGATCAAAAACTGCAAGGAAGTCAATGGAACAGCAGCTCAAACTGTTGCCTTCTGTGCCAATGCAACAAGAACTAGACAGTGGCCATCCGTCGAGTGCCTCTCCCTGAAGCTGGCTTGTTCCATCAGAATTAAATTATGTTAATCGGCTAAGCAACTTAACTGTGGTATGATGACTGGAGACTAAGAAGTGTAATAAAGAAAAGATAAGACAGGAGGCCTTTTCTATCTACCCACCCAGGTGCGCAATTTATAGGATTCCAGATTAATAGTCTGGGTTCGGTTGGTTAGAAAGTCCGTGAACCATGATATGGACATCCCATCAATTCGTGCCTCATGCAATCTTTGCAGCATTCTAGGATGTGAGACAGTATCGAATGCTGCGGAGAGATCCAACAGCACAAGTAGTGTGGGGGTGTTATTATCTAAAGAACATCTGATGTGGTCGATCACCGCAACCAAAGTGGTCTCGGTACTGTGCAAATGTCTAAAACCCGATTGAGACAGGTCCAGCAGCTTGTTTCTTTCAACGTGTTTCATCAGTTAGATATTGAATTGTCCTTCCTACAATTTGCTTCCTATTCGATGCAACCTTCATCCATAGCATGTTCGTGCTGTTTTGGGCAGCGGTTCATCTTGGATTGTAGTATTTTCACAGGAAGGGGTTACTCCACTGCATGTAGATTTCCATTACACTGACATCACTAAAGAGCCATGATAATCAGGTGCGGACCTAGCAAAGTATTTTTATGGGTCTGACATCAGTAGTTCAATGTTCTCTTTGACCAAGGTGACATACATATATGTCATTATGTCATGGATAAAAAAAACAAGAGTTAAATAAAAAAAGAAAGCAGCCATGGAAGAGAGGAATAAGGAGCAAAAGAGTCGAGCGAAGATTCAGGAGGTGCCAAAAGACAATCTGTGGAGTCCCTCTTTGATGCAGAATACAATCCTCCCCTGAACCTCGTCTGATCTGCAGCAGCAAATGTATATTTGAGGAGTCCCACAAAAAGTTATATCGGCCTCCTTGACATTACACATTTGATGTTTTCTTCAAGTGTGAACACTACAGGATGTGTAGAGCACTGCACAATTGTTAACGAAGCATGATCAGCACAGTCCAATCATCTGCAGTGTTGACATTACATTCAATTCGCAATTCAGGTGGAAAATCTAGCTCTCTCTGAAAACTGAGAATTTGCAGTGCTGCTTTATTCTCCAAAGTATATTGTGAGTAGAGAAAGATTTTACTGTTTTGATCTCGAAAGTTTAAAACAAAAGTGTAACTGAGATTCAGATGGCAATTTCTTTCATATCAGTCCCCTGGTTTGAGGGAGGAGATATGGAAGCAGCTACCTTGAGCATCAATGCAGCAATATGGCTTGCAACTCTCCACTCCACTCCGGCCGTTGGTTAAGTGAGATGTTAGTAATGTAGCAGAGTGAGTGACATTCTGCACTGACCAGAAAGCCAGCCATGTTAGGTTGGGATGATATTCCCAAAGGAACTTCTCTTCCGTCCTCACATGACTGACAGTGACCTAGAGACACCCGTCACCTGCTGCACAGAGGACCATCTTAATGCTGCTGAATGCCACCCCCTACTTTTCATCCTCCTCTTCTTAATTTCATCATCTTCATCCTGTACGTTTTCTGTTTCCTCCCTCATCCTCTTGCTCTTCCTCTTGTTATTTTACATCATTATTCATTGTCCCTTTTTCACTGACAGCATAATCTTGGTAGGGTGTTTAGACAGAACATTGGAACCAAAAATGTCGTGGGACTAAAAGAGTCAAGACTATCGAGGACAAAAATATCATGAAGGTAAGTGTCTATAGGTAAGTAAAATTTCACTATCTACAACTCTACATATATGCACCTTGATGATATATATATCTTCAAGGTACGTAGATGTCGAGTTAAGAATAGTAAATCTATACTTACCTATTTGCACTTACCTTCTTGATATTGTGGTCCTCAATATTTCTAACACGATATTTTGTCCACACAATATTTTTAGTTCTGATATTCTGTCAGTGATCCCTTGGTAGCTAGTGTTTTGATGACTGAAGTTTATCCTCTTCATCAGTTTCTTCCAAATCAGGCTCTATGGCAGATACCATTGGGAAGCAAGAAATGGCAAAACTAAGCTATCTTACCATGGCATGCTGGTGCCTCAGTTCAATTTTTTTTTTTACTGCAAGCTTAAGCCTCAAAAAGAAAAAGAAAAGTGGTCTACTAACAAAATACGATCAATAAAATGTTATATTCATAATATATACTAAATTAGCCAGTCATGCATTAGAAAATTATGTTTAAACATCAGGATTAAGAAGGCGTATGTCATGTCAAATTGAAGAGCTGGATACTTATGATTACAGTGATCAAACTTAAAGAGTCTGACAGGAGGTAAAACTCGAGGCAGAGACTGGTTACCGAGCAAGTTCTATGCAATGTTTCATATATTTGACCCAAGTCTACTGGACATATATGACTATCAAAGAATGTTGCTGCCTCCCTCCTACTACCAGAAAGTGCACTTCTGAAACCTGGAAAATACCGCCTGGATGTAAAAGTGAACAGTCTGTGATCTATACTCAGGGCCTTATTACGAGTTCGGCAGTCCATTTATTTATTTGAAAGGTTTTATATAGCGCTGGCTAGACACGGGGGTATCAGAGCACTTTACATGTGCGAAAATAAGATTACAGGAGTTGTTCAAGAGCACAATATAAACAATAAATAAAATCAAACGCTCCATTGAGGTCTAATAAACAGAGACACAGCAAAATCAGATAAATTTACATATATAGTGGCAAGGGGGGGGGGGAAAGATTCAGGGCTGAGCTGCGGGTGAGGTAGAAATTAGAAAAAGGGTAGGCGGGGGGAAACCAGGTTGGGGGAGAGGGGGAATAGTCAGCCGGGCGGGGTTTTAAGAGGAAGGAGGAAAGGGAGGTGGGAGTAGGGGGGGGAGAGTATGAGGTGAGGGAGAGAAGAGGGGAGGGGAGAGGAGAGAGGAGGGAGTGAAGTAGAGGAGGATAAGGACGGAGGAGGTCAGAGGTCCGATTAAGGACCCCAGTATTTGCTGAGGAGATGCAGTTTAAGGTCTTTTTTTAAGGCAATGTAGGAGGGGTTGCAACGCAATTCTTTTGGGAGGGCATTCCAGACGATGGGCGCGTTTCCAGAGAAGGTGCGAGATTGAGTGGTTTTCTTTTTGAATAAGGGGGGGATGAGGAGGAAAGTGTTAGTGCTCCACATCGTTCTGGAGCCGCCCGCTTTTTAAAGTTTGTTTGTGAGGTACAGCGGGGCATTCTGGTGTAGGGCTTTATGTGTGATGCATGCTGTCTTGTAGGAGGATCTACCTTCAACGGGAAGCCAGTTGAGAGCCTTCAGGGCTGGGGAGATGTGGTCAAAATGTTTATAGTCAGTGATAAGCCTGGCTGCCAGGTGGAGCACAGATCTGAGTGGGGCTAGGTGGACTTTGGGGGTTCCTGTGAGGATAGCGTTCCCATAGTCGATTTTTGAGGGTACCAGGGATTAGACGACCCATTTGAAGTCTTCAGGTGGGATGAAGGGTTTGATTTTCTTCAGGTGACGGAGAGTGAAGAGAGCTCCTTTAGCAGATTTTTTTAATGTGGTCGTTGAGGGTTACTTTTGTCAACGCTAATACCAAGTGATTTCACTGAGTTGGACAAAGAGAGCGAGCAGTTGAGTGCATTGAGGTCAGGGATCCAGGTTTGGATGGGTAGTCCGTTGTTTTTAGGGGAGAAGAGGATGATTTCAGTTTTCTTGGGGTTAAGTTTGAGATGGTTGGAGTGGAACCAGTGTTGGATCTTGTTTAAGGTATGGTTAAGATGAAGTACATCAGAGTGGGACCTAATCTTATAGTAAAGTTGGGTGTCGTCAGCATAGAGGTGGTAGTTGATTCCAGCTTGTTTCAGGATGAGGGTAAGAGGTTCCATAAAGAGGTTAAAGAGAGGGGGAGAGAATAGAGCCTTGGGGGACGCCTAGGGAAACCGGAGAGGGGTTAGATAGACAGTCGTTCATTTTGACTTGTTGTGTTCTGTGTTGGAGAAATGAGGTGAACCATTTAAGGACTTGACCGTTAAGGCCAAAGCGGGACTTGAGTGAGTTGAGTAGGGAGTTGTGGTTGACTGTATCAAAGGCAGCCGAGAGGTCAAGGAGAATGAGTGGGCAGGATTCACCGTTGTCAAGGGAAGAGTGGATGTCATCGATTATATTTAGCATGGCGGTTTCAGTGCTGCAGCCTTTTCTGAAACCGGATTGCAAGGGGTCTAGAAGGTTGAAGTTGTTAATGTGTTTATCTAGTTGAAGCAGACCACATTTTTCCAGGGCTTTGGAAAGAAGTGGTAGGTTAGAGATAGGGCGGAGGTTGTTCAGGTCATTAGGGTCTGAGGTGGGATTTTTAGGGATAGGCGTGATTTGACCGAGTTGAAGTGAGTCCGGGACACAACCTGTGGAGAAGGAAGTGTTGATGATGTTGGTCCAGTGAGGGGCATTAATGTGGTTGAGATTCTGGATAAGACTAGAGGGGATAGGGTTTTTGGTGTATGAGGACGGCTTAAGTTTGGTGTCGATGTTAAAGACTTCGAGCTCAGTCACGGGGTGGAAGT
The DNA here is from genome assembly GCA_963921515.1 of Calotriton arnoldi. Classification (NCBI taxonomy): domain Eukaryota; kingdom Metazoa; phylum Chordata; class Amphibia; order Caudata; family Salamandridae; genus Calotriton; species Calotriton arnoldi. The sequence continues at coordinate 303,882 of CAWUFW010013266.1, forward strand.
TAGTCCAGGATGCATTGTTTTTTAGTTGCAGGGGGGGAAGGCTGGATTCAGGAGGGGTAGTAGCGAGAGGGAGAGTGGAAGGGTAAGGAGACAGAGTCAGGACGGGAGGATCGTTTAGTGTAGTGTCAGCGACGAAAGGGGAGTTGGGTGGGATCTCAGTTAGATGGAAGGAGCGATTGATTTTGGCGATTTTATCCGAGAAGAAGTTGGCAATTTCCTCACATCTATTTGTTGAGGCAGTAAGTTTGAGGGGGGCTGTGGATGTTTGGTTGCGAACAATGTTAAATAGTTCTCTGGGTCTGTTTTTGGCACGATCGAGTTGAGTTCGGAAAAAGGAGGCCTTTTCCTTGAAGATGTGTTTTTTATAGGATGATCTAGCGGCCTGGAGACAGGCAAGGTGGGCGTCGGAGGGGTGTTGTCTCCAAGATCTTTCAGTCAGTCTAAGTGATCGCCTTTCGTCGTTGAGGTCAGAGTTAAACCAAGTTTTAGATGGAATGGTTCTTTGCTTTTTTAGTTTGGGAAGGGCTAGGAGGTCTACGACCTCACTGGCGATCTTGTTGAAAAGTTCGGTGAGCTCATTTGCGTCTTGGGAGAGAGGGGTGAGAAGAAGTTGAGCTTGTAGCTTAGACTCAAGTTCACCAGGAGGGATTTGATTGAGGTTTCTGGTCCATTTCAAGGGTATGTGATTTTTAATAGGGGGGGGAGGGGAGCGGATTCGATCTTGAACAGGATGAGGTGATGGTCAGACCAGTCAATGGGGAGGATGCTGGAGATGGAAGCCAGGTCATTATTGGATATGATGGCATCGAGAGTGGCACCTGTGGTGTGAGTGGGTGAATGACAAAGTTGAACAAGGCCATTGATCTCTAGAAGATTGTTGAGATGGGTGACTGTGGGGTCAGCAGCATTGTTCCAGTGGATGTTAAAGTCTCCAAGGAAGAGGTTTTTCGAGTTGGAGAGAGGATTGAGAAAGAAGGTCGGATAGTTACTAAGCGAAGGGAAGTGGATCACCCGGAGGGTGGTATATGTTATGTAGGTGAATTGGGGGGGAACCCTGTATAGTGAGTTCTGCGCCAAGATATTCAAAGGTTAAGTGGTCGGAGTTTTTAACACAGGAGAGTTGCAGTTCATTTTTGTAAATAATAGCTAGGCCACCTCCAATTCTGTCTGGTCTATCTTTCCTAATGATGGAGTAGCCAGGGGGGGTGAGTAGGTCAAGGATGGCTGTTGAGTGGTCATTAAGCCAGGTTTCTGTAAGGAAGGCGATGTCGATGGATTCACTGAGGAGGGTTTCCGATATTTCAGTTGCGTGTCGGACAGCCGAGCGGCAGTTAACGACCATGCAGGAGAGGGGCTTAGGGTTGGCTTTGGTGGTAGGACACAAGTGTATGGTGGTAAGTTGGGTTGGGGGTAGGGCGAGGTAGGAGAGGAGGGGGTTCTGCTAGTTTCCAAAATCACTGGGATGCTAGAAAAAGGGGGGGTATGATCAGGGGTCAGGGGTTTGGGAAGGTAAGAGTTGCATAAGTCCGTAGTGGCAGAGGAGGAGAGACCATTCCTAGCACGATGCGGCCTAAAAGATCTGTTGCGGAGGGGAATAGTTTCCCAGAGGTTAGGTTGGGAGGGGTAAGTGAGGCAAGGGCAGGCGGAGCCATTCTGATTGAGGAGGGTCTTGTTGTTAAGGGCGCTGAAATCTTCTCTGAGTTTCATAAGTTCAGTCTGAACGGTAGAGAGATTCAGTTCAATGTTGGAAAGTGTCAGAGCGATAAGGTTGAGTGTTAGCTCGGGCGGCGAGGAGGGGGGGAGCATGGTGGTTCACTGTTGGCCGGAGACGAGAGCCTGATGGGTGGAGGAGGGGAGATGCAGCGTGGAGGAGTCAAAGGGGAGCTAGGGAGGTTGTACGTTGAGGTGGAGGGGTCACTCATGCAGGTAGGTCGCGAGACCGGGGGAGGAGATATGATGGAGAGAGGGGAGGGGGGAGGTAAGATCATGATGAGGGGGAGGAGTGTAGTTCGGTGGTGGAGATATAGGTGTAGTGGGGGGAGCGGTGGGAAGCAGTGGGTGAAGGGGCCGGGACTTAATTACCTCCGCATGCTTGGGGAGAGTGTAGTTCGTAGTGGGTGTTGTAGGTGGTGGGAGGGTGGACGTTCAGGGTGGGGGGATCCGGGAGATGTGGGGAGGTCATCGGCAGTGAGGTGGGTTTGGGGATGTTGGTCGTTAGATAAGGTGGGGATTTGGGTGGTGGGGTGCGCATTTAGGGTGTCTTGGGGGTGTGGGCTCTGGGCTGGGGGAGGGGGGATGTCATGTGGGTGTCAGACGGTTGGGAGGGAGAGGGTTTGGGGGCAGTTTTGGATAGAAGGTCTGTCAGGGAACTGAAGTGGTGGTCGAAGGTGTTGAGGTGGTGTTCGGATGCTTGAATGAGAATGTTGCCGGCTTTGAAAATGGAGATGCCAATTTCTCCGCTAAAAGCTGGGGATGGGGAGGTAGATAGTTTGAAACCATATGGGATATTGCCGGATTTAGTGATTGTGAGATGGCTCAGGAAGATGCTTTTCCATTTGGAGGGGCGTTTGGAATAGAAAATAAGGTTAGTTTTTATAGGCGAGGTGAGGCTATGGTAGGAATCAACTATGAGAGTTTCGGGGTGATGAGTCAGTAATTTATGCTTAAAGTCCATAAGACCGCCGAACCTGTGGTGGCGGTCCAACCACTGCCACAATGCGGGCCCGCCCAGAGTATTATGAGTGTGGCGGTTGGACCGCCATAGGACCTTTGCGACGGCCGGGGATCAAGGGTCCTGCGGCGGTCGCGCAGCGGTCAGGAGCATATTAGGAGTTGCTTGTCCACTGCCCTTTTCATGGTGGTGAGCCCGCTATGAAGAGGATGGCAGAGAGGCAACAAAGGGGGCCCTAACAGGACCCCCTGCCGCTCCTAGACCTGGGGGTGCATGCGGTGGGGGGGCACATGTTGTGGCCCCTGGTTTTGCAAGCCCAGTTCCTGCATGGTGTGGCATGTCCGTGCAGGAAGGTGCAGTCGGTGCTCTGAGAGTGTCGGTCTGCATGTTAGGCTCTTCTATGAGCCTAACAGATCGCCGCTGTCAAACTGCCGCAGGACTGCCCGCCAGACCAGGATTTAACTCCTAATCTGGTGGGCGGTCGCACCCCGGCTTTGGCGGTCCTACAGCGGACGGAGTGTTGCACATCCACTGCAGGACCGCCAAAGACGTAATAAGCCCCAAGTCTAGATTACAAGATGCTTGCCAAGGTTCTGACACACAGATTGACCTAGACATTACCAATGAATTGGTAAATAAAAATAGTCTATCCAAGTCTTTACATAGATTTTTATTTTTAAATTTATGTATTACACACATTTCCGTCGTGCAGACCTATCTATGTGGGCAGTGGAGCACTTCACAAGCAACAAGAAAACACAACGAAGATAGGAAACTGATGTGTAACAACAGTGACAGCAGCAGGAAGGTGGCGTCACCTAAAAGTAGGCAACCTCTGCAATAGTAGGCCTTTTATAATTCTGCCCATTTTACGTGCAGAGTAATAACAATCCCGCATGAATAACAGCGATCTACGCACCTCATTCAATAGGGCAGTATGCTTGAAAGAAAATATTCTGAAATTAATCTACAATGTTTCGAAGAATCCCCTAATTAAATTTTTATGAATGCCTGGTGTTTTCTTTTGTAGAAATCCCTGCTTCATTCACAAAGCGCATTTCCGAAGTATTATGCTTTGTTTTGTCTAGTACATTACACATTGTTTCAATTTTGTTTTAATTGCATTTTATATAATTAGCAGTAACTTGGAAAGCGTAGATTCACAGAGGTGCCTTTGAAGGAGCAGATCACAGAGCAACCTTGTTACATGGGTCCTGGGGTGGATACGAAGCTGTGACATTTGCTGTGTTCCATGAACATCTTAATTATTAATATTTCTTACTTTCCCATTAGCGTTTTTATTGAAGTACTTCTGTCTAGTTGATCGTTTGTTTTGAATATTGGTGAAAAACAATCCAATATTGGCAGCTGGACGTGTCCTTTTTTCTCGTTTTTATAGACTGCACTGATGGATCAGTTTCTTATAAATATTTAGCTATATATATAGTCGATTATTTACCTTCATTTGGAATCATCCTGGTTTTGTTAAATTTAAGCTAGATCAAATAACTGGCCGATGTTGCTAGAAAACACACTTTGAAAAAGCCAGTAGATCTGGCCTTTGCAAGCTGGCACAATTGTCACTATTTATTTTTTAAGCATATAATACAAAAATAAAAAGGAAAAAAACATGCTGCTGCCTAAATGTGGAGGGCATAAGCATGCCATAACATTTTTCAAATTAAGATAAGAAATATCTGTTACATATAATATCAACAGAACAGTACAGCAGCTTCCTAGCTGGCAAGTGTAATTAGAACACATATAAATAACCCTTTTTGGTTTTAATGCACATCACAGGCATATTAGATCTTATTGGTAAAAAAGAAAGGTACCATTGGCTTTGAATTACTGTAACCTGAAGATATAGCTCAACACACAACGATGGCTGAAAAAAAGGATAAGAAATGGGGAAACGGACGATTAGGCCTGGGACCGAAGTGCACTTCTACTTCCAAAATTCAAAGTGCAGGAGAGGCAATAGCTGAAGTGAGCCGACCCATTTGCTCCATGCTGTAGGCTTTTGTGGATGGAAGAAAAATGTAAATGGCAATTGAAAAGACCGATTGACGAAGTGGGCTAACCCAAAGTCCCCTTATATGTTTATATAAGTATCTACTTTACAGCGGCAGATATAACTGTCTCTATTAGACCAGACCTAAAAATATACGTTTCAGTTGGAAAGGGATTAGTTATGTAAAGCTGTCGCCTATCAAAACTCAAGATGTTAATTCTGATTATGGCTTCTGTACCGTACCAAATTGTGTGGTCCACTTCTTTTTTTCCCAGCATTTGGTAACTCAGAAACTGGCCAATCCTCACCCAGCATCCGACCTTTAGGAACTTCAATGCTGCTATTATAGGCCTGATGCAGAAAGGTATTTACACATGTATATATCGAATTTACATGCCCAAATGCCTCTCTTTCAAGGGATGTATGATGTTAGAACGTGGGTAAAAACCACGCATGCCATTAACACGCATTTTTTACCCCTCATTTTTTTAACCACCAATATGCTTTTACCAAGTATGGCTTTACCACGCATTTAAAGGCTATTTAAGGTAAGTATCATTAGGTCAAGTTTATTTTTATATACATGTATATTTTATTGTAAGGTAAAAAAATATATATTTATAATCATATGTATATATATATATTCACGGAAAAAAACAAAGGTTACAGGAACGTTATAGTTAGGCTGACATTTCACTTGTACAAAACCTGTGAAATTCAGCCGCTATAACTCGCGCCCCCGCAATGCACTGCTGATGACGTCACATATTACATCACTCATGACATGGTCAGTGACATCACTGATGACATCACTGATGACATCTCAAATGACATCACTCATGACATCATCCAGTGACTGTGAGTGTTTCTAAAAAGTCTAAGAATGTTATATATATATATATATATATATACACTCATACACCCATTCATTCTTCAATGCATTTTGGCGTATATATATATATATATTTCTGTAATTCCTTCGCGTCTTCTCCCCAGCGAAAGCCACGACACCACAGCAGGGTATTTGTTCAAAATTATTTTATTTTCCACACCATCGTGAAAAGTGAGCAACACAGGAAGGTCTACGCGTTTCGGCTCCAATAGCCTTCTACCGGACCATAGAGTCCCTAGCGTCTAGACTGTATTTATAAAGTGCTTAGTGCTAAACCCCTCATTCATGTTTACTAATTTTAACAACTAGACTGTCGATTCTCTTTTACAAAGGATATGTTAATCTGTCCACCATTTTCATAATTTTTGTAAAGTACATTCAATGGTGTAAGAAAGTGCAAGTGCAGAGCGCAATTATTCCTGTAAAGTACCAAGGTCAGAAAAAGTGCAAGTGCATGACAAGATGATAAAATTACATGTTTAAAACCCAGAGTTCACAGTTTTTCTTTTTCACTAAGAAGACTATATATATATATATATATATATATATATATATATATATATACGCCAAAATGCATTGAAGAATGAATGGGTGTATGAGTGTCTGTATGGATGATTCAGTGGGTGCGTGACTGACTGTATAAGTGAGTGATTATACGTGTCTCAGTGGATATATGGGTGAGTGTCTAATCTGTGTGAATGTCTGAATCAGTCTGTCAGTTGGTGTGTAAGTGGCTGCATGGGTTGGTGAGTAGCTACATGAGTGTCTATATGGGTTATTGATTGGTTGTCTGAGTACCTGTATGGGTGCCTGAGTGTCTGTGTGGGTGGGTGGGTGTGTGTGTAACTCCCTGCATGGATGTGTGAGTGGGTGATTCACTGGGTGTATGGGTTCATGAGTGGGTGTGCAAGGGGCTATATGGGTGAGTGAGTGAGTGTGCATATGGCTGTGTCAGTGAGTGAATGGATGTCTCAGTGGTATATGGGTGAGTAACTGCATATGTGAAAGGCAGTATATGTGAGTGTTGGAGTATATAAGTGACTGTATTTGAGAGTGAGTGATTGTTAGAGTGGCTGTATAGATGGGTGTGTGCTTGTGTCAGTGATTGTATAAGAGAGTAAGTATGTGTTAGTATCTGTATGAATAAGTGAGGTGGAGTGTGTATAACTGTATAGGTGTGTAAGTGGCATTGTGATTGACTCTGGGTGACTGACTAGGTGTGTGAGTAGCTCTATGGGTGAGTGGTGGTGTGTGAGTATCTGTATGGGTGTATGAGTGGATATATCAGAGGCTGTATTCGTGAGTGACTGGGTGTATGAGTGGCTGTATGGGTGAATGAGTGGATGTGTGTGTAGACCTATGAATCAGTGGGTATGTACTAACAGTGATTGGTGTGTCTATGGTTTGGAGAATGGTAGTCTGAAATTTGGAGTGGGTGTATGAAAGGTTATATTGGAGTGTGAGTAGGTGCATCAGAGATTATGTGGATGATGTCATCAGTGATGCCATCAGTGATGTCACTGACCATGTCATGAGTGATGTAATATGTGACATCAGCAGTGCATTGCGGGGGCGCGAGTTATAGTTAGCTCAGCTAACTATAATGGCTAAATTTCACAGGTTTTGTTCAAGTGAAATGTCAGTCTAACTATAACGTTCCTGTAACGTGGTTTTTCCATGAATTTCTAAGGTTTTTTAAATGCTAATTCCTAACTATAATGTCCTCGAAACCTGTGGGTTTTTTTCAGTGAATTTCTAAGGTTTTTTAAATGCTAATTCCTAACTATAACGTCCCTGTAACCTTTGTTATTTTTAGTGAATTTCTAAGGTGTTTTTAACTAGCAGTCGCGTTTGCAGAGTGGTAGAGAAAGGGGGCTGGGCTTCTGACCAACTCTCAGGAATTCCGCTGCGTAGGGCTTACAGGATCTACCAGGAGGGCTTCTTGGCCCCCAAGGTCCCTCTGGCGCCAAGGGGACTTTATCCCCCAACTAGTAGTGCACCGGGAAGCACATTTGCAGAGTGGTGGAGAAAGGGGGCGTAGCCTCTGACAACTTCTCAGCAATCCTGCTGTGTGGGACCTACTGGAGGGAACAGGAGGGATAGTTGGCCCCCAAGGACGTCCTTGGGGGCCAACTACCCCTCCTATTACCTCCAGTAAGTCCCATACAGCAGGATTACTGAGTTCTGATAGCAGGCCACGCCACCTTTCCCCACCACTCTGCAAACGCACCTCCTAGCGTACTACTGGTTGGGGGATAAAGTCCACTTTACTCCAGAGGGACCTTGGGGGCCAAGAAGCCCTCCTGGTAGCTCCTGTAAGTCATACGTAGCGGAATTCCTGAGAGCTGGTTGGAGGCCCAGCCCCTTTTTTACAGTGGTGGAGAAAGGGGGCATGGCCTCCGAAGACCTCTTAGGAATCCCTCTGTGTGGGACTTACTGGAGGTAACAAGAGGGGTAGTTGGCCCCAACGACGTCCTTGTGGGCCAACTACCCCTCCTGTAAGTCCCACACAGGAGGATTGCTGAGTTCTGATAGCAGGCCACGCCACCTTTCTCCACCAGTCTACAAACGCGCCTCCTGGCGCGCTGTTGGTTAGGAGATGAAGTCCCCTTCACTGCTGAGGGTCCTCAGGGGCCAACTAGCCTACCTGTTACCTCCAGTAAGCCCCAAACAGTGGGATTGCTGAGAAGTGGTCGCAGGCCATGCCCCCTTTCTCGACCACTCTGCAAACGCACCTCCTGGAGCGCTCTTGGTTGGGGGATGAAGTCCCTTTGCCTCTTGAGGGTCCCTGGAGGCCAACTAGCCCTCCTGTTACCTCTAGTAAGCCCCACACAGCTGGATTGCTGAGAGGTGGCCAGAGGCCACGCCCCCTTTCTCCACCACTCTGCAAACACGCCTCCTGGTGCACTGCTGCTTGGGGGATGAAGTCCACTTTAGTCCTGAGGCCCTCAGGACGCAAAGGGACTTCATAGCTCCACCAGCAGTGCGCTGACAGGTGCTTTTGCAGAGTGGTGGAAAAAGGGGCGTGGCTTCCGACCACCTCTCAGCAATCCCACTATGTGGGGCTTACTGGAGGTAACAGGTGGGCTAGTTGGCCCCTAAGGACCATCAGGAGCAAAGGGGACTTCATCCCCCAACCAAGAGCGCACCAGGAGTTGCGTTTGCAGAGTAGTGGAGAAAGGGGGCGGGGCCTCTGGCGAGTTGCCAGCTTCTGGTTTGTTTTTTGTATTTTAGAAAGGGAGGCTGTGTGGCCCTTCTTCCCTTGATCCTTTTGGGCCCCGGGGACCCCATCGTCGACCCTTTTTAAAAAAAAATGAAATAAAAGCGGAGAGGGGGGCCACGTGGCCCCCCTCCCCAGGCCGATATTGGCCCCGGGGACCCAATCCTCCCGGGGCATGGCCATTTTTAAATGATTTTCAATGGATGGGGTGCGAGCGGCCACCTTCCCGGGCCATTTTCAGCCCCGGGGACCCAATCCCCTGAGGCCAGGTTATTTTCTTTTTTTCTTATATTATTTTATGGAGGGCTACCGCGTGGCCCCCCTCCCCAGGCCTATTTCAGCCCCAGGGCCCCCATGCCATAGCCATTTTATTTTTTTTTTTTAAAAAGGGAGAGGGGCCGAGTGCCCCCCTCCCGGGCCATTTTCCGCCCCAGGAACCCCATCCCCGGGGCATGGCCAGCTGGTTGGGGACTGCGGGGGGAGACTGAAGGACTCTGCGGTCCCGGCTGGCTCCCGCGTGAGCCGCCATGGCTTTTTACCCCCAGTGAGCTGCTGACATGCAGCTCCTTGGGGGTAAAAAGCAAAGTGTGCTCACTTTGAACTAGCAAGAGCAAAGTGTTCTCGCTTGTTCAAAGCGAGCACACTGTTTGCAATGGGATGGCGGGAGCACTGCTCCTGCCATCCCATAGCAAACTGCAATGTGCTGGGGGTGGGCACCCCGGGACATTGCTGGAGCCGGCCCTGGGGGGTGGAGGTCCCCAGGGCCATTTACCGCTCAAGGAGGGGGGCCATGGGCCCCCCTCCCATTTGGAAAGAAGCCCCGGGGCTGTGTGGGGGGGCAGGAGCCCCCCACGCATAATTATCTACTTAGCCCTGGGGAGGTGGTGGTCCCCGGGGCTGTGGGGGGGCCGCGTAGCCCCCGCATTTCACATACATAGCCACAGCAAGGTGGCGGTCCTGGGGCTGCGTGGGGGGGCAGGAGCCCCCCCATAGATTTATTTTGGCAAAATAGCCCTGGGGAGGTGTTGGTCCCCAGGCTGCGGGGGTGACCGCGTAGCCACTCCGCATTCAATGTATAAGCCCCGGGGAGGTGGCGGTCCCCGGGGCTGCGGTGGCCCACGTGGGCCGCCGCATCTCTTATACTCATTGCCCCCGGGACCTGGCCCACCCGGGGGCCTAAAGGAAACAAAAGCCGGAGCCCTTGCTTCGTTTTATTTCCCAGCCGGATTCGCGGATCCACCGCGAATCCCACCGAAAAATAAAAAATAAAATGCTTTTTTTGGCCCTGAGGGTGCCTGCGGGACCCCTGAGCAGGCCTAGGGGGTCAGGGTGTTTCTACCCTTACCCCTCTTCTTGTTTTTTCACGTTTTTTAACCTTTTTTCCTGTGACTCGGTTCAACCGAGTCACAAGATGGCTGCCAACACTTCCTGGTTTGAAGTGTTGGCAGCCAATCAGATTGCAGGCACGAGATCGGGAGGGTTCACGGATTCTTCGCGCCCCCACTTGTATATCTGAGAAATGTTTAAATTTCTCAGGAACTACTGAATGGATTTACACCATTTAACAAAAGGAGTGCTTTCTGAACCAAGAGCTACCTTTTTGCCAAATTTGGTGTAATTCCATTCAGCAGTTCGGGTTGTAGCCGTGTCTAAAGTTTCCTATGGAAATGAACATGGAGAAAACGCGTTTTGGGACCCCCCTTTTTCTCGGCCCAGCTTAACGAATCACCCCGAAACATTCAACACAGCAGCTGACCTGACCGCCCTATTAGTTTTGAAAATTTCACGAAGATTCGTCAAACAAATGCCAAAAATATTGGCAAATCAAAAAACGCTTTTCCTATGGAAACTAGGTCCTAACTATAACTACCTACTGGCAACGGCCAGTAGGTAATGTAAATATATTTATAGTTCACAAAATACCGCTGTAGTATTGTCTATTTTGTGTATATTTCACATTCGATTTTGATAGTATTGCCTCTTACACACATTTCAACCCGATTGGGTATATCAATTGGCATTTTGCTTCAGACTTTAATAGTCGTTAAGATTAATATGTCCATCAATATCGAATAGAGGCAACTCATTCGGCCTATAAATATAATGCATATCAATGCGGTTATGTGATTAAGCCCCAGTGGGCATTGGTCCGCAAAATAAAATTTTTGATTGTACTATACACCCCATCTGCTCAACCAGTCTAAAAAGTGCAATATATTTGTGTTCTGTGTTATTTAAAATCAAGCTTACATGTTAAAACCAACTTATGGGGATACAAGAGGTAATTTCAATATCATATAACTAAGTATGTAAATCCTCTTCTATATTGAGGCACCCAGGGGTCTTTGTGTCAAGCTCTATAATGTAACGGGATTCTAACTTCCTCAACTGTTTTTCTCTATTGCCCCCCCCCGATGTTGGAGACCACTGCGTCTTTTTCATAGTATGACAAGCCTTTTGTGTCACTTTTAAGGAATGCTTCAAAATGATGTGCCACTGGATAGATTTTATCGCCATTTTTTATGGCACATAAATGGTGCAGTATACGCTTATGTACTTCCAAAATTGTACTCCCCACGTAGCGCAAGCCACATAGGCATTCCAATACATATACGGCGTATACCGTTTTGCATGTGAATCTCCCCTTGATCCTTTTTGTTCTGCACGACAGTCGTGATTTGTATGTCTCGGTGTTCTTACCATATAGGCAAGCTTAACACTTTGAACACTGAAAAAATCCCTATTTTCTGCTTAACCACGTTGTCTTTACTCTCTTGCTGTCTTTGATGTTGTTGCTTATTAAAGCCTGTTTCATCGATTTTGCTCTTCTAAATGTGATTTGTGGTTTGCGTGGTGCTACCTTCCCCAGTACAGGATAATTTCTGATGAGGTACCAGTATTTTGCCAGAATACCTCGTATTGTGGCCTGTTGTTTACTATATGTTGTTATGAGTCTAAATTGTGGGTCATCAAAATGTTGTTTTCTCTTCATTTTACCCTTTTTGAACAAAATCTGTTCTCTAGACTGTTTTGTCCCATTAGTTACTGCTTCCTCAATACAGTTTTTTGTATAACCTCGCACTCTGAATCGCCTTTTCAGGGTTGTGATTGCATTGTTGACTTCTATCGCCTCACTGCAGTTCCTTCGCGTTCTCAAACTTTCCCCATAAGGAGTGCTTCGGATAAAATTTTTGGGGTGAAAACTAGTTGCATGTAGCAACGTATTCCCTGCTGTGGGTTTTCTAAACAGCTTTGTTTCAAGTTTCTTATCTTTAATGTACACTGTCTGGTCTAAAAAAATCACACTTTGGGTACTTATGTTGTTTGTGAAATGTAGGTTTAAATCGTTGACCTCCATCTGGTCCCAAACATTTTTGGCATCACTTTCTGTCCCTTTCCAGACCACAAAGAGGTCATCGATGAAACGGCACCAGTGTATTATATGATTTTCCCAGATTTCTTGATGTTTGGTTCTGACCACCTGCTCCTCCCACCAGCCCATATGTAAATTCGCATAGCTGGGGGCGAAGCAGGTGCCCATTGCTGTACCGCATACCTGATGAAAGAGCTCACCATTGAACAAGAAGTAATTACTGGTGAGACATCTTTCAATCATTTTCAGGAGCATCTGTGTGTGTTGCCATAGCCTTAGTGGCCTAGCTCCTAAAAAAATGTCTGCTGGCCTTCAGGCCATCCTCATGCCTTATACTGGTATACAGTGTGAATATGTCAATTGTAATCAATAGGAAATCATCTTCCCATGGAAGATCATAAATCCTCCTTAAAAATCTCCCGTATCCTGTATATAGGATGGGAGGGTTCTGACAAAGCTGCTTAAAAAGAATCAATATACTTGGAAGAGTTTTCAAATGCGCTACCTATTGATGAAACTATAGGGCTCCCTGGTGGATTTACCTCATCCTGATGCACTTTTGGGATCAGATACAACACAGGTGTAATGGGGTTATCAATCTTTAAAAACATGTATTCCTCACGGCTAATCAGACAAGATTCTTGCCACGCTTGTAGCTCTAAATTGTAGCTGTTGTGTATTGCTGTCATCACTTCGCTTGTTACTCTCGCATAGCACATATTGTTGTTCAATTGTTTGTAAGCCTCAGCTAGATATCTGCTCTTAGCCCAAAGGACTACGTTTCCCCCTTTATCGGAGTTCCTCACAATAACTAATAATACGTGTTATGCGAGAGTAACAAGCTGAATGAGCAATGCACGTGGTAAATGAAAGAGTTAAAAGACTGTTTGTAATGGCGCCTCGGAATCGGTAAGCAAGGCTGGTTGCAGCCAAAACGTGTTCGATGGTGGCCTGACATTAAAATCTTTGAGTATCTACACGTGGCGTCGTCATCCTTTCTGGTGAAGGAGTGTTGGAATTGTTACGGACCTTTTCTTGTGAGGTCCGCTAAGACGACGCATCCTTCGTTCAGGAGAAGCAGCGGCAAACAACAAGAGTACGGGCGGAGGAATATATATATATATATATATATTTCCTACTGGCGGTCGCCAGTAGGTAGTTATAGTTAGGACCTTGTTTCTATTCAAAAGCATTTTTTCTTTTGCCAATATCTTTGGCGCTGTTTGACGAATCTTTGCGAAATTTTCCAAACTAATGGTTCACTAAGGTCAGCTCCTGTCCTGAAAGTTTCGGGGTGATTCATCAAGCGGAGGCCGAGAAAAAAGGGAGGTTCCAAAACGCGTTTTCCCCATGTTAATTTCCATAGGAACTTTAGATAAAGCTGCAGCCCGAACTGCTGAACGGAATTACACCAAATTTGGCAAAAAGGTAGGTCTTGGTCCAGAAAGCGTGCTTTAAAAAAAAAAATGGTGTAAATCCGTTCAGTAGTTGCTGAGAAATTCAAAAAATAAAAATATCGATATCTGAGCTCTTGCGTCTTTCTGCACCTCTGTTGCCTCTTTCTGCACCTCACTTGCTTCTTTCTGCACCCCTCCTGCCTCTTTCTGCACCCCTCCTGCCTCTTTCTGCACCCCTCCTGCCTCTTTCTGCACTTCTCTTGATCTTTCTTCACCTCTCTTGCCTCTTTCTGCTCCTCTCTTGCCTCTTTGTGCATTTCTCTTGCCTGTTTCTGCACTTTCCTTGCCTCTTTCTGTAGCTCTCGTCTCTTTCTGCACCTCACTTGCCTCTTTCTGCACCTCACTCTCTTCCTTCTGCTCCTCTCTTGCCTCTTTCTGCACTTCTCGAGCCTCTTTCTGTACCTCTCTTGCCTCTTTCTGCACCTCTCTTGCCTCTTTCTGCACTTCTCTTGCCTCTTTCTGCACTTCTCTTGCCTCTTTCTGCACCCCTCTTGCCGCTTTTTGCACCTCGGTTGGATCTTTCTGCACCTCACTTGCCTCTTTCTGCACTTCTCTTGCTTCTTTCTACACCTCTGTTGCTTCTTTCAGAATTTCTCTTGCCTCTTTCTGCACTTCTCTTGCTTGTTTCTGCACCTCTCTTGCGTCTTTCTGCACCTCTGTTGCCTCTTTTTGCACCTCACTTGCTTTTTTCTGCACCCCTCTTGCCTCTTTCTGCACCCCTCTCCCCTCTTTCTGCACCTCTCTTGCCTCTTTCTGCACCTTTCCTGCCGGTTTCTGCACCTCTCTTGCCTCTTTCTGTACCTCTGTTGCCTGTTTCTGCACCCTTCGTGCCTCTTTCAGCACCTCTGTTGCTTCTTTCTGCACTTCTCTTCTTTCTTTCTTTCTGCACCCCTCCTGCCTCTTTCTGTACCTCTCTTGCCTCTTTGTGCACCTCTCCTACCTCTTTCTGCACCTCACTTGCCTCTTTCTGCACTTCTCTTGCTTCTTTCTACACCTCTGTTGCTTCTTTCAGCAATTCTCTTGCCTCTTTCTGCACTTCTCTTGCTTGTTTCTGCACCTCACTTGCATCTTTCTGCACCTCTGTTGCCTCTTTCTGCACCTCACTTGCTTCTTTCTGCACCCCTCCTGCCTCTTTCTGCACTTCTCTTGCTTCTTTATTCACCTCTCTTGCCTCTTTCTGCTCATCTCTTGCCTCTTTGTGCATTTCTCTTGCCTGTTTCTGCACTTCCCTTGCCTCTTTCTGTACCTCTCTTGCCTCTTTCTGCACCTCTCTTGCCTCTTTCTGCACTTCTCTTGCTTCTTTCTGCACCTCTCTTGCTTCTTTCTGCACCCTTCTTCCCTTTTTTGCATCCCTCTTGCCTCTTTCTGCTGTTCTCTTGCCATTTTCTGCACCTCTCTTGCCTCTTTCTGCACCTCACTTGCCTCTTTCTGCACCTCACTTGCCTCTTTCTGCAATTCTCTTGCCTCTTTCTGCAATTCTCTTGCCTCTTTCTGCATTTCTTTTGCTTGTTTCTGCACCTCACTTGCGTCTTTATGCACCTCTGTTGCCTCTTTCTGCACCTCATTTGCTTCTTTCTGCACCCCTCTTGCCTCTTTATGCACCCCTCTTTTCTCTTTCTGTACCTCTCTTCCCTCTTTCTGCACCCCTGTTCCCTCTTTCTGTACCTTTCCTGCCTGTTTCTGCACCTCTCTTGCCTCTTTCTGTACCTCTGTTGGTTCTTTCTGCACTTCTCTTGCTGTTTTTGCACCCTTTGCGCCTCTTTCAGCACCTCTGTTGCGTCTTTCTGCACTTCTCTTCCTTCTTTCTGCACCCCTCCTGCCTCTTTCTGTACCTCTCTTGCCTCTTTGTGCACCTCTTCTACCTTTTTCTGTACCGCTCTTGCTTCTTTTTGCACCTCTGTTGGTTCTTTCTGCACTGCTCTTGCTTCTTTCTGCACCTCACTTGCCTCTTTCTGCACTTCTTTTCCTTCCTTCTACACCTCTGTTGCTTCTTTCAGCAATTCTTTTGCCTCTTTCTGCACTTCTCTTCCTTCTTTCTGCACCACTCCTGCCTCTTTCTGTACCTCTCTTGCCTCTTTGTGCACCTCTCCTACCTCTTTCTGCACTCCTCTTGCCTCTTTCAGCACCTCTGTTGCTTCTTTCTGCACTTCTCGTCCTTCTTTCTGCACTCCTCCTGCCTCTTTCTGCACCTCTGTTACCTCTTTGTGCACCTCTCTTGCCTCTTTCTGCACTTCACCTGCTTCTTTCTGTACCTCTTTTGCCTCTTTGTGCACCTCTTCTACCTCTTTCTGCACTGCTCTTGCTTCTTTCTGTACCCCTCCTGCCTCTTTCTGCACCTCTGTTGCCTCTTTGTGCACCTCTATTGCCTCTTTCTGCACTTCACTTGCTTCTTTCTGCACTTCTCTTCCTTCTTTCTGCACCACTCCTGCCTCTTTCTGTACCTCTCTTGCCTCTTTGTGCACCTCTCCTACCTCTTTCTGCACTCCTCTTGCCTCTTTCAGCACCTCTGTTGCTTCTTTCTGCACTTCTCTTCCTTTCTGCACTCCTCCTGCCTCTTTCTGCACCTCTGTTACCTCTTTGTGCACCTCTCTTGCCTCTTTCTGCACTTCACTTGCTTCTTTCTGTACCTCTTTTGCCTCTTTGTGCACCTCTTCTACCTCTTTCTGCACTGCTCTTGCTTCTTTCTGTACCCCTCCTGCCTCTTTCTGCACCTCTGTTGCCTCTTTCTGCACCTCTGTTGCCTCTTTGTGCACCTCTATTGCCTCTTTCTGCACTTCACTTGCTTCTTTCTGCACCTCTCTTGTCTGTTTCAGCACCTCTGTTGCTTCTTTCTGCACTTTTCTTGCCTCTTTCTGCACCTCTGAGTCAGAGGTAGTTTTAATCCCCTGCCCTATTATGTACTAGGGCCTTACAGGGGAGGTCATGCCAATCACAGGGGTACCCCATCCCATAGTGTACCCTAGTATATGTAGGTGTTTTCACTGTATTCTAAGTGTCTTTCAGCATAGCACTGGCTCTGGCTCTGGTTAGTCAGAGTCAGGTACCAGTCAGCAAAAAGGTGGGGGCACAAGATGACTTTGCAACAAGGCCTCTTTCTGCACCTCTGTTGGTTCTTTCTGCATATCTCTTGCTTCTTTCTGCACCTTTCTTCGTCTTTCTGGACTTCTGTTGCCTCTTTCTGCATTTCTCTTGCTTCTTTCTGCGCTTTTCTTCCTCTTTCTGCACATGTCCTACCTCTGTAGGCATAGTTAGAAATTAGCTTTTAAAAACCTTTGAAATTCACTGAACAAACTATAGGTTTCAGGGACGTTATAGTTAGGAATTAGTATTTAAAAAACCTTTGAAATTCACTGAAAAAACCATAGGTTTCAGGGACGTTATAGTTAGAAATTAGCATTTAAAAAACCTTTGAAATTCACTGAAAAAACCATAGGTTTCAGGGACGTCATAGTTAGAAATTAGCATTTAAAAAAACCTTAGAAATTCACTGGAAAAAACCATAGGTTTCAGGGACGTTATAGTTAGAAATTAGCATTTAAAAAACCTTAGAAATTCACTGAAAAAACCACAGGTTTCAGGGACGTTATAGTTAGTTGGACATTTCACTCATACAAAACCAGATAAATTCGGTCGTTATAGTTAGTTGAGCTAACTATAACTCGCGCCCGCAATGCACTGCTGATGACGTCATATATTATATCATTCATGACATGGTCAGTGACATCACTGATGACATCTCAAATTACATCACTGATGACATCATCCACGTAATAATCTGATGCACCTCCTCAAACCCTAATATAACCTTTGATACACCCACTCTAAAATACAGACTACCATTTTCAAAACCATAGACACACCAATACCAGTTACTACATACCCACTCACTGATTCCTAGGTCTACACACACATCCACTCATTCACCCATACAGTCACTCATACATGCAGTCACTCATCAATACAACACTATCATATGCACTCATACACCTATACAGACACTCACACACCGCCACTCATCCAGAGTTACTCACACACCTAGTCAGTCATGCAAAGAATCAATCACACTCCCATTTACTCACCTATACAGTTATACACACGCCACCTCACTTATTCATACAGATACTAACACATACTTACTCTCTTATACAATCACTGATACAAGCACACACTCATCCATACAGCCACTCTCACAATCACTCACTCTCACATATAGTCATTTATATACTTGAACACTCACATATACTGCCTTTCACATATGTAGTTACTCACACATGTACCTATGAGACATCCATTCACTCACCAACACACCCATACACACAATGACCCACCCATACAGCCCTTCACAGATACACTCTTGAACCCATACACCCAGTGAATAACCCACTCACACATCTATGCACAGTCACACACCCCCCACCCACCCACACAGACACTCATGCACCCATACAGATACTCAGACAACCAATCAATAACCCATATAGACACTCATATAGCTACTCACCAACCCATGCAGCCGCTTACACACCAACTGACAGACTGATACAGACATTCACACAGTTTAGTCACTAACCCATGCATTCAGTAAGACACGTTTAATCACTCCTTTTCTTGTTTTTTAATGTTTTTTCTACTGTTTTATTGTGACTCGGTTACCGAGTCACAAGATGGCTGCCAACACATTCTGGTTTGGAGTGTTGGCAGCCAATCAGAATGATGCTCGTGCTCGGGAGGGTTCGCGAACCCTCCTCAGTGCTCAGATATATACATTTTTATTTTTTTACTTTCTCAGCAACTACTGAACGGATTTACACCATTTAAAAAAAGGGCGCTTTCTGAACCAAGAGCTACCTTTTTGCCAAATTTGGGGTAATTCTGTTCAGCAGTTCGAGCTGTAGCCTGTTCCAAAATTTCCTATGGAAATTAACATGGGGAAAACTTGTTTTAGGACCCCCCTTTTTCTCTGCCCCCGCTTGACGAATCACCCCGAAACTTTTAAGAAAGGAGCTGACCGGAGTGAACCATTAGTTTGGAACATTTCGCAAAGATTCGCCAAACGGCGCCAAAGATATTGGCAAAAGAAAAACGCTTTTTAATAGAAACAAGGTCCTAACTTATACAGAGGAGGAGCCGCAAATCCTCCCGAGCACGAGCTTGATTCTGATTGGCTACCAACACTTCAAACCAGAATGTGTTGGCAGCCATCTTGTGACTCGGTAACAGAGTCACAAGAAAACAGTAAAACAAAGATAAAAAACAAGAAAAGGGGGCAGTGTAGAAACACCCTGACCCCCTAGGCCTGCTCAGGGGGTCCCACAAGGACCCCCAGGGCCAAAAAAGCATTTTTTAAAAAAATATTCACGCAGTTTAGTCACTAACCCATGCATTCAGTAAGACACGATTAATCACTCACTTATACAGTCAGTCACGCACCTACTAAATCATCCATTCAGACACTTACACACCCACTCATTCTTCAATACACCTTGGCATATATATATATAAAACATATTTAAACTTTACAGAAACACACAGTCACTGGATGATGTCATCAGTGATGTCATCAGTGATGCCATTTGAGATGTCATCATTGATGTCATCAGTGATGTCACTGACCATGTCATGAATGATGTAATATATGACTTCATCAGCAGTGCATTGCGGGGCGCAAG
The DNA here is from genome assembly GCA_963921515.1 of Calotriton arnoldi. Lineage (NCBI taxonomy): Eukaryota > Metazoa > Chordata > Amphibia > Caudata > Salamandridae > Calotriton > Calotriton arnoldi. The sequence continues at coordinate 323,178 of CAWUFW010013266.1, forward strand.
TTATAGTTAGCTCAACTAACTATAACGACCGAATTTCTCTGGTTTTGTACGAGTGAAATGTCCAACTAACTAGAACGTCCCTGAAACCTGTGGTTTTTTCAGTGAATATATATATATATACACACACACACAAACATTCATACTTACCTTATATGCATGGTAAAGGCATGCAAGGTAAAGGTATATATGTTGGAAATATATTTTTGGTAAAAAAAATGCGCGGTAAAGTTCCTGCATTGTAAAAAACTTGTTGTTTCCCTTTCTGTATGAGTAAGATTTCTCCCGTGTGCGAGATGTGGTCTTACTAGGATGTGAATGACCTTGAAATTTGTGAGCAACCACAGACTTTCACTATTTTGGTGTTCACAACAATTTTTGATCCCTTTCCAACATAGAAATGTTTGGAGATTTTACTGTGCCAAGGGAAGGAAATAATTAGTTTAAAGTGTGGGACTGGAAAAGGAAGGGAATGCACCTAAAATTGGTAGCAGCGTAGAGAAGGGATAACTCCAGTGGAGAAAAAGAAAGAACAACTTACCACAAACGTTTTGAACCTGCTCTGTTTTTTCTCATATGAAAATATACATTTATATATTGTCATGTGAAAAATAATAGCTTACAAAACATTTTAGGGATTGTGCCTGGAAACCTCCCACTGGCAGAGGTCTACAGGCATAATCTGGAATAACTGTATGAATTCCAAACAGTTAAAGGTCTGCACCAATGCAATGTTGGAAATCAGCAGGTGCAGATTTTAGACTGCTTTCAAGAATTGGGCCCAATTTTCTTAATCTATTCTTGATAGTTCTGTGTATTACTCTCTCTTCCTGCAATCTGTATTTTGATGAAGTGTACCACAGTCGTATTGTTGCCTGCAACGAAAGCGGACCTCTGTAACCAATTTTCAATTTTTTTCAAACTGGCTCCATTTGTTTGGTTGATGGAGAGAGAAGATTTATTGTGGGGAAGTTTTGTAATGTTACTTACATTCACACACAGTGTACCCTCCATATATATACTGTGTAGGTTTTTGGAAATCCATTTTCTTGTTTAGCACAGAGCTGAAGTTGGAATTCCTTCTGCAATGATAGACAAGTTGTAAGAAACTGAGTTCTTAGTTGAGAGGGTGGAAGCCCCACTCAAAATAATAAACACAATTGTTGTCAGGGTGGACCACAAAAGTCACTAAATAAACAAATCGTAGCTTGGCACAAAAGCAGTAAGACTTAAATTAGAGGCAATGTGTAAAGTATTTATGCAGCACTCAAACATTAATAAGGTAAAAACACAACACAAGAAAAATCCCAAACCAATTTAATAAAATAGAGAAACATTTAATTAATAAAATGACTCAAAATGACAAAAGTCCAGTGAGTAGAACCAGAGATATGAGTTTTTAATATTATAGTTGTAAATGGTGCCAAACCGCACAAAGCACCTCTTGCGGTTGTCTGGTCGCATGCGACCGATGTAAAGTCTCAAGTTCAGGCTGACTGCGATGAAGCATGGTTCGGGTAGAGGGACTAGGTTTGTTCTGCTGAAGAGTTACCCTTGAAGTCCGCACAAGAGCTGCCGCTCACATTAGTGGGATGCAAGGAGGTTGTTGTTTGCGCAAGGATCAGGTCGGGAGGTACTGATGATTGCTGTTGTAGCGCGAAGAGCCAGTCGTTGCTTGAGCTTCACTTCGTCGGTCCACATGGGCTGTCGGCATGAATAGTAGGTGCCTCTGGAGCTCCGCGTTGGCAGTCGTCATAGGCGGTCATTTCTTGGCGCGAACAGGTCACTTTGCGGTCATGAGGAGCCCAAACCTTCTGTATCTTCACTTTGAGTTCAAGATGAATACACTCTGATGCCAGCCAAGGGTCAAGGACCTGAGAGACAACCCTTGAGAATCATGACTCACTCCAGTAGAGGCCATTATCTAGGCTCATGATGGTCCAGGCAGGTCCAGTATGTGCTGGTCAGCTGGAAAATTGCAAGGAGGCCTATGGAAGCTTGCTGTGTCCCTGTAACTGATCAGGATGTCAGGCAACTGACCCTTGGAGTCAGTTCTGGGGACCCTGGGCTCAGCAAACCGGTCTAATCTTCCTTCTTCAGATAGCAGGGCAGCCCTTCTTCTTAATCTTCCAAGGTCCAGGAATGTTTTGATGAATGGTTCTAAAGGTGCCACATTTATCCATTCTGCCAACCTGTAATGAGGGGAATGCCCCTTTGTCTAACTTCCCCCTTTCCTGGGTTTTGCTCCAAACTGTCTAGGGCAACAAAGGGCAGGCAGGCCTAGGTGTGAGCTGCATTTGTCAGTGGCATGGCAGGCAGCCCTTAGAAGTGAGGAAGGGATGGGCAAGCTCTAAGGCTATGGTTTGAAGCTCAGCAAAGCTGAGTGCAACCCCCAGTAGATCCTGTTCAGGAAGTGAACACCCTGCCCCACAACCAAGGCCCTTTTGTCACCCATCTGGAAGGAATACACAAAAACCTACAGGACAACTGTTCACAGTCATGTGACACTGGACACTGGCAGAAAGGCACATTTGGTTTTGGCAGAAAATAGCAACTTTCTAAAAGTACATTAATGGTGGTGAGATGCACACCGATGTACTCCTTATTTTACTATGCTTGACTGCTTCAGACATATGAAGGCGTGCATGCTATATTCGCGCTCCGCCCAATTGCGCTTGCAATATTGAACGAACACAAAGGGACCTATCTCAAAGACGTGCCGGGGCACTTGATGAAATATTCATGAATATTCTTGAATCAGTATGGGAATGAGTAAAATAAATCGATGAAAAGTGGAAAAAGGTGAAAAGAAATGGAGTAAAAAAGTGGATAAACTGAAGATTATAAATATAAAACTTGATTTATTGGATTAATTTAGCAACAGATGTGGCTGTGCAGCTTGAATAGGGATCAGACGAGGTCCCTTTGTGTTCGTTCAACTTTCTAAAATGCCATTTTAGAATAGTAATTGAAAATTCGACTCCACAAGTAAAGAGGATTTTAAATGACAATTAATTTGAGTGAAAACAGCATTTCTCTATCTGGTCCCCAGTTATCACTTCTTAAGGGTAATAAGGTAACACAGTGGGAGAGATAGCTTTACAACAGTGAAAAACGACTGTAGGAGTTTTTCACTGCTAAGAAATGTAAAACCTAAACGCACATGTCCTACTTTTTAAATACCATGCATACTGCCCGATGGGTGGCTAGTGTGTACCTTAGGGATGACTTATAAGTATTAAAGAGGAAGGTTTAGGCCTAGCAAATGGTTTATTTTTCCAGGTCGAAATGGCAGTTTAAAACTGCACTACAGACTGCAATGGCAGGCCTGTGACATGTTTTAACAGTGCTACTTTATTGTGGGGTCCAATGAGTTTTGCAGCCCATCAGTAGCATTTAATGTACGGGCCCGGAGTACATGTAGTACCATATATTAGAGACTTATAGGTGAATTAAACATACCAAACAGGTGTAGGTCAATTGTACCATGTTTTCAAGGATTAACACCAGCATGTTACCACTAATTAGCAAGGAAAATTTGGCTAGAAACCAACAAAAGCAAGTTCAGCAAAAGGCAAAATTCTGGAGGGACCCTGACGAAAGGGCCAGGTCCAATACAGGTCTGCAGTACTCTAAGCTGCACATTTATATATTGGTGACCGTAAGCAAAAGCAAATATTGGTAAGGGCAGTAGCTCTGGCTATAATGTACTTATGCATGTAAACAAAGGCAAGCAGAAATGTATACAGTCTATGCTTTATGGTGTAACCTGCTGCATGGCATGGCAGGCTTGGGGAATATAAACAGGGCACGGACATTGGAGGCAAAAAAAGATGAAGGTTGTACAAAGACAAGGCATAAATAGCATGGGCACATATGTGAATGTTTGCATCCACTAGCACATTACAGCCAGACCTACTGGCTTTGTCAGTGGCTGTCTGTTTTTCACAGGGAGATGCTTTGAGTGTAAAAAGTATATCCAAATGTGGGTTTCTCACTCATTGTGCCATAGGACTCAAACTGTACATCAGTGATGAGGCCATCAGGCTGAAAACGGTCTGGGGTTGCTTGTGTTCCCGTTGAGAAGGAGAGACAGATTAGTAGTCCGAGCTGAATTGTTCCTTTTAGAGGATGGCCAGGGCTGATTTGCATGTAGTTGTTCCTAGTCTGTAGTGGTACATAGAGCAAACAATATTGGACTAGAATGTGTCCCTGATATATAGCTGGTATATGAGAAGAATTAAAGCATTCCACTCATCACATTTGTTTTTCTCAATGGTTTCAACTCTGATTGCAGCTTTTGTCCCTGCCTTGTTAGCAGTCTCTACTGTCGTAGTGCCTTTAGCCTCTGTGGTTTCTGCTGTTGTGGTAGTGGTTACAGTTGAGACAACAGTGTTGTCCCTGGTTTGCTGGCAGATGTTGCTGCTACTGTTATGTTGGCAGCTCAGGTAACTGCTGAGCTCCTGCTGCGGTCGCTGCCGTTGCAGTATATGTGATCCTTGTTGCTATGATAGTTGTTGCTGCTTTTGTGTCAGAAATGACAAGTTGCTCTGCACAGCTCTATCTATCGGCAACCATACACAATAAAAAAAGATGGATAGTAGTAGACCTGTTGAAAGCTGAATGGAATATGTTGTTTGTGAAATGTAGGTTTAAATCGTTGACCTCCATCTGGTCCCAAACATTTTTGGCATCACTTTCTGTCCCTTTCCAGACCACAAAGAGGTCATCGATGAAACGGCACCAGTGTATTATATGATTTTCCCAGATTTCTTGATGTTTGGTTCTGACCACCTGCTCCTCCCACCAGCCCATATGTAAATTCGCATAGCTGGGGGCGAAGCAGGTGCCCATTGCTGTACCGCATACCTGATGAAAGAGCTCACCATTGAACAAGAAGTAATTACTGGTGAGACATCTTTCAATCATTTTCAGGAGCATCTGTGTGTGTTGCCATAGCCTTAGTGGCCTAGCTCCTAAAAAAATGTCTGCTGGCCTTCAGGCCATCCTCATGCCTTATACTGGTATACAGTGTGAATATGTCAATTGTAATCAATAGGAAATCATCTTCCCATGGAAGATCATAAATCCTCCTTAAAAAATCTCCCGTATCCTGTATATAGGATGGGAGGGTTCTGACAAAGCTGCTTAAAAAAGAATCAATATACTTGGAAGAGTTTTCAAATGCGCTACCTATTGATGAAACTATAGGGCTCCCTGGTGGATTTACCTCATCTTGATGCACTTTTGGGATCAGATACAACACAGGTGTTATCAATCTTTAAAAACATGTATTCCTCACGGCTAATCAGACAAGATTCTTGCCACGCTTGTAGCTCTAAAATTGTAGCTGTTGTGTATTGCTGTCATCACTTCGCTTGTTACTCTCGCATAGCACATATTGTTGTTCAATTGTTTGTAAGCCTCAGCTAGATATCTGCTCTTAGCCCAAAGGACTACGTTTCCCCCTTTATCGGAGTTCCTCACAATAACTAATAATACGTGTTATGCGAGAGTAACAAGCGAATGAGCAATGCACGTGGTAAATGAAAGAGTTAAAAGACTGTTTGTAATGGCGCCTCGGAATCGGTAAGCAAGGCTGGTTGCAGCCAAAACGTGTTCGATGGTGGCCTGACATTAAAATCTTTGAGTATCTACACGTGGCGTCGTCATCCTTTCTGGTGAAGGAGTGTTGGAATTGTTACGGACCTTTTCTTGTGAGGTCCGCTAAGACGACGCATCCTTCGTTCAGGAGAAGCAGCGGCAAACAACAAGAGTACGGGCGGAGGAATATATATATATATATATATATTTCCTACTGGCGGTCGCCAGTAGGTAGTTATAGTTAGGACCTTGTTTCTATTCAAAAAGCATTTTTTCTTTTGCCAATATCTTTGGCGCTGTTTGACGAATCTTTGCGAAATTTTCCAAACTAATGGTTCACTAAGGTCAGCTCCTGTCCTGAAAGTTTCGGGGTGATTCATCAAGCGGAGGCCGAGAAAAAAGGGAGGTTCCAAAACGCGTTTTCCCCATGTTAATTTCCATAGGAACTTTAGATAAAGCTGCAGCCCGAACTGCTGAACGGAATTACACCAAATTTGGCAAAAAGGTAGGTCTTGGTCCAGAAAGCGTGCTTTTAAAAAAAAAATGGTGTAAATCCGTTCAGTAGTTGCTGAGAAATTCAAAAAATAAAAATATCGATATCTGAGCTCTTGCGTCTTTTCTGCACCTCTGTTGCCTCTTTCTGCACCTCACTTGCTTCTTTCTGCACCCCTCCTGCCTCTTTCTGCACCCCTCCTGCCTCTTTCTGCACCCCTCCTGCCTCTTTCTGCACTTCTCTTGATCTTTCTTCACCTCTCTTGCCTCTTTCTGCTCCTCTCTTGCCTCTTTGTGCATTTCTCTTGCCTGTTTCTGCACTTTCCTTGCCTCTTTCTGTAGCTCTCGTCTCTTTCTGCACCTCACTTGCCTCTTTCTGCACCTCACTCTCTTCCTTCTGCTCCTCTCTTGCCTCTTTCTGCACTTCTCGAGCCTCTTTCTGTACCTCTCTTGCCTCTTTCTGCACCTCTCTTGCCTCTTTCTGCACTTCTCTTGCCTCTTTCTGCACTTCTCTTGCCTCTTTCTGCACCCCTCTTGCCGCTTTTTGCACCTCGGTTGGATCTTTCTGCACCTCACTTGCCTCTTTCTGCACTTCTCTTGCTTCTTTCTACACCTCTGTTGCTTCTTTCAGAATTTCTCTTGCCTCTTTCTGCACTTCTCTTGCTTGTTTCTGCACCTCTCTTGCGTCTTTCTGCACCTCTGTTGCCTCTTTTTGCACCTCACTTGCTTTTTCTGCACCCCTCTTGCCTCTTTCTGCACCCCTCTCCCCTCTTTCTGCACCTCTCTTGCCTCTTTCTGCACCTTTCCTGCCGGTTTCTGCACCTCTCTTGCCTCTTTCTGTACCTCTGTTGCCTGTTTCTGCACTCTTCGTGCCTCTTTCAGCACCTCTGTTGCTTCTTTCTGCACTTCTCTTCTTTCTTTCTTTCTGCACCCCTCCTGCCTCTTTCTGTACCTCTCTTGCCTCTTTGTGCACCTCTCCTACCTCTTTCTGCACCTCACTTGCCTCTTTCTGCACTTCTCTTGCTTCTTTCTACACCTCTGTTGCTTCTTTCAGCAATTCTCTTGCCTCTTTCTGCACTTCTCTTGCTTGTTTCTGCACCTCACTTGCATCTTTCTGCACCTCTGTTGCCTCTTTCTGCACCTCACTTGCTTCTTTCTGCACCCCTCCTGCCTCTTTCTGCACTTCTCTTGCTTCTTTATTCACCTCTCTTGCCTCTTTCTGCTCATCTCTTGCCTCTTTGTGCATTTCTCTTGCCTGTTTCTGCACTTCCCTTGCCTCTTTCTGTACCTCTCTTGCCTCTTTCTGCACCTCTCTTGCCTCTTTCTGCACTTCTCTTGCTTCTTTCTGCACCTCTCTTGCTTCTTTCTGCACCCTTCTTCCCTTTTTTGCATCCCTCTTGCCTCTTTCTGCTGTTCTCTTGCCATTTTCTGCACCTCTCTTGCCTCTTTCTGCACCTCACTTGCCTCTTTCTGCACCTCACTTGCCTCTTTCTGCAATTCTCTTGCCTCTTTCTGCAATTCTCTTGCCTCTTTCTGCATTTCTTTTGCTTGTTTCTGCACCTCACTTGCGTCTTTATGCACCTCTGTTGCCTCTTTCTGCACCTCATTTGCTTCTTTCTGCACCCCTCTTGCCTCTTTATGCACCCCTCTTTTCTCTTTCTGTACCTCTCTTCCCTCTTTCTGCACCCCTGTTCCCTCTTTCTGTACCTTTCCTGCCTGTTTCTGCACCTCTCTTGCCTCTTTCTGTACCTCTGTTGGTTCTTTCTGCACTTCTCTTGCTGTTTTTGCACCCTTTGCGCCTCTTTCAGCACCTCTGTTGCGTCTTTCTGCACTTCTCTTCCTTCTTTCTGCACCCCTCCTGCCTCTTTCTGTACCTCTCTTGCCTCTTTGTGCACCTCTTCTACCTTTTTCTGTACCGCTCTTGCTTCTTTTTGCACCTCTGTTGGTTCTTTCTGCACTGCTCTTGCTTCTTTCTGCACCTCACTTGCCTCTTTCTGCACTTCTTTTCCTTCCTTCTACACCTCTGTTGCTTCTTTCAGCAATTCTTTTGCCTCTTTCTGCACTTCTCTTCCTTCTTTCTGCACCACTCCTGCCTCTTTCTGTACCTCTCTTGCCTCTTTGTGCACCTCTCCTACCTCTTTCTGCACTCCTCTTGCCTCTTTCAGCACCTCTGTTGCTTCTTTCTGCACTTCTCGTCCTTCTTTCTGCACTCCTCCTGCCTCTTTCTGCACCTCTGTTACCTCTTTGTGCACCTCTCTTGCCTCTTTCTGCACTTCACCTGCTTCTTTCTGTACCTCTTTTGCCTCTTTGTGCACCTCTTCTACCTCTTTCTGCACTGCTCTTGCTTCTTTCTGTACCCCTCCTGCCTCTTTCTGCACCTCTGTTGCCTCTTTGTGCACCTCTATTGCCTCTTTCTGCACTTCACTTGCTTCTTTCTGCACTTCTCTTCCTTCTTTCTGCACCACTCCTGCCTCTTTCTGTACCTCTCTTGCCTCTTTGTGCACCTCTCCTACCTCTTTCTGCACTCCTCTTGCCTCTTTCAGCACCTCTGTTGCTTCTTTCTGCACTTCTCTTCCTTTCTGCACTCCTCCTGCCTCTTTCTGCACCTCTGTTACCTCTTTGTGCACCTCTCTTGCCTCTTTCTGCACTTCACTTGCTTCTTTCTGTACCTCTTTTGCCTCTTTGTGCACCTCTTCTACCTCTTTCTGCACTGCTCTTGCTTCTTTCTGTACCCCTCCTGCCTCTTTCTGCACCTCTGTTGCCTCTTTCTGCACCTCTGTTGCCTCTTTGTGCACCTCTATTGCCTCTTTCTGCACTTCACTTGCTTCTTTCTGCACCTCTCTTGTCTGTTTCAGCACCTCTGTTGCTTCTTTCTGCACTTTTCTTGCCTCTTTCTGCACCTCTGAGTCAGAGGTAGTTTTAATCCCCCTGCCCTATTATGTACTAGGGCCTTACAGGGGAGGTCATGCCAATCACAGGGGTACCCCATCCCATAGTGTACCCTAGTATATGTAGGTGTTTTCACTGTATTCTAAGTGTCTTTCAGCATAGCACTGGCTCTGGCTCTGGTTAGTCAGAGTCAGGTACCAGTCAGCAAAAAGGTGGGGGCACAAGATGACTTTGCAACAAGGCCTCTTTCTGCACCTCTGTTGGTTCTTTCTGCATATCTCTTGCTTCTTTCTGCACCTTTCTTCGTCTTTCTGGACTTCTGTTGCCTCTTTCTGCATTTCTCTTGCTTCTTTCTGCGCTTTTCTTCCTCTTTCTGCACATGTCCTACCTCTGTAGGCATAGTTAGAAATTAGCTTTTAAAAAACCTTTGAAATTCACTGAACAAACCATAGGTTTCAGGGACGTTATAGTTAGGAATTAGTATTTAAAAAACCTTTGAAATTCACTGAAAAAACCATAGGTTTCAGGGACGTTATAGTTAGAAATTAGCATTAAAAAACCTTTGAAATTCACTGAAAAAACCATAGGTTTCAGGGACGTCATAGTTAGAAATTAGCATTTAAAAAACCTTTGAAATTCACTGGAAAAAACCATAGGTTTCAGGGACGTTATAGTTAGAAATTAGCATTTAAAAAAACCTTAGAAATTCACTGAAAAAACCACAGGTTTCAGGGACGTTATAGTTAGTTGGACATTTCACTCATACAAAACCAGATAAATTCGGTCGTTATAGTTAGTTGAGCTAACTATAACTCGCGCCCCCGCAATGCACTGCTGATGACGTCATATATTATATCATTCATGACATGGTCAGTGACATCACTGATGACATCTCAAATTACATCACTGATGACATCATCCACGTAATAATCTGATGCACCTCCTCAAACCCTAATATAACCTTTGATACACCCACTCTAAAATACAGACTACCATTTTCAAAACCATAGACACACCAATACCAGTTACTACATACCCACTCACTGATTCCTAGGTCTACACACACATCCACTCATTCACCCATACAGTCACTCATACATGCAGTCACTCATCAATACAACACTATCATATGCACTCATACACCTATACAGACACTCACACACCGCCACTCATCCAGAGTTACTCACACACCTAGTCAGTCATGCAAAGAATCAATCACACTCCCATTTACTCACCTATACAGTTATACACACGCCACCTCACTTATTCATACAGATACTAACACATACTTACTCTCTTATACAATCACTGATACAAGCACACACTCATCCATACAGCCACTCTCACAATCACTCACTCTCACATATAGTCATTTATATACTTGAACACTCACATATACTGCCTTTCACATATGTAGTTACTCACACATGTACCTATGAGACATCCATTCACTCACCAACACACCCATACACACAATGACCCACCCATACAGCCCTTCACAGATACACTCTTGAACCCATACACCCAGTGAATAACCCACTCACACATCTATGCACAGTCACACACCCCCCACCCACCCACACAGACACTCATGCACCCATACAGATACTCAGACAGCCAATCAATAACCCATATAGACACTCATATAGCTACTCACCAACCCATGCAGCCGCTTACACACCAACTGACAGACTGATACAGACATTCACACAGTTTAGTCACTAACCCATGCATTCAGTAAGACACGTTTAATCACTCCTTTTCTTGTTTTTTAATGTTTTTTCTACTGTTTTATTGTGACTCGGTTACCGAGTCACAAGATGGCTGCCAACACATTCTGGTTTGGAGTGTTGGCAGCCAATCAGAATGAAGCTCGTGCTCGGGAGGGTTCGCGAACCCTCCTCGGTGCTCAGATATATACATTTTTATTTTTTTACTTTCTCAGCAACTACTGAACGGATTTACACCATTTAAAAAAAAGGGCGCTTTCTGAACCAAGAGCTACCTTTTTGCCAAATTTGGGGTAATTCTGTTCAGCAGTTCGGGCTGTAGCCTGTTCCAAAATTTCCTATGGAAATTAACATGGGGAAAACTTGTTTTAGGACCCCCCTTTTTTCTCTGCCCCCGCTTGACGAATCACCCCGAAACTTTTAAGAAAGGAGCTGACCGGAGTGAACCATTAGTTTGGAACATTTCGCAAAGATTCGCCAAACGGCGCCAAAGATATTGGCAAAAGAAAAAACGCTTTTTAATAGAAACAAGGTCCTAACTTATACAGAGGAGGAGCCGCAAATCCTCCCGAGCACGAGCTTGATTCTGATTGGCTACCAACACTTCAAACCAGAATGTGTTGGCAGCCATCTTGTGACTCGGTAACAGAGTCACAAGAAAACAGTAAAACAAAGATAAAAAACAAGAAAAGGGGGCACGGTAGAAACACTCTTACCCCCTAGGCCTGTTGATGGGGTTCCACAAGGACCCCCAGGGCCAAAAAAAGCATTTTTAAAAAAAATATTCACGCAGTTTAGTCACTAACCCATGCATTCAGTAAGACACGATTAATCACTCACTTATACAGTCAGTCACGCACCTACTAAATCATCCATTCAGACACTTACACACCCACTCATTCTTCAATACACCTTGGCATATATATATATAAAACATATTTAAACTTTACAGAAACACACAGTCACTGGATGATGTCATCAGTGATGTCATCAGTGATGCCATTTGAGATGTCATCATTGATGTCATCAGTGATGTCACTGACCATGTCATGAATGATGTAATATATGACTTCATCAGCAGTGCATTGCGGGGCGCAAGTTATAGTTAGCTCAACTAACTATAACGACCGAATTTCTCTGGTTTTGTACGAGTGAAATGTCCAACTAACTAGAACGTCCCTGAAACCTGTGGTTTTTTCAGTGAATATATATATATATACACACACACACAAACATTCATACTTACCTTATATGCATGGTAAAGGCATGCAAGGTAAAGGTATATATGTTGGAAATATATTTTTGGTAAAAAAATGCGCGGTAAAGTTCCTGCATTGTAAAAAACTTGTTGTTTCCCTTTCTGTATGAGTAAGATTTCTCCCGTGTGCGAGATGTGGTCTTACTAGGATGTGAATGACCTTGAAATTTGTGAGCAACCACAGACTTTCACTATTTTGGTGTTCACAACAATTTTTGATCCCTTTCCAACATAGAAATGTTTGGAGATTTTACTGTGCCAAGGGAAGGAAATAATTAGTTTAAAGTGTGGGACTGGAAAAGGAAGGGAATGCACCTAAAATTGGTAGCAGCGTAGAGAAGGGGATAACTCCAGTGGAGAAAAAGAAAGAACAACTTACCACAAACGTTTTGAACCTGCTCTGTTTTTTCTCATATGAAAATATACATTTATATATTGTCATGTGAAAAATAATAGCTTACAAAACATTTTAGGGATTGTGCCTGGAAACCTCCCACTGGCAGAGGTCTACAGGCATAATCTGGAATAACTGTATGAATTCCAAACAGTTAAAGGTCTGCACCAATGCAAGGTTGGAAATCAGCAGGTGCAGATTTTAGACTGCTTTCAAGAATTGGGCCCAATTTTCTTAATCTATTCTTGATAGTTCTGTGTATTACTCTCTCTTCCTGCAATCTGTATTTTGATGAAGTGTACCACAGTCGTATTGTTGCCTGCAACGAAAGCGGACCTCTGTAACCAATTTTCAATTTTTTTCAAACTGGCTCCATTTGTTTGGTTGATGGAGAGAGAAGATTTATTGTGGGGAAGTTTTGTAATGTTACTTACATTCACACACAGTGTACCCTCCATATATATACTGTGTAGGTTTTTGGAAATCCATTTTCTTGTTTAGCACAGAGCTGAAGTTGGAATTCCTTCTGCAATGATAGACAAGTTGTAAGAAACTGAGTTCTTAGTTGAGAGGGTGGAAGCCCCACTCAAAATAATAAACACAATTGTTGTCAGGGTGGACCACAAAAGTCACTAAATAAACAAATCGTAGCTTGGCACAAAAGCAGTAAGACTTAAATTAGAGGCAATGTGTAAAGTATTTATGCAGCACTCAAACATTAATAAGGTAAAAACACAACACAAGAAAAATCCCAAACCAATTTAATAAAATAGAGAAACATTTAATTAATAAAATGACTCAAAATGACAAAAGTCCAGTGAGTAGAACCAGAGATATGAGTTTTTAATATTATAGTTGTAAATGGTGCCAAACCGCACAAAGCACCTCTTGCGGTTGTCTGGTCGCATGCGACCGATGTAAAGTCTCAAGTTCAGGCTGACTGCGATGAAGCATGGTTCGGGTAGAGGGACTAGGTTTGTTCTGCTGAAGAGTTACCCTTGAAGTCCGCACAAGAGCTGCCGCTCACATTAGTGGGATGCAAGGAGGTTGTTGTTTGCGCAAGGATCAGGTCGGGAGGTACTGATGATTGCTGTTGTAGCGCGAAGAGCCAGTCGTTGCTTGAGCTTCACTTCGTCGGTCCACATGGGCTGTCGGCATGAATAGTAGGTGCCTCTGGAGCTCCGCGTTGGCAGTCGTCATAGGCGGTCATTTCTTGGCGCGAACAGGTCACTTTGCGGTCATGAGGAGCCCAAACCTTCTGTATCTTCACTTTGAGTTCAAGATGAATACACTCTGATGCCAGCCAAGGGTCAAGGACCTGAGAGACAACCCTTGAGAATCATGACTCACTCCAGTAGAGGCCATTATCTAGGCTCATGATGGTCCAGGCAGGTCCAGTATGTGCTGGTCAGCTGGAAAATTGCAAGGAGGCCTATGGAAGCTTGCTGTGTCCCTGTAACTGATCAGGATGTCAGGCAACTGACCCTTGGAGTCAGTTCTGGGGACCCTGGGCTCAGCAAACCGGTCTAATCTTCCTTCTTCAGATAGCAGGGCAGCCCTTCTTCTTAATCTTCCAAGGTCCAGGAATGTTTTGATGAATGGTTCTAAAGGTGCCACATTTATCCATTCTGCCAACCTGTAATGAGGGGAATGCCCCTTTGTCTAACTTCCCCCTTTCCTGGGTTTTGCTCCAAACTGTCTAGGGCAACAAAGGGCAGGCAGGCCTAGGTGTGAGCTGCATTTGTCAGTGGCATGGCAGGCAGCCCTTAGAAGTGAGGAAGGGATGGGCAAGCTCTAAGGCTATGGTTTGAAGCTCAGCAAAGCTGAGTGCAACCCCCCAGTAGATCCTGTTCAGGAAGTGAACACCCTGCCCCACAACCAAGGCCCTTTTGTCACCCATCTGGAAGGAATACACAAAAACCTACAGGACAACTGTTCACAGTCATGTGACACTGGACACTGGCAGAAAGGCACATTTGGTTTTGGCAGAAAATAGCAACTTTCTAAAAGTACATTAATGGTGGTGAGATGCACACCGATGTACTCCTTATTTTACTATGCTTGACTGCTTCAGACATATGAAGGCGTGCATGCTATATTCGCGCTCCGCCCAATTGCGCTTGCAATATTGAACGAACACAAAGGGACCTATCTCAAAGACGTGCCGGGGCACTTGATGAAATATTCATGAATATTCTTGAATCAGTATGGGAATGAGTAAAATAAATCGATGAAAAGTGGAAAAAGGTGAAAAGAAATGGAGTAAAAAAAGTGGATAAACTGAAGATTATAAATATAAAACTTGATTTATTGGATTAATTTAGCAACAGATGTGGCTGTGCAGCTTGAATAGGGATCAGACGAGGTCCCTTTGTGTTCGTTCAACTTTCTAAAATGCCATTTTTAGAATAGTAATTGAAAATTCGACTCCACAAGTAAAGAGGATTTTAAATGACAATTAATTTGAGTGAAAACAGCATTTCTCTATCTGGTCCCCAGTTATCACTTCTTAAGGGTAATAAGGTAACACAGTGGGAGAGATAGCTTTACAACAGTGAAAAACGACTGTAGGAGTTTTTCACTGCTAAGAAATGTAAAACCTAAACGCACATGTCCTACTTTTTAAATACCATGCATACTGCCCGATGGGTGGCTAGTGTGTACCTTAGGGATGACTTATAAGTATTAAAGAGGAAGGTTTAGGCCTAGCAAATGGTTTATTTTTCCAGGTCGAAATGGCAGTTTAAAACTGCACTACAGACTGCAATGGCAGGCCTGTGACATGTTTTAACAGTGCTACTTTATTGTGGGGTCCAATGAGTTTTGCAGCCCATCAGTAGCATTTAATGTACGGGCCCGGAGTACATGTAGTACCATATATTAGAGACTTATAGGTGAATTAAACATACCAAACAGGTGTAGGTCAATTGTACCATGTTTTCAAGGATTAACACCAGCATGTTACCACTAATTAGCAAGGAAAATTTGGCTAGAAACCAACAAAAGCAAGTTCAGCAAAAGGCAAAATTCTGGAGGGACCCTGACGAAAGGGCCAGGTCCAATACAGGTCTGCAGTACTCTAAGCTGCACATTTATATATTGGTGACCGTAAGCAAAAGCAAATATTGGTAAGGGCAGTAGCTCTGGCTATAATGTACTTATGCATGTAAACAAAGGCAAGCAGAAATGTATACAGTCTATGCTTTATGGTGTAACCTGCTGCATGGCATGGCAGGCTTGGGGAATATAAACAGGGCACGGACATTGGAGGCAAAAAAAGATGAAGGTTGTACAAAGACAAGGCATAAATAGCATGGGCACATATGTGAATGTTTGCATCCACTAGCACATTACAGCCAGACCTACTGGCTTTGTCAGTGGCTGTCTGTTTTTCACAGGGAGATGCTTTGAGTGTAAAAAGTATATCCAAATGTGGGTTTCTCACTCATTGTGCCATAGGACTCAAACTGTACATCAGTGATGAGGCCATCAGGCTGAAAACGGTCTGGGGTTGCTTGTGTTCCCGTTGAGAAGGAGAGACAGATTAGTAGTCCGAGCTGAATTGTTCCTTTTAGAGGATGGCCAGGGCTGATTTGCATGTAGTTGTTCCTAGTCTGTAGTGGTACATAGAGCAAACAATATTGGACTAGAATGTGTCCCTGATATATAGCTGGTATATGAGAAGAATTAAAGCATTCCACTCATCACATTTGTTTTTCTCAATGGTTTCAACTCTGATTGCAGCTTTTGTCCCTGCCTTGTTAGCAGTCTCTACTGTCGTAGTGCCTTTAGCCTCTGTGGTTTCTGCTGTTGTGGTAGTGGTTACAGTTGAGACAACAGTGTTGTCCCTGGTTTGCTGGCAGATGTTGCTGCTACTGTTATGTTGGCAGCTCAGGTAACTGCTGAGCTCCTGCTGCGGTCGCTGCCGTTGCAGTATATGTGATCCTTGTTGCTATGATAGTTGTTGCTGCTTTTGTGTCAGAAATGACAAGTTGCTCTGCACAGCTCTATCTATCGGCAACCATACACAATAAAAAAAGATGGATAGTAGTAGACCTGTTGAAAGCTGAATGGAATAGGCGAAAACAGAGACAGAGGATATCACCACTCTGAATCACTACTCTGATGAGCGCTGACGTCTACTGGGTCATAGTGGATGTCTAAAAACAAGTTTGATATCATTAATACCTTACCCATGTCAAGAATCCTCATACACATGGTATAAGATGAAATGCCTCCACAATATCTTTATGCCTCAAACTCCATGGGATATTGGTAGAACTCTGACATTCCTGAAATTAAAACATAATCAATGTCTATGTTATTGATATTACTTGAGGTTGCATAACCTCACTCCCTTCACTTGTAAAGACAACAACCTTCTGCTTTGTGTGCACAAGCTGTTTCCTAAATTGTAATATAAACATTCATCGGGATTATATAATTCGCACTGGTACCAATGGACCACTTTACTAAGCAATTACAGCTAGCTTAAATACAAATATAAGCATCGTGAAATATCAACAGACCTTAGAGATGATGAAGATTCTTTACATTCCTCATGTAATAAATGTGCAAATACACAATTTTATATTCCTCTAAGGGTATCTCTGAAACAGTATTTCAAACTATTCAAGTTAATTTCCAAAATATAGCTTAATTCCTTAGAATATTTCAATCTACCCAGCTTCGAATTCTAATTAAGCTTCCAAAAGGAAAACAAATAATATACACTGTTTTTACAAGATCTGGTCAAACACAAGGAGATGATGGACAGAGCGCTGAAACTTTTCAGACACTCACCCCCAATCACTGATCTGGGTTGAATCCATCATCGTTCTTTAGCTCAGTTCGCCACCTTAGTTCAGACCCAGCTATATGCAAATCAGTCTTGACCCTGTGCCTCATGTCCAGCCCGAACTGCCAAGCCAGGACTTCCCTCAACCGGAAAAAAGCCTCCTGGGACCGGTTTCGGGGTAACACCCCTCATCAGCCAGGCTAGCTTGAATCCAGTGGCAAAGTGAGCAAGGGACCCACGTCTGGGCATACCCTGCCAACTTAGGGCGAACAAAGCAAACAC
Source organism: Calotriton arnoldi (assembly GCA_963921515.1). NCBI lineage: Eukaryota > Metazoa > Chordata > Amphibia > Caudata > Salamandridae > Calotriton > Calotriton arnoldi. Next base: position 340,622 of record CAWUFW010013266.1, read on the forward strand.
AAGGAGATGATGGACGGAGCGCTGAAACTTTTCAGACTCTCACCCCCAGTCACAGATCTGGGTTGAATCCATCATCGTTCTTTAGCTCACTTCGCCACCTCACTTCAGACCCAGCTATATTCAAATCAGTCTTGACCCTGTGCCTCATGGGAACAGTCCAGCCCGAACTGCCAAGCCAGGTCTTCCCTGAACCGGAAACAAGCATCCTGGGACCGGTTTCCGGGTAACACCCCTCATCAGCCAGGCTAGCTTGAATCCAGTGGCAAAGTGAGCAAGGGACCCACGTCTGGGCATACCCTGCCAACTTAAGCCGAACAAAGCAAACACAAGGAGATGATGGACGGAGCGCTGAAACTTTTCAGACAAGACCTGGTAACAAGGATCTGTCTGCTGCAACAAAGTATCTCGATTGCCTAGAAAAGACACACTGGTCCATGTAGTAACTTCTACTCAGTAGCTTTAAAGTGGCGGCCGACATTTCAAAACATTGGTGGCTTCATGGAAAATGTAGTTTCTGAATTTGTGTTCAGGCACCTACGGGTAGAAGGTCTCCACAGACATGAAGCCTTTCTTTTTTTTTTTTTATTTCTTTATTGGGTTTTCACATGAATTACAACAATTGTCTATAGAATTACACATCTATCTCTCGCTTGGTTGAATCATGCAACAAATTATTAATGTCTTTACAATATATTTGATTATTGTAGGGAGCAGTGTGTGTACTGTCAGCTGCATCATCTTGCCAACATGCATGAAAATGCCCTGCTAGATGTGTTTGTGGTATCAAACGTGGCAACATGCCAACTCTTAGGGTTTAATAATAGTGTAGGGGGAGGGGGTTCTCATCTATGACATTATATTAAATAGGGTGCAGATGCCTTGTGCTAGTGTTTTATCTACATAGCACCATACTACTCAACTCCACGCCTGCGCGCTGCTTACTTATGTTATATTTCCTTCTGCTTTGTTACTGCTAATTATGTCCGCTTTTTTCAGTGTACTTATATGCCTTCTTATTTTATCGAGAGACATGAAGCCTTTCAGCAAGCAGCATCAACATTCTGAGTTCACCTGGCGCTTTTCCTTTTCTGGAATGAGTGTAGCCTTTGTAAATTCAGAGTATTATGCTTGGTGGGCACGCAAGCGTGGAAAATTGAGCTTGGGCCACAGATCATGACATATTAACTCAGCTTTGGCAGCAGTTACTGCTGTGATTCCTGCTTTGCTCACAACTATGGATACTGCTGTTACCCATGCTCTTGTAACAGCTGTATTTCCTGTTCTGTTGTCGATTCTGCCATAGTGGCTGCTGTTGTTGTTTCTTTGGTTACAGCTGTTGCTACTGTTGGCTTGTCTTTCATGGTGGGCGCTGTGTTTACTACTGTGGTCCCTGTTACAGTTAACACTGTTGTCACTGCTGTTCTTGCAACTATTTTTGCAGCTATTGTTGCTACTGTGGTGATGGCTGTGGTCACATCTGTGTTGCTGTATTGGTCCCTGTTGTGGGAGAAGCTATTGTTGGTCATGTAGTAGCAGCACTGGTTTATGTTGTGTTCCCTGCTATTGTTAAAGCTACTATAATCTTCTGGGCCCTTGCATGGTGACAGCACTGGTCTCTTCTGTGATCCATCCTGTATTTACAAGTATGGTTGCTTCTGTGATCATTGCAATGCTTGAAGTTGTTATTGCCAGTAATGGCCGCAGGCAGGGGAAATCGGTGGGGCAGCGCAGGAAGTGGAATAAAAAATAAAAACAAACAAAACTTGCCTGCAGCCTGACATCCACCGCCTCGCCGCCTCTTCAGCTCCGATGCTCACACAGGCCCCCAGACTCCCCAGCGCCAATCTAGACGCTACCAGCACGAGAGAAGCGTAGGGATTGGGTGGAGCGGGCTGGTTCAATGCTCCTGCAGGGCCTGGGAGCCTGTGCTCCTGAGCCTCCCGATATCTCCAAGCAATAGACTGGAGATATCTAAGTGCGCATGTCGGTTTGGCCGGCCGTGGACGGCCGATCAAACTGGCATGCACACTGGCAGTGGCCTGAGCCCACCACTCCTCCTGATGGCCCCGCCCTCAAGACTCGGCTGCAGGAGGAAAATATAATGATAATAAAGCAGTTTTGTAACTGCTTTATTATCATTTTACTTTATATACGTCTGCTGATTGCAGCAGTAGGAGACGCTCCGCCGTCATAATGGAGGAGCTGCCTCTGGTTATTGCTGCTGTGGTAGATATTTCTGCTCCTATGGTGGTGACTGTTGTGACAGCTGTTGTGGCGGCTGTGATTACACATGTGGTTGCTGCTGTTGTTCCTGTTCTGATAGTAGCAGTAGTTACTGCTGCAGCCCTGCTGTTTTTACAGCTTTGGGGGGAAGCTATCACCACTGCTGTGTACCTTATTGCGCTTGTACGTTTTGTTGCAGCTGTTGATTTTACTGTGGCAGTGGTTCTGCGCACAGCCTTTTTGGCTAGTGTTGTGCCACTTCTTATTGCAGCTGTGGTCTCTGCTGTGGATTCCTACTCGGGTCCCTGACAATGTGGTAGGCTTTGTCACTCATGTGATCCATGCACTGCTCTAGTTCTAGCTGTGGTTTCAGTTATTGTTATTATTGTCAATAATAATAATTGTAATACTAATAATAACGTTATCTATCACATCTTATCTGTCGTTTCCAAGCTCTGTAAGTAGCAGCTGTTACTATTAACCAGAGTAATGTACTCGATTTCCTGACCTCATAAGGACAGAATGCAGAGTCTGATTGATAGCATTTTAACTAATGACCTTCAGGTCACTGTAGATTCAGCAATGATCGTCTTCACCCTGAGCCATCTTGCCTGTGAAAGAAGATTGCAATAAAAAAAACACACTGCTTATTGAGCCCTTCTATGAAATTATATGTCAGCCATCAACAGATCACGGGACAGGATCTGTGGAATAATTGACTCACTCGACACACAATCTTACAGAACAATTAACACAAGCACATTCATGCTGAACAAATTATCTTGGCCATGCGAATGTCTGTTTAAGAGGTATCCCTGTGTCTTGTTGCAGTGCTTTTTAGATTTAAAGTTAAATAGCTTATGGGCATGTTTTTGTATCCCTCACTGTGTGTCCTACACTATTGTCACTAGTTCTAGCTAAGTCTTTAACCCATTCTCAGAGTCGCCTACATTCCTGTCTGCCTAGCAACATTCTCTGAGGTAGAGGTATTATTGCTACTGCTCCAGGTTTGTTAACTGGTGGCGATTAGTGGTTACTTTACAGCAGTAATGGCAGCAGTATTCAGTCCTACGAGCTTCTTCAATTCTCCATGTGAGTTGCTGGACCTGCTCCTGGTAGTGCCATGCTGAATGTGTCTGTTCACTAGTTTTCTTAGCATTTTCCACATTACTTTCTTTGGAACTCAAGACAGAACCTTTCAATGAAGTAAAAAAGAAAAACGTGCTTCATAGACAAAGCACTGTTTGGAATCCTGAAATATTACTGTTAATATTGGTTAGTAAACAGACCAATCCAGAGATGCTAAATTAATTTCCTTCTTGCCTAACTAATATAGGTAGTCAGATAGATTGACTGATTAATAGGTAGACAGACAAATCGATGGAATGATGAATAGACAGGCCATTTATCTAACACTGTACTGTATTCTTAAATAAAATTGAAGGGTTTTGAGTTTTGCATTAGATTTTATAAAATGTGATTCTTGTCTGAGTTTATTCAGCAGAGCATTCCATGGCCGGACCTCTAAATGACCTTAAGCTCACCACCAGCCGTAAAGAATTTGCGGACTTTTTTACATTAAAAGTTGCTGTCTTCCAACCATAGTGAATTAGCATAAACATAAGGGGGCTTTTCTCCGTAGCAGGGTTTTCTATACCTTAATCATCAGGTGTAATCCTTAAACAATCCACGCCATTGGTCGTATAGACCTCTGTTCATCGACAAGGAGAAGTGTAAAGGTAGATCATCTACATCAATCCAACAATGCATTAAATTGGTAATGTCTTCGAAATAGTCAATAAAGAGAGTTTTGTATGAGTCAAAGAGTTTTGTTTTTCAATGTCTCAGGTTTTAATCAATTTTATTCAATACGAATTAGTCTTTTAAGCAGCCTCATTAGAAATTAACAAAATTCAATAATTGATATGTCAATATACGGTAAAATAGAACATTAGTCAAAACAATAGTAAATATTGTTATAAGGCGGCAAGTGTTTTCCCTGAAGGAAGTCCCCTAATCAAAATATATTAGAGTAAGGTGAAAATAAGGTGCTATTTCAGATACTCAATAAAAGGTTCTGGTGACAGAATCAATGAATAAGCATAAAGGCTCTGCATACAAGATGGAAAGTATTCTCAGCTCTAGCTCAGCTGACAATCAATGAAAATAGGCTAAGCAACCTCTCATGTAGAGAAGTATTAGAAACTCAAAGATCAGTCCTGTCACAGACTCAGGAAAGGAATCCAGCTGCTATTATTGGAACACTCACTAACATCAACATATAATGTTCCAAATGGCAACAAGTGTCTTTTTGTCTCCTGAATTTTCCAATAGGATTGTAGTAAATGCCTGGGAATAGGTGAACTCCCCATCTTCTCACACTCGTACAGTAGTCTTTAGATGTTAGTCCTTGAAAAGTTACATATTTGGCATTCTGTGGTCCAGACTGTTCTTCTCATGAATCATCCTTCCTGTTGCCTCCTCTTCTCCCGGTGAGAACCTGACTATCAGTTGTCTAACACAAAACAAGTGCCTATTCACTAACTAACAGAAAGCTTCTGGAAAGCTACAACATCTGCAGCAAAAGAGAACAAGCATTTGCAATGCAATAGATCTTGCATTACTGAAAGTTTGAGCTGTTGGCCTTGCAAATAATGCAACACCAATAACTAAAATTTTCAGTAATGCCAGACCTATTGCATTACAAATGCTTGTTTGTTATTGCGGGTGGGGGCTTGGCAACGGGGACGGGTGGAGGCAAGGACACACAATAGGGACAGTGGGAGGAGGGAGGGAGAGGGCAAGGAGACACGGGCAGCAGAAGATGGAGGGAGTGGGTAAGCCACACGGAGAACGGGGGAAAATGCCACCACATTTGATGAAAGCGGGCGCCGTGCTGAAAACTGAAGCACGGTGCCCTTGTAAGTTTTATGGCATGCACTTAAAGCGCCGGCCTCCTGAAGCTGCTGTAGAGTAATGCAGCACAGGGGAGTGGGAGGGGCTGGAATGTATGTTTCAGGACTTTTTTTATAACATGCACAATGGCAGAACAGTATTTAAATAAAACAAACCTTATGAAAGCAGCCCTCGCGCATTTGTTATTGCAGATATGCATGTATTTCCAAATTAATTCATAGAGCAGAGTGCGCATCTAAAGCAGAGTGGACATGCAAAGCAATCTCTTACCTGACTTTGAGACAAACTGTGCGCGTCCTTTGACTCGTACGCTCATCGTTTTACAAGTTAGCGGATGTCTCTTTGCCTTTTCCGTGCTCCAACGGACAGTGGTACTCCGTGCTGAGTTGGCGACGAGCAGGCGGAGGGACCAAATTAAAACCAAGTCGCAAACAAGAAGTGGACCCCATTGCTGAAGCCGTCATCCCGCGAGTGCTGTGTGGGGCAGCATATAAAACAAGCGGCAGTCATTCTTAAAATGAAAGCGCTCATGGTGCGCTGCAAATACAAACAAAAAGCGGCCACCATTGCTAAAGCTAGCGTCCCGCGAGTGTTGTGTGGGGCGCATATAAAATAATCAGACGCCATTACTACGCGCTTGGACAGCATGTCGTGCAAGACATTAATTAAGTAAATAGTGCTCCTTAGCTGCTAATGAAAGCTAGAGAGTAAGGCCACATGTAAGAGGGGCTGTCCTCATGGGAGGTAACAGAAAAGAGGGAGGTACTAAGGAGGGACTATTAAGCCTATTCATGAATCAAAAGCCATCATTTACAAAAGACAGGAAGAGGAGCCAATTGTAAAGATGGGCGGAAAATGGGCAGAGCTTAAAGTCTATATCTAAATACAGCATGTCTCGAAGAGACAGCGCAAGCGATGCCTAGGCGAGACCTAAAAACATCTGGTGGGTAAATAACGATGTATGTAAAAACAGGCCTTTGAATGTTAATGCATTATTTTCAGTTGACATGGCATCGACTGTTAGGCTAAATTAAATTGGCACTTATTTACTTCACTTCTAGGCCTCTAACATTTCAGTATGATTAACTACTACAAATTTCCGTGTTTAGTATATATGCTATTTAAGCATAGGCTTTTCCACATCATTAATCAAAAGCATTTTTGTTTGCAAATAAAATTTGCTCTTGCAAGTTCACCATCAGCTGTAAAGAATTTACAGACTTTTTGACATAAAGGTTGCTGTGCTCCAACCAAAGTGAATTAGCATACGCATAAGGGGTCTATTCTCCTGAAGGCAATGGTCTGTTACATGGTTACACTTGAAAAGCAAGCAAAAACATATAATTGTACACTCGCCTAAAAGGCAGCATTCGGTTTTCATGGCAGATGAAAAATTGTCTCTTTTTAAGACCAGACTCCGGTCAGGCCCTATTATTGTAAGCTCTTTGAAGAGATAGTCTGCTTTTCACAAAGCCCAAATATAGAGGGCTGCTATGATCCAACCTGGAGTTGATTATTGCTCCAATTAGAAATACAAGTGGGGTAAAATTGTTGATTTAAGAACCGGGTGGTCTTAGTTGCATGATCTACTTGAGTGTTCAAAGTTACATTACTATCCTCTAGATTTTTCATTTTTTTGTTGTGTTATTATCATCAAAGAGAGAAAGTACTAACACAGAATTACATGCTTTGCATAGTTTAGTTTTGTCCCAAGCAGAATCATTTTGGTCATATTCTTAATATCAGAGACCTATGACTCCTTCATTGTTTAATATTGTTTAAGTAAAGGAGGAGAAGTGGATAGCGATGCTCAGATCCATCTACCTTTAGCAGAAAAAGGGTATCATCCATATGAGATTGATAGCTCAAGTTTCAAGCATGGAAGATTACCTTTATTGTTCTTAAATAAAAGTCCTGGAAAATACTCTGAAATGGAAGCTCGATATAGTCCTCATTGGAACTGTTTACACTATGTTAGAGAAACAAGGAGAGCCATTGAATGGCATGGGATGGTTCCTCTTCAATCTCTTGTTTTTGCTGTGTAAGAGATTGGGTTACTGGTTGAGGGGGGTGGAAACCCCACTCAGGTAACAACCACAATCCTTGTCAGGGTGAACTATAAAAGTCACCAAATTAGCCCTCTTGTAGCTTGCCACAAAAGCAGATAGGCTTAACTTAGAGGCAAGGTGTAAAGTAATTTTGCAGCACTCAAACAGTAATAAAGTGAAAACACAACACAAAAAAAATCCCACACCAATTTAGAAAAATAAAGGAAAGTGTTATAGATAAATTGACACCTAAAGTAATTAAATCCAATCAGTAGAACCTGAGTTCTGAATTTTTTTAATTGTTTTGGTGAAAACTAGCACTTAAAAGATCAAAGTGTCAACCAAGGACATCTAGTCACGCAAGACTGGGGCAAAGTCCAAAATTATGGCTAAACGCAATGCAGCGCAGTTCGGATACACGGAGTGGATTGGGCCAGGTCTCGGATTACCTTCAGATTTAGAAGACATTTTGAAAAAAAATGTCTGAGAAGTGCAGCGAGGCAAGGCAGCCAGAGGTGTCTGAGGAGGAGGTGTCGTCGTCAGGGAGCCGCTGGACGAAGTTGTGGTGAAGATTTCTACGCTTGGAATTTGTCACTTTTTTGTAAGTCTGAAATTTCCAGTGGGATGAAGCTGCAGGCTGTAGCGAACAAGTGCTCCATGAGACTAGATTCATTTCCACAAAGGAGCCGCTAAACCGGATTTGCTGCTATGGAGAAGAACGTAAAGGGAGGCACCACAATGTCAGGACAATCGGTGATGCATCTTGGGCAAATCAGCGAGCAGGTGCGTCCTGATCGTCTTTCGGTTCTTAGGCCACTTTTAGTGGAAAATTATCTAAGCCCCAAGTTTTGGTTTTTGGCTGTTTGGGGACCTTTGCCACCACTTCCAAGAAGACTGCTGGGCACCACTTGTAGGGCAAGACTCACTTCAGGCAGGGTCCAGGTCCCCGGTTGTTGAAGCTTATTGTGTCCCTGTAGTTCAGAATAGGAGGCCAGCTAGCTAGCCCTTAGAGTCCCTCTTGTAGTCCTCGGATCAGGCACCAAGGCAGGCCTCAAGCAGCTGGGCAGTCCTCTGAGGATAGAAGGCAGGGTTCAAGCTGTTTAGTGCCTACTTTAGTGAGGCTTATATGCATTTATAAAGGAAGGTTTAGGCTTGGCAAAAGATTTATTTAGCCTGGTCGAATTGGCAGTTTACAACTACATTACACTATGCAATGGCAGGCCTGACACATGTTTTAAAAAGCTACTTTTAGGGGTGGCACAATGAGTGCTGCTGCCCACTAGTAGCATTTAACTAACAGGCCCTGGCCACTCGTGGTACAATATATGAGGAACTTACAAGCTATTAAATTTACCAATTAGGTGGAGTCACTATGCACTCAAAGAGTGAGGCATTTATAATGATACTGACTGAGTTAACAGGTAGTTAAATTGACTTAAAATGCTACCCAGGTAAAGTGATGTCAATCTGAACTAGAGGTCAAAGGGCATGGTTAATGATTTTAATGCTTTTGGTGGAGGTTACTATCCAGACGGGGTTAAACCCCAAACTGTTTAAACTCTATTCTAGAAAGATGTTGGTTCACCATCACGCCCCACTCCAAGGGACTGTGTGTCTACGTAAGTGTTAGAGTCACCCAAAACAATGGCTTTTTGGTTGTTTATAGATGAGAAAGTATTTAGATGAATGATATTATTTGCAAAAAGTACATTCTGTCTGATGTGTGGTAAACTAATGTGCATTTCACAGTTATTTCTCGCAAACCAAGTGCACTTGTATATTTAAACCCATCAGCGAGATGCAGGGTCCTGAATTTTTGGAGTGAGTTGATCTCTAACGAGAATTGCAGACTCTCTCTTCCCCACACTGATCCCCATTTTATAGCTTATCTGCTCATTTAATATTGTATGTGAAGAAAAACTGAATATCTGGAGTGTGGCTGCTTGTATCTGTATGTCATGTTTTCACTGTTAAAAACTCAATCACATGATACAGACCTAAAGGTCAGCGTTAGCCTCACAGTAAACCTCCCATGCTCCAGGAAAGTCATGAAAAGTGAAGAGTCTACACAATTTCACAAGCTTTTGGGACAACACAACGTTCTACATTATCAACAGTTCGGTGTCCGACAGTCGAGGAAAAAAGAAAAAGCATTGGTCAATAAAGAGGGGAACCCTTTCATTGTTCTTGTTGAAGACAATTGTGCAGCAGTGATATTTCTTGACACAATGACTCCCTGTGACACAGTGGATCATTAACTTTTAAATAAAAGGCTGAAGGAGAGGATGGAAATCTCAGAAACTCTCTAAGATGGATCTAGTCATTTCTTTAAAACAGCAGGGAGAAAACTAAAAGTTGGTCAACTGACTCCATTACATCCATGTCCCCGTGCCACGTACCACGCAATTTTCATTTCTTTATATTCAGAAGGATTTTGGATTTTCTTAAACCCACTTATTGAATGGAAATAATGAGTGCCTTAGCAATGATGGGGATAGACAACTGCTTTATGTTCTAGATAGGCTTCTTCAAAAAATGATACCCCTACTTAATTGGCTGCAAAGTCAGTATCCTGATTTAGTGTTAAAATGTAAAAGAAAACGCCACAATAATCTGTCAAAGCACTACACTGACTCATTTTAAACAAATTTGAAATCTTGTGCTTAGGCACAATGCCTATTGAAGAATGGAGGGCTACCTCCTCCTACAGTTCTAAAAGCATCACCATCCGAACTGATCATCCATCACAACCCCAGTATGCATTGAATAGGATGCTGAGAGAAGAACCCATCCACCTATGATTTAGAAAACTCTCAAAAACAGAATTGAGTGGAAATATCTTTGATTATTCTCGGATTTTGTTGAAAGGATTAGTGACATTCAGTAAAGGCCGTATCACACAGACAATCATGGACTGGACTGACAAGAAAAATAATATTGGATTAACAATTCTTTCATAGTCCATAAACATAATGAGAAGAGTTTTGAGCTCGGGTATGAAGGAGATGGACTGAGGCTTCAGTTCCATTGTCCTGACCAATATAAAGAAATACCAGACCAACACTCTGCTAAGCTAAAATGTTGACCCCACCTATTTTATTCTTCAGCTCAAATTCACAGTGGAATCTAACTGTTTTTGACACACAATTTTGACTTTCCCTACCTATCGATCCTATACTAATCTTCCATTCCCACTCTCCTAGATCTCCAACGACCTAGAGATGAACAAAGCACTGTTCATTTCCAGGACTTTCTCTCATGTTAACCCATATCTTTGTACAGTGTGCAGAAAAATATAACTGTAACTAAGTGCTCTCAAATGTCCAGATGGGGACGTGTCTAACCTGTATATAAGAATTCCTTAATCGATAAATAAACAAAAACATAAAGAAAATTTCCAGTTAAATATTCCATCCACATCTGGCTATTTATGCAAAATGCACAGCAGCTGAACACTGCAAGTTCCATTCCAATAGAAAGTTGGTGGACATTTCAGCCCACTCCTAGATATTACATGTAAAGTTGATTTTCTCTTGTGCTGTAATGCAGCTAAACAGTAAACGCTACAAGAGTAGTGTAACTTGTAACACGCACTTCCAGTAGTGATTTATTCTATTTGTATTTAGTAAAATACAGACCTACTAAATATGAAAAAATTCAACATTCACACATAAAAATTAAATAGCAATCAGTTTACCAAACATATGTTAAAAAATTAGATTTACATGTACATGCATCTAAACAGATGGTTCATTTTCAGAGTAAGCACCCAACGGTTTACCTTTCGTTTTATAAAATATAGCACAAGGATAATTCAGCTTACTATTGAAGGAGGTACACAGGTATAATTCTCACTAATGCCTGACTCTAAAAGAAATCCATCAGACTTCAAGTGGTATGACACTTGCATGCTTTAAAGTTCAATAAAACAATACTGCAGTTCTTGGTGGCATTGCTCAGAATATTCAGCAGATTTTCTAAGGAATAAGATGGAGATTTGCTCAGTTAGATGGCAAGTTATGTTATGTTAAGTTAAAATACGTATAAAGCGCGAACAGCTACTGACACAGGGTTTCCTAGCGCTTTTAGCAACAGACAGAGTTTCTCCCAGCTCAGATGGATTCAGAACAGCCACGTCTTAAGTTGTCTACGAAAGGAAAGTAGCAAAGAGCAAAATCTCAGATGATCCGGCAGAGTGCTCTAGGGCTTGGGGCCCAGGAACATTAAGGAGCGGCCTCCCATCTGAGTAAATTTACTCTTCGGCACGGCGCAAAAAGAGATGTTACTAGACCACAGACGGTGAATAGGCTGATACAGTTTTATCAAGCCATTGATGTGTTGAGGGACAATTCCAGCCCTTGCCTTGAAGACATAGCACAAGGCATTAAATTGAACAAGTTTTTCCACATCCAGCGAATGGAGCTCACAACGAAGAGTTGTAGCCGAGGCATATTTTGGTAGTCTGTAAATTAACCTAACGGCTGCATTCTTCACTACCTGCAAGCATTTCAAGGAGGCTTTATCTGCCCCTAAGTAAAGAATGTTACCATAATCCAGATGAGATGAAATAATGGACTTGAATGATGGTCCTTCGGGCAGGTACGGGGAGTATCCAGATGAATTTGCGTAGCCATTTCAAGGTAGCAAAACAGGTTCCAGAGTCCTCTGCCACCTGCGCTTTTATAGAGAGCTTGGAGTCCACCAAGAAACCCAGGTTCTTAAATTTAGGAGCCGGGATGGGGTGTCACCTAAGACGGTCAGCCAGTACTGTGGCCCCCAAAGACATGGGTTCTTCCCAAGGATCAGCACCTCCATTTTATCCCCATTCAGTTTCAACGTGTTGTTATTCATCCATGAGGCAATCTGAGCCAAACAAGAGTTCAAGGACACGGAGCTGCGGTCCTGAGCAGTTGAAAGAGAGAAGATGATTTGAGTATCATCCACATAAGAGGATAGAGTAAGATGGCAGCTTTCCACCAGGTTGGCCAGAAGGGGCACATAGATATTAAAAAGTGCAGGACTCAATGCCGACCCCTGGGGAACCCCAGAAGTTAAAATATGACTCATGGATGAAGAGATACCATAGGAGACCTTGAAGGTACGCCCCTTTAAGAAATAAGAAAACCATGATAGTGCAGTTCCCTGGATCCCCAGGTGTGCCATTCTTCCTAAGAGCATGTCACGGGACACAGTATCGAAAGCAGCGCTTTGATCAAGTAAAATCAGCTCAGCTGTCTCGCCCGCGTCTAGGAGCTGCCTCAGATGTTCTGTGACTCCCAGGAGGGTGGACTCGGTACTGAGTCCAGCTCTGAACCCTGATTGGGAGTCATGTAGAAAATTCTGAGACTCCACAAAAGCCAAACGTTGGGTGCAGACATGCTTTTCAAGAATTTGTGACAGAATGGGGAGAAAAGAGATAGGTCAAAAGATTGATCAGCGGAAATATGATATCAGAGTCTAACAAGCAAAGCTTAGCAGGGGGAATAGGGTCCTTGGGAGAGCCTGATTTTATAGATTGCACCAGGGACATAAACAGCGGCAAATCGAACAAGTCCCAGGAATACAACTTCTGCCGTACAGAAAAAGAGTTGCCAGAAATCAGGATATCAGAATGGAAAGTAGATGAACAGATGTTAGTCTGAGAGAGATCTTTGCTTGTCATCATCAAAGAATTCTGAATGACCTGCAGATTATTCACAAAGAAAAGGGCCAAATCTTCACATTGGGCCTGGAATAATGACGATGCAGGAGCAATACAGCTCGGATCAGAGAGTTCCTTAACTATTCTGAAGAGTAATTTAGGGCAATTATGGGTTGAAGTAATCTGATCAGAAAAAAAGAGGCACAAACTAAGCTGCAGCGATTATGATAGTGTTTCAGTGCTAGTTTACATTTAATCTTAGCTGTGGCATCATAACTAAGCCTCCAAACCCTTTACAGCCTTTTACAGCTCATTTTCAATCCCTGTAGTTCCTCAGTATACCATGGGGCTGGAAAATGGGTTCTAGTAGAGTGTCGAGATTTTAGAGGGAGAATGTGGTCTAAAGAACTTCGTAGCCAGTCATCAACTTGGGGCTGGTCTTTCTTGACAGCTTCCAGTGAGTTAGGAATCGACTTCCTCAGCTGACTGTTCAAGGCACCCATGACGATCTTAGACCAAGCCCTTGCGTTGATCTGGGGTTTATTCCTCTCCCACATGGTAACAGGTGAAACGGCTACATTAAAGGGGAGTGCCAGATGGTCAGACCACACAAGGGGAACCGGAAGAAGGGCGAGCAGATGCTTAACATTGAAAAAGACCGGCTCTAGCAGATGACCTGCTTGATGAGTGGGGGAGAGATTCATCAGACTCCGGTTCAGTGCCTGTAAATCTTCCATAAGAGTCTGGCCCGTACTACATAAAGGGTCATCAAAATAAACTTTAAGATCCCCTAACACTACAAAATTAGCCAATCTAAGGATTATGGGTGCCTAAATATCAGGCACTACTTTGGCCCAACTACCTGCATGACCAGGCAGGCGGGAGATCAGGGCGCCAGAAAAAGTAAACTTAGAAGAGAGTTCCAGCGCAAAGCTTATGGCTTTGCAGCCTGAATGGACAAATCTTGCATTTTGCATTTATATGTATCTTTGAAAACTATCGCTATTCTACCCCGCAGCCTATCAGCTCTATCCTTCCTTACAATTAGATAATTAGGAGGAAGAGTGGCAATCACATCCGGCGCAGATGCCTCATGGAGCCAAGTTTTCATAATGAACAAGGTGTCCAGAACCTTGTCCTCTAGAAAATTAGAAAATTGTTGCTGATGACACGATAGCGAGCGAACATTAAGATTAAAAAATCTAAACTCAGTCACGCCTAGTATGTGGCAAAAGGACTTTATCATGCTGTGGGATATCAGAAGAACGACGTCGACCACTGCACAGTGGAAGCGCAGATTCCTGAGGCTGAAAAGAAAATGAAAAGCTCTTACATTTGTTGGAATCGTTCAGCAAGTCCAGGGAACCTGCAGCTCACATGACATAGGGGCTGAAGACTGTTCTGCCGAAAAAGATATTCCATTGGACCCGAAAGGAGCAGGGGTCCTGGCCCCTGGACCAGTTCGGCACAGGAAAACACTCTACCTGTTACAGCACGCCCACGCTGTGGCCATCATTAAATAGGGCTGAAGTTCCAAATACTAGACCGCTAACCAAGATGGAAAAAGAAACCTCTAATATGGCGGCCGAATTAAATCACAATCGGGCACTTAAACACATGCACCGAGTCGTGGAAGGAGAAAGGTGAGTGCAAAAAACAGTAACAAAATGAAAACGCATTAAACACCCTAAGTTCCCCCCAATGCGGCACAAAATCAAGCAGAGGAACACGAGTGGCAAAGCTATCTCGGCACAGGCAAACACTCTACCTGTTACACAAAGCAACCCCAGCTTAGGTGTCAACTTGCTTGCCGAGTAGGTGTCAAGGTTTGATAGAGTAGAATGTCATATGTAGTTTCAATCTGTGGCTGCTGACAAGATATTGCAGGTACCTTCACTTTCTACTACCAGAAGATTCATGGGCCAGTAAAGCAAGAAAGCATTCAGCCCAACAAAAGCCTTTTTTAATTGTTCTCCAATAACCGAGATTAATTGGCATTGTCTATGTTAAAAGAAAATAACATTTGAAAAAGCAATCTTATAAGTAGAGAGGATCTTTCAGCTGCTTATGTCACGTCTCCTAGTTCCACTTTAGGAGGAAATCTGTGTCTGCAAGGTTTGTCTGTGTCATTGGCCATCCTTCGATGTAACCATTGCAAATAAAACATTGAGAATGCAGTGCCCCTAGACATAAAGCCCCGAATTACATATCAGGCACACCCTTAATTAGATGTGCCTGGAGCAGACTGGGACAGTGCACCCGATTACAAATAAATGTAATGTCCTCAGAGCAGGCACAAACTCTGACAGTTCGCGCCTGGGTGAGGAGAGGGCATTAGTGAAAGAAAGGGCTGTGGTTCAAAACAACTGCTTGTCTTTCATCGCAGGCAGGCCAGCCTCTCTTTGAAGAGGGTAAAGGCAGGCATGTACAGTATGTTACTGCATCTGCCTGCAGAATGATGCCTAAGGGATCCCTCCTACCCCCTTTTCTCCCTTCCTAGGGTTGTCCTCTAGGTGGCACACAGTCAGTGCTACTCTTGACAGCTTATTTGCCTGTGCTCCTGCATCTTTGATATGGGGCAGGTGCGAATGTGAAGTATTCCCACATTTGCATGGGGCATTCTCCCATGCAAATGAGGGAATGCTCCCTCATGATCATGATCTTTATTATAGGAGGGGCTGCATATGCATCTGCAGCTTCCTCTATGATACCGGAGTGCCGTGAGGGGTGCAAGAAATGACCGCAAACGCCAATTGCACACCCGGGGCACTTTCTGTATTTTGGCTGCAGGTGATGAATATGGCACTGATCTTACTATCATGTAGTTGCAGTTTTGTTCATCCTTTTCTTACATGAATCTCTCTGGGAGATACCATTCTTGCGATTGATTACTTCCAGGGATTGCACCATCATTTCACACTCACTCATGAATAAATCTACGTTACAAGGTGGTAAGTTTTGCTCACTTGGATGTTTAGAGTTCTACAAACCTTGGCTCATTCAGTTCTTATTTTCCTGGGACCCGAGTTGCTCCAGTGCTGGTGGTCATGTAGGGTGTATATTGTATGTAGGATCCAATGGAAGCTAAGGTCTTTTCCTTCTCTCATGACCCCCAGCAGTAAACAAATGCACAGGGATATGAGGACCAGTGGTGGAAGTGGGAAAAGGTGAATTGGATAAGGAACAAAACAGAGACACAAGACTCCACAACTCTGCCTTGTCATTTCAGCTGGTCAATGAAGTCACCGTATGCCAGTGATTTCTACAAGAAAACAAGAGATTTTATGTAGCTTGTAAATTGGAGTGCTAAACATAACGATAACTTTGATTGAAAATAGATATACCTGAGCACTATCTCTTTGTAAAAAAGTCTCTATACTATAATATTGCATTGGTGATTCATAAAAACTAAATAAACAAAAAATATGTATTTCAAGTACACTCGTATTACTCCCTATGTTTTGGATAACTACACCAAGCTATATACTCTCTTCTGGAAGATTAGTTAGTGATTCTAGTTGACTTCTGTATAACTGCAAAACAACCAATACTGTTAACATCCTGTAGTTCCATAATCTTAGCAGTTGCAAGTGCTTAAATAAACTCTAGTACCTTGTACATGACATTTGTATATATGTATACAGTAATCTGGTCTGTACACAGACAAGAATTTTGAAATACATGGAAAACCTCTACCAATAATCAGAAACTCTGGAACACCATGCAAGTGAACAACATGTTGTGAAAAGAGTTGTGCTAAATCGTTAGAGGCAAGCAACCCAGGCATAGACGTAAAATTTGATAAAATGACCCATCTTAGTTAAAAATGTAGCATATACCTACAAGACAAGGAGATCTTAAGTAAATTGTCTAAGAGTGTTAAGCGTAGCTTTGGTTGAAAAGGGATATACCTGGGTGCTTTTTCTGTATAACCAACTGTCTGTACTTCGATATGAGACTGGTAATTCCTGTAAACTACACATACAAAAATTAGTATTTCAAATATTACGTATACACTTATATTTCTCCCTGTGTTTTGGATATCTACCTCAAGTGTTGTCGCTACACACTGTCTTGTGGAAGATGAGTTCTAGTTTTACTTGACTTCTGTAGATCTGTAGGATAACCAATACTGTTAACATCTAGGAGTTTCCTAATCTTAGCAGTTGTATGTGATTACATAAACTACTAATACTTGTGCATGACCTTCATATATACTTGTGCAAAAATCCACTCTGAGAGTCCTTCCTCTTGCTTCACAGGATAACATTAGTCGAATACCACCCCCACTTAATAGCTCATATAAGTCTTCAAGAGAATAGTTCAAAGTTTGTTTATATCAACAGCACAACCTCAGGATACTTCTCTGCAATTCATTTGTCTATTCAAAATATTCTGTTAGGAAACAAAGAGTCTTTGTAAGGTAATCCAGAATTCATGTAGTGAAGTCTTGGCTGCAGCAACATTGTAGAACAATTTCTTAGCAAAGCACACTGTGTACCTTGAGGGTAGTAATACACTATAATGCAGTATTATATGTTGTCTCTCCAGAACATGAGAGAGTTTGTGGCCTGCTGGGAGTCACAGAACATTACCAGCATGCTGCCATGCAGTGCATCTTCTACGCACGCACAGCTTGTGTCCAGACAGCACCAGCTATCCGTAATGATCACCAGCCATTCCTTCGCTGAATGGAACCTAATGCATACAGATTTGGAGTACTGCCTTCATGTGCATGAGCCTTACTAAGCAGTACCTCCAGCTCCGCTTCCTGAGAGTGGAGCAGGAGACACGCAGCATGCTCAGGTTAAATACTGCTGGAAGGGTGACTGGGTGGTTACCATGCGTCCAGATGGTAGTGAGACCAATACTACCTGTAGGGAGAGGACGAAGGCAGTGCACAGTTATACCTCTGGGCGTAGGGCTGGGCAAGTACCCGCTGCGAAGGAGGAGGTGGGATAAAACTTACATGTCAGTGACTCTGAGTTTCACGGTTGGGCTAGGCTGGGCTGAGCAAGATAGACGATGGTGGTCAGCAAAGGTTGGAGACAGGTCCTAGTGGCTTCCTGGAGTCATGGTGATAAAATCACATGCAGCATGCAAGTGAGAAATCAAAACAAATACATCATCCTTTTATTTGACCAAGCAGCAATGCTGGTCAAATTAAAGGAGCGTTGCTTTTTTATATATTTTGTATATCAGAGGGGCTTTTGCAAAAGTGACAATTTAGATTTATGTGCAAATTGCTACATTACCATAGGCTACAAGCACTGCCTAGGACTTGCCCTTTTTATACTGATAAAGTAGTGCTTCATAGGATAATGTATAAGGGAAACGGTACCCCCGATGTACATTTTAAGGCTATTGCAATCACTGAGGAGTTCTATGACCTTGAAGGCCGAATTCCTTTATAAGGTAGTGAAACTCCAAGGTGACTTGCAGTATCCTTTTAATGTAAGGAAGAGAGTATTTTATTCTTTATAAAAAATGGTCACACCACCCCTTCTCAAAAAGCTTAAATCCAAAGTATCTTCGTCCTTTATATGAAACAGATAGTAAGGTTGCAAACATGAGCTGAATCTGTAGTATAACATTAAACGCACTAGAAAGTTGTTATTCATTGCAAAAACTTATTAGAATTAGTCTAATGTAAGTCAGTTTAAGCAAAAGGCTGAAGCTCAGAATGAGAGTGGCGTGCTAATGATTATTTCTTTCCTGTAATGAACTATACCTTGCAAGAAATAAATATCTTGCCATAAATATCTCTTATCTGCAAATCAGTGATCATTTTAGAAAAACAGATTATTAGAACTAAAAGCCAGTTCTCATTTCCTTTGTGAAAACTGCTAACTGTGTGAGGGGTGGGTGGCTATATTTTAAACCAGTTAGGTGTCATATGTACAAATTTTAGGAATAGCGATTACCTAATTGCGATTTTCTGAGAATCGCAATTAGGAAATTGCTATTCCTAATGTATTGAGTTTTATTTAGCGATTCCTAGTGGGTCGCATATCAACCTACCTCATGAATATTACTGAGGTAGGTCGCAGTTTGCGACCCATTACGAATTGCAGCCCTCACAAAGATGGTGGCCTGATGGGGTGAGCAGACCACCATTTCTGTGATTGTGTTTTTTTATTTAAACGCAGCCAATTTTCCTTACAAGAAAACAGGATAAAGCGTTTACGTTTCGACATTTAAGTTTCAATTTTTAACAGTAAGCAGTGGTCCCTAGGACCACTGCCTGCCCTTAAAAAATATTTATTTCACCATTCACAAAGGGGAAGGAGTCCCTTTTCCATCTGCTAATGGTGAACTCCACCCTTGAGGTTTCAGCGAAAAATTTATATTTTGTGACCGTGATTCAGTTGCAAAACGTTCATACATAGCACTGCAATTTTGTATTTGGAATGGACGCCCTAAACAGACCCTTTCCAAATACCGAGTCGCTAAACACAAATTGCGATTTGGTATCATGTTACCGAATCGCAATTTGTGCTTTGTACATATGAAAAAGCATTTTTGCGGTTGTAAACGGCCCGATTCGTTTGTGACTGCAAAAATGCTTTTGTACATATGGCCTCTAGTTACTGTGGTAGGTGTATTACTTTGTTTTAACACAACTTTTGTTTCAAATCAAGCGACTAGTTTTTACAGGCAGCTGAAATCTTGGGCAGATCATCCATCAATCCAACTGAAAATGTTTACCAAAGAGCATGGCACACATACTTCAATACATTTTATGTCTAGTGTTCCCTGATTACTCAGACTCAGCCAGAATGCTCAGAACTTGAAGGCGTATTAGCCTTTAGTGTCTGTAGAAATTAAAATCTATCCTCTGCTGAAGAATAAATGTAGCGGGCCGGTACATTTGAGCTAGTGAGTCAAGCGTGGCTGGTGCGTTAAGAAATTGATTCAATGAGACAACTGTCTCGGCTTCCTGTGGTTACTGGCTCTGCTGTGATATGGGGAAAACATGAATCATTTTTCACTGAACAAACTTGATGTTAAGTGGTACAAATAATTTCATTTGTTTGCACAAAACACAATATCAAACAGATTTGCTGTCGTCGGCTTTAGATACATGAACAAAATGCTGAATTTCATTTAGCGAGCAAACGAGATTTGCACAAAAAAAAAACGCATCTCCAGAAAACTTTCGTGTTGCACAGAAAGTGAACCTTCTTGTGACGCGTAAACGAGTGGAGAGGTGCCTTTGCTATTAATTTGGGGGAAAACAAACATCAGTCACCGGAATAAATCTTTTACATTTTGCTGATTCCCCAAAAATGGATTGCTGTTTATTAAACGTGTTAACTGATTCTGGTAAAACATGTCCCATACATACGTCTTTTTTTCTGAAGGGTCACAATTTACATACGAGCTAGGAGGCTGCCTCAGTGAGCTGACTAATTCTAGAGTTCTGGAGGTCATGAACTCAAAGTCCAGCAAGGCAAACTCGGCCTTCTCTCCTTATAAGTGCTATAAATTGGGCAATAGTAATACCTGTTGTTTCCAGTGCTTAAAATGGTATGAGGGCTTTTTGGCACTATATAAAAATACAAGGTTTTATAGTTATAGAAGACTCTACATAGGCATTACAAAAGCAAAAGTTTCAAATGACATTGAGCAGGAAACTTCTTTGCACTCAAAACTGTAGTGATGCATGAAAAAGTTTTACTGCAGCAAAAATTCTTTTTGTATTGGCTATAGCACTAAAACATATTATAAACTTACCTTGTAAATGTAGCGGTCTTCAATGTAGTGTAGTTGAGGTAGTGACCCATCGATGTAGTGACATACAACTATCGGCCACCATTATCGATCACTTCCTGTTTCCAGACCTTCAAGCTCATATAAGACAACAAAAGGGGGAGGGATAGCCATAGTGTATGCTACAAAACCAACCTACATTGAAATACCTACGATTACATACTAATCGTCCTACTGCCTTTTGGCCCGCTGCACCATCAGCCACATCACCTTGTTCATGGTCCTCTGCACCCTTCCAGCCTCCCTGGATGTAACAAAAAAACTGTGGATAAATTCCTCGAAATAGAACACCACCTAGAGTCCAAAGCCAACCAAATATTGATGAATGGAGGTTTCAGTCTGTTGATTAACAGACCTGATTCAAAACCTGTAATGGTCACTGTTGATAACATGCAAGCCTTAGGTGTCGAGCAAGTGATGAGGACCCAAACCACTTCCCAGGTTACACGCTGTGTTTTATATTTGCATAGAATTTTGAAACCGACAACATGGAGATGCAACGCAGATATGGTTGGATCACTCGATCATCTTGATTATCATGTCAAACATGACATCCCAACCTGTTATCCGCATCAATAAATTACACCCTCCCCATTTGAGTTTGTGACAACCTCCATGCTGCCAGTGTCATCCAACCTGAGGCAACAGATGCTGAAGCCTTGCTTGTCACAATCATTTCGGCTTTAAGCATCATCTCACCAGACTAAACCAAAACGTTCAAGATAGCATTCAAATCAACCAACAAGTAGTTCAATGGGGACTCGCTGAACTCAAATGGGCTAATCAAATTCTGGAATGGCACTGGAGTAAATCTCAGTCCAAAATTTTTAAAACATGCTGCAGAAGGTACAGGAGAGTTTGTCCTAAAGCCACTAAGAGTACCATAAAGGCTTATTTAGCTACAGCAAAATAAAGGTATTCTTTATTATCTATTGGATGCATTTTCTATTTCAACTCACGCTCTCTACTTCACGTCATGTTTCTCCCTCCACCTGAGAATATTCTTGCTACTTACTGCCTCTCCATCTCAACCTCTGTATCAACCTCCCTGCTCTTTCTCTATGTGAACTCTTCTCTTTATTTCATGCCTTTTTCAATGGCCCTCTTTCTACTCTTCAACCCTCTCTTTCTACCATTCCCTCTGCTTCACTATTCTCTTTAGCTAGTGAAAATTAGGCATATGCCCACAGTAGTCTGTGTTTGATAAGAGCTTAAGTTTATTGTTCCTCGGAGAACTGATATGTGCCAAAGGTAGCGGGTGGCAGCAGTGAACAACCTGGTGATAACAATACCACCAACACGTGTTTCTTCCTTAATAGACTTTATCAAGGCTAATATTGGAGACTGTCCCACTTGTGAAAACTGCCTTACCACATAACAGCAGTTGTGTCCCTTTAGCTATAAGCGCTGTAGTGTTCTCTTTACCGTATTACAGTGAAGGGATTATTTAAAGAATTGTATCCCCTTGGTTTGCGTCAGATGGCAGAAATAGCAGGGGCTGCTGACTGGGAAACCTGGAGAGGCCTAGTTAGATGCAGTCGCGGCCGGCATTAATCGCAGTTGGGGTCCGGGGGGTCACATGGGGAGGAGGGGGGGGGTTAATTTAATAATAAATTAAAAAACGTATCTGTCTGCCGGACGGGCCCCGCCTTTTCTCGGCGCCTGCTCCTGCTCTCCTGCCTCCGGCAGTAACAGAAAGCAGGCAGCCTCCCTCCCCTCTCCTAAGCCAATCACAGTGCTGCAATGGCAGCGTTGTGATTGGTGGGGACGCCGCCAAGCCAGGGGGTTACGGGGAGGCCATGTTCTCCATGCAGGCTGCATTGCAGCCTGTATGGAGAAAGGGCAGAGTGCGCATGACTGGTTTGGGCGGCCCCAGAGGGCCGACCAAACAGTCATTGTGCTCTCAGGAGTGGGCATACCACTCCTTCCCTGCTCGCAGAGCAGCCCTGCCCATCCACCCCCGCAAATAAACATAAAATGGTAATAACAGGAAGTTATTACCATTTTATGTTTCGGCTTCTCGCACTGCGAGAAAGCAGTGGGGCAACGCTCCTCCGCCCTAGTGGAGGAGCCGCCCCTGGTTTAGATGCCCCTTTTGCATTCCTGCACACAGGTGCCTGAGTAGTGCCGGTCTGTTTGCAATGTGACTTGTAGAGATAGGCTTCAGCAAAGAAAGTGCGCTTCTAAAAGGAATATGTTTTAACTTTTGAAAAGATAATGGAGGGATGTGAACTTCTGCACTGAAGAAGCCCTGCATCACCAGGGGAGACAAAAACCCTTTGTGGAGGAAAAACGTCTCATCTGGCCACAGAGGCTC
This sequence comes from Calotriton arnoldi, assembly GCA_963921515.1. Taxonomy (NCBI): domain Eukaryota; kingdom Metazoa; phylum Chordata; class Amphibia; order Caudata; family Salamandridae; genus Calotriton; species Calotriton arnoldi. The sequence goes on from CAWUFW010013266.1 coordinate 363,540, forward strand.
TTAGCAGCGTCGCAGTTGTCAGTCTTGGGAAGAGGATGAGTCAGTGAAAACTGATCACCGAGGGCAGGACAAACAAGCAGGTCAATACAACTTATGCTGATGGGTGGGCTGGGATGAGGAGGCATGGGGCACATGAAGATACTGTGCCTCACCTGTGAAAGGCCCTCCTAATTCACGTCATAGCAGGGGCAAGTTGTGACTCTGGTTTAAATTGTAGTAGTGGATGGGCCGCCCAGGATGTGGGTATTGCACTCCAACGCATGTGTGGCCTCCTGGTGTCCGCTCAAGCCTCTATGACTGTGTCAGCGACAGGGAGGCTATAATGCATGCCAATCTTGGTGTTGCAGAGTGGGATAATCCCCAAATGGACAAGATGTGTGAGCATGGTAGCTTTAGAGCCACAGCATTGTTTCAGCCAGCCGGGGGGAGGGGTTGAGATGCAACTTATCTGCACTTAAGCTAAAACATAATAGGAAAATACGTTGTCAGTTGACATCAGCTGATCAGCGTGACAAATGTTAGGACTTGCGGTAATGCGGCAATTACATTAAAATGTGTTAATCTGACACTAGATGCGTGATACCTGGCAGAGCTGCTCCCTGAGAGAGGTAGTTGTAGAAGTGTTCTTGCTGGATAATGTCAGATGGATTCCCCCGTTGGGTTTTTCTGTGTTCAGGCTTTCTTGCTGATGCAGAAAATCTGTTGTACTGGAGAATAAAAAGGCATGTCTTTGTGTCAAGTTGTCATGCTTCTATTCACAGGATTTTAAATGCAAGACATTTTCCAAAAATAATCTTACAACTTGGTTTTTTTTTATTCAAAAAGATTTTGTGGAGATGTGAGCAGGATGGATAGTGCGAAACAAGGTGAGGGCAATTTTTACGCAAAAGTAATTGCTCATAAATCCTGATTGTTAGGTTCTAAGTACTTTGCGTAGGTTTTTTTCTTCTGCTTATTGCACAGTATTGTGCATATAGCAGAATGGTTTGAGTGGAAAATGTCATGCAGAACACTACCCAATGCGTGTAGCAGCTACTGTGTGTTCTTTTTGATCCAGGGGACATACTTTCAGTACAACCTTCATGTAGACGACCGCTCGAGACGTTGATGAGGTGTCTCGTGACATTTGTTTATGTAAGCATACCTTGATTATTTTTATGATGCAGACAACTACCCTAGTGTAAACACTTACTTTTTGTGGATAATTATGAATGGAAAAGATATGATTATTTGCCCACTCCCAGATGCTACCACTGTCAGTTACAACAGCTGATTCTCTAATTGTTCTGAAGTTTGTCTTCAGGCTCAAGTGTGATAATGGCAGTTTGCCATAGGTCTTAATGTCTCCAGTGATGTCTTTAGTGTTATTTGTGATATCATCTGTGATATTAGTTCAGACGTCATCAAATGTGCTTTGGGAGATATATGGTTGCACAGCCAATCATAACTGCACAATGTAATTGATTTTCATCAGTAAAGTGGCAGCCCCTGTACTGAAGATGTTTAATGAAAATCAGTCCAGGTATTTAATAATATAAAATATGCTGATTCAGTAACATTAATATATCTATCTATCTATCTATCCACTGACAAAAACAAAGATTAAAGTAACATGAAGTTAGGTAAAATGTTCAGTATCAGCACATAATGTTTTAAACCAAAAACCACAGAAATTTACCAGTTATAGTTACAGTTATCTCAAGTAACTATAACTTGTGCTCTAAGGTAACTATAACTCGCACCCTTGCCATGCACTGCTAATTACCTCACATATGACATCACTCATGACATGTTCTATGACATCATTGACAATATTACTGCAACATTAGCAATAAAATTATTGATGAGAAAACTGTGCATGGCGGGGGCGTAAATTATAGTTACCTTTAGGCACAGGTTATAGTTACATGAGAGGGGATTTTAAAAAGAAGCGCGGGAGCCAGTACTGCTTTTTTTATCTTGCTGCGGATTAGTAGATCCTCTGCGAATTTGCGGCAACATTTAAAAACAAATTATATTTTGCCCCAGGCGAAGTCCCTCTGACCCCCCCCACCAGCAGGGCTAGCGGGTCAGGGTATCCCCACCCTGCCCCCTACGTCTTCTTTTACATTTTTTCTTAGGACTTGGGACTGTGTTTTAGGGCCCCCTTTTTCTTGGCCCCTGCTTGATGAATCACCCTGAAACTTTCCATGTACAAACTAGTTGAATAGTAACACTTTTTTGGAAAGTTTTGTGGAGATTCGTCAAACAGCACAAAAGTTATAAGCAACACAAAAAGGCATTTCCTATGGAAGCACAATCCTAACAATAACTATCCAGTGGCAAAAATATGTGTTTATGTGTGAGTGTAATGTATCCCTCATGCCCTAAATGAACTATAACTCGACGCCCTTGCCATGCACTGCTAATTCCCTCACATAATATATCACTCATGACATCTTCTATGGTATCATTGTTAACATCACTGCAACATCTGAAATGAAGTGTGTCTGTTGTCTTTATCAAGGGGTGAGTCTATCAATATATATAAAGCAGATCTATCATGGTGGGGGCGCAAGTTCTAGTTAGGTCAGTAAATGGTAAATTTCAGTGCTTTTTGAGTTTGAAATGTTACGTTTTAGCTCCCATTTTCATCTAACTATAATGTCACTTTAACCTTTATTTTTTTCTGTGAATTTCTAGAGTTTTTTAATGTTAAGTAAGATTTTATTAGCATTCATAACTATACCAAACCCCGCCGCACATAACATCAAACCACCCACGGGCAGCCAACCCCAACAGACACCAACACCACAATTCTTTTTAAATTGCTTTTCTGATCCAATGGAATTATTGTCCAGTCACTGCTCTTACTTGTAAAAAGGACCCCACCACTCCCCACAAAGGCTTGAGGGGTCAGAGTATCAGTACTCTGCCCCTTATGTCCTTTTTTTAAAACATTTTCAGGACACAGGGACCAAGTCCTCGAGGCCTGTAATGGCGGCTGAAATATTTCTGTTCATGGTGCGGTCAGCCAATCAGAGTGCTTGCTCCAAAAAGCCCCTTCAGCCAATCAGAATGCTTGAATTTTTAAATTCAAGCCTAACTGTCAATATATCTATACATTTTGAACCTTAATTTCTCAAACTACTGAACAGATTTACACAAAATCACAAGAAGCATGCTTTCTGGGAAAAGATTTAACTTTCTGCCAAATTTGGAGTAATTCCATTCATTCATTTTGGCTGTAGTGCTGTCTAAAATTCCCTATGGAAATTGCATGGGGAAAATGCATTTTGTGACCCCTTTTTTGCTTGGCCTTGGTTTGACAGACCACTCCGAACTTTTCTAGGAAGAAGCCTTGTGAAGATTTGTCAAACAGCCCAAAGTTATAGCTGAACAAAATACATTTTTCCTGTGAAAAAGCCAACCTAACCAGTGCTTTAAAAGGGCAAGTACTGTTGGCTACCGAGTACCTGCACTTCTCAGGAGCAAACAGGTGCTCTAAAAAGTGAGTATCTGCACATCTGTATTTCCATTTAAAACATTGGATCTTCACATGTACATACATCCATTACATGATCTGGGAAAGGGGTACTTGGCAGATAGCATGGTCACCCCCTGCGCTGGGAGCCTGATGTGCCTTGGGTACTTACACACAGTAAATACTTTGGCATTTTGAAATCTTTGGTTTGGCATGCATACAAAGCACCTCAGTGAGGTTAACAGTGCTGGTGCTTGAAAAAATAATATTGACAGTGCACTATCACGCCTTGCTTTAATATTATATTTGCAACAGTGTTCTCCAAAATGCACCATCGGGTACATACTACACCTTTACCACTCTCCTGTTGACTTTGAGTGGCTTGTTTGCTATGCTTGTTCTTTGTGTGATGCTTGGCTTTTTCACAATCCTTATGACTTCACTGACGTTAATGGCAGCACCCCGACTCCAAAAATTGTTCCAGCATACGGACTGCCCTCGTCAATTTATTCCTGCAAGGTTCAAAGCCTCAGAAAAGTCCGGCATATAAAAACACCCCAGGCCAGTTGGAAAGGCGGCGAGCAAAAAATGATGTAAAACATAAACTATCACATTTTGAATCTGTCTTGAAAGACTTCCCTGGCACTGGCTTTCACCTTGGCAGCATCAAGTGCAGCGTTTAAGAACTTATGGAGCCGCATTTGAGCTTGGCTGTGAAGTGTGTAATCATCTCGATTCTTTTACTACTCTAGATGACACCCTCTAAATAGCTGATAATTGCACTTTAATTGTCCTGATAAATAGTTTCATATTTCTTACAATTCAAAGCACTAGTAAGATATAGTTGCTGCAATTACATATTGATGCAGTTTTAATCAGCTCTGCTAATGAACACAATTACAGACTCGATTATATCCCGGTTATATTTTTCACTCCAGTTTTACGTGGCTTTATTAGTGACAACATGTTTACTAAAGAGAAAGGTAATTATGTGCGCAGTCATTCAGAAAACGAAATGGCATGCACCATGATTATAGTATTTCTCAGTTCCCAAGCATATACATCAAACACTTTCGGCGTGAATGCCAGAATTTGTTTCTGGGAGCTCAGCCGGGATGGACAGAACGGGCACCCAGGCAGGCAGGCTGCACACTAGAACGTCTCTGGGCCATGTCCAAGGAGAGGCACCTCTGTTCCTCCCTGCTGTCCGCCAACTTCCATCCCACGTCTTCCTCCCAACCTCTGGTCTCCTGCCCTTAGTCTAGGCAGCGTTCATCCTTCCCTCTCCTTCCCCACCCTCGTTCTGTCTGCTGCTGACACTCTTCCATCACCGAACTCTCAACATTCGCAAAATGTCTTTATCTCTCCTTTCAAATTCGCGTAATTCTTAGTCTTACTCTTGTGGGCTCCAACCTTGATTACTGCCCCTTCACTCTTGCTGGTCATCCGTCTATGCTCTATATCTTCGGAAGTGTATTTTACATTTTACGATCCACCTTTGCATCAAATTCCTCTCTACTGATCACATCTCCCCTCTTCTATTCTGCATTCCACCTCCCTTTCAGACTCCTTTCTATCGCTCGCATCTCACTCACATCCCCACACTTTGGCCCCTTCAGTGCCCTTCCTTTCATCTCGCCTCATATTCCAAAACAGAGGTATTGTTTTTAAGCAAGTCTAGGGTCAGACCTCCCTCTATCTTTCTGGCCTTGACAAAATCCATACTGCATCCGGGGACCTCTGTTCTGCTTCTCAGTTTCTCATTCCACATTCACATTTGATCTGTTTTGTTTCTCTTTCTCCCTTCTTATCCTCAAACGGTGTAGTGCTCGGGCAAATAAACCTATATTAAACACCAATACACCACCTGGCGGCTACCTAGGAGGCAGGTATCTGACGGTCGTAAATGCATAAATCACCTAATTGCTGAGGAGTGGGTAAAATCGCAAAGCTTCATCTAGAGTCCAAGAAATACAGGCACTGACCTTGAGCTTTTTTTAATTACACCCAAGGATACTCTTGCATTTTCATACCGAATTTTGTAAAATCGTTATATGCACCCTTAGTAGGTGCACTAATTGGACGATAAATACGGGGATAAGGACGATGCTCATTAAATGGTGTTTTTTCCAATACGAAGAAATCCACTGTGCTGACCCACTGTTAATATGTGAATGGGAGAAGAAATAACACATGTGGAAAATGCTTTATTTGCATTAAATGCACTGGGATGGAAATGCTCTGGAAGACTGGAACGGCATAGTGTTTTTACTCAGATTGAAAAGGAATTGGCCTTCAAACTTCTTTTGGAAAGGAGAAACTTAAATGCAAGGAAAACCGAATCCCCCTACAGCCAAGAAAGAGTAGTTACCTGGTTAAGATACGAAACAAGGATAGGCCTTCATCCAGCATGCCTAATTTGTTTAGTGTCTGGCACCTCTCTTCCGAGGGAGGAAGATTTAGAAGAGATTTTCCAGAACTATCAGGTGTTTTTTTGCTCTTTGAAGTTGAAAGTGGTGCTAAATTGTGAAATTTGAAAAGCGATCAATGATGCGCCATCTATAGGAAACCATCCACCGAGAGCTTTACTCCATTTACTCCTGGGATGCGGTCATTAGTTCTGTTTGATCCTTTTCACAAGGATTACAGGCAAATCCTGAATCGCCAAAGGAGGTGAGTAACCCACTGAACAGTTTCCCACCGGGTGTGAGGATTAGCCCACATGGCTTTTTAAGCAATCATGCCCAAAAAGTATATTTTTATCAGATATATTTACATAAAAGCCATTGGTTTTATGATTGTTCTGTAGAGTGGAATGAGATATAATCCAGAACTTCACATTTTTTCACAATAACCCTAGGCAAAAACCCTCCAAAGCAGAAGCTATTTACTTGCCCGTTTTGAAATAAGAAGTCCAGGACACACAGTCGGTGTCACAGGTGAGACAGTGTGTGATACACTGTTCCTCAGCAGAAAAAAAGGATGAGGCATGCAACTTGTGTGGCTGACGGTCCCGCCTCCTAATAATAGGAATGGTAATTGGCAGGATCTAAGTAGGACCCTTGTTCTGTACTGTCTTAGTCCACAGGCCTGTCACATCTATTAGGTATATACATATGTATTCAGGGAGGACATAAGACAGACCACAGTAAAAAGATATTCCTCCTCTTTTGTCTTCATATCCCATTGAAAAACCTGAGGCAGGTTTGAAACACTGTACCATTTTTTTTTTTTTGTTTAAATATCTTTATTGGTATTTTCTGTTTTTGACATGACTATAATCGTGATTTTATACAGAGTATTCAGATGCAGAAGGCATAAATATAGAACACATATGTAGAATAGCATTTTCCAGTGCAACAACATAAAAGTGACAGTAGTGTGCTACTCTCAAGTACAATTTCTTGCATCTTGCGAGCATGTGTTTTAGAGTCACTGCGTTTGAAACACTGTGCCATGAGATACATTGGCCTTTATTGTCCCTATATCTGTGGATATGTCACTTATTAGGGTGCCATCAATATATTTAGTGCAAGATTCCAGGGTGCAGCCAATAGCTTTATGGTGTGACTCAATATGCAGGATACTGCCAGGGCACCAGGGGTTCCCGCAGATTATGTGTTGATGCCATCAACTTTAAGATCACAGTTAATATTCCAGGGTATTGCTTGCAGCAACTGTTCTAAAAATACCAGGGGACTAGTAATATCAAAATAGCACACAAACGTCCTTTGTTTTCATTTCACAAGCAGACTCATGAACAAGCATACAAGAACCCAACATCTGGCAGTGGTTCTGCTGCTACATCTAAGACCAACTACATCTAACCGACAGACAGACACACACACACCGAGCATACAGCAGTAACAATAATACTTTCATACACATTCCAAACCATCATGCACTTCCTCTGACCCAAACCCATTTGTATCTTACCGCGGTAAAAGAAAAAATCCCAGGCAACCCAACACCACGCAGCAACACTCATTCTAGCATAACGGGCGTATCTGCTTAATAGTTCAGAGATATGTCATGAGGCTAAGGGGTAGATACCAGAATATTTTCAATGCTTATCAGTGTTTAAGCCCCAAAACAGACACAAACTGTGTTATTTGAGTGCTTGCAAAACATGTTGCTTTTTTGCAGTGATTGTTATAAAGCACATATTTAATTTAAAGGGGAAGTAATGCAGGGTATGCAGTGACTTCCCATTGGCAGTGTGTCCAATGGAGTTATGCTAAACTGTTTTAAAGTCTGTGTATTGCACTCACTCACATCTCATTACCCTCTCTCATGTATCATTAACTCTAATGCTCACTCTGTTAGTTCTCTGCCTGGTTTCCAGGACTATTAATGAACTTAAAAATTAAACGTACTATATACAAATTCCTGGATGCAGTTAGGGCGTCATTCACCTACTCCTTAGTGAATATGATGACATTGTAGTGGTGGTCAAGCCGGACTACAGCATAGTACCTTGTGAAACCTTTAAACTTTTGAATTACACCAGATTAATTTGTAGCACTGCCTCTAAGGCACCTGAAACGTTATGCTCTAACCATGCTCTCCACACCTTTTCTGCACTCCTTTTCTGACTACATTAACATGGTGCTGCTGTTGTGTGGACATCATAACTTCCACATGTCCCCATTGCAAATGTCTTACTTTAAGCCTGTCCTGACATTTTAACATACATTGCGTTTTATTCTGAGGCTTGAAATTTTGCTGTTAGCATTGTGACTAAAGAGTCAAAATGTGAGCAGTAAAGTGCAGTTGGGTACAAAGCCAGGATTAACTGAAAGTATCACACATAACAATGGGACACCTGCAGCCATCAATATTGTTGGTTTGTGGAAAGTCACGTTTTCACTACTGTCCCATGTGCATGGTGACAGCAATCTTTTCACATCTACCTGTCGCTACACCATGACCTGACTGTTTAAAGCCTGAGGTGTTTGGCAGGTGACCTGGTATCAAACTGGCCTGTTAGAAAAGGGGCCTGATGTATCAACAGGTTTTTCCTATTCTGTGCCTCTGGATAAATGTGATAGTACATACTGGCCAAGATTCTTTTAAGTCAGTCATTCCGCCAATCAGCGAAATAATTAAATACTGCCAAAAGATCAAATATGATTTTAATATTACCAGATATTCCACTGTATAAAATATTTATATCAGACCTCAAATGAGATTCTTAACCCTGCAACTTTAATCCCAGCACACAAACTTAGAGAAAACAAGAGGAAGAAGAAATAATATTTTAGTGACATCCCTATTCAACAAAACTCAAGGGTAATACATTTAAACCAGTCTTTCTTGCTGCTACATTGTGTAACAAGGTTACATTGCGTTGGCTCCTTCAGAAAGAAATAAAAAGGCCTCATTCTCTCCCACTTTCTTTTCTTTGAATAGCATTTTAGTTTCTAGCTGTGCAGGTGTTTATCAGTGTTTATGTGTTTACATTGATGAAGGCTGTTTCCCTTTAATTTGGGTTTTATCAGTTAATATCGTTTTAAACCTAAAACAGGATAGCCTAGCAATGGTGTAAAGCTAAGATGGTGAAAAGGTTTAAGCTCTGCACTAACAGAAAAAAGATAGTAAATCATGCATTGAGCTATTTTTAGGTCGAGCATTCGAGACCTCTTGTATATACTTTAGTATATACTTATATGTGTATGTACTTTGTGGGCTCTGGAGATCAGCCCTAGGACTTGTCTGGTTCCGCTTAGGGACTTTTTTCTGTTCAACTGCCTCTATTTAACTTTCTTGATAGAAAACGACCAGCAGAAGACAGTAAAATACCAGAATCACTTTAGCATTCTCTAGATTCCAGTCCATAGAAATTGTCTTCCACAAGCACCCGTAGACAATAATATTTTTTTCAAATCTTGTATTTTCAGTGATATGACCACCAAAGGCCCTGCTTTTATATTAAAAACAGAGCTTTGGACTATACCATTTTCCGATGAAAATCAATATTTCTCTCAGTGTGTTCCCATACCTGGCGTGTCACGGAGTTTAGTGCTTACTTTCCCTCCATGTTAAAGAACAGTAGATGTTTCAGCACCCAGGCTAATGTGCTGCATAGCTAAATACATATAAGGTCCCAAAGGCGAGACCGAATGCATTGCAAATGCTTGTTTGGTTTTTGTATTCCATCAACAGCATGCCTTTCAGCCACTTCACATTGGAAAAGGCCTTTAGAGTCAAACAGCAGCACTTGGACTTAGGTTGCCCTAGGTATGCTGAAAGGTGAAACAGTCCTTATTGAAATTTGAGTGCAGGTGTTTGTGACTCACTGCACCCTATAGTGAATTAGGGTGAGTCTGCCATTCCAATGAGGTATAATGGAGCCTACAATGTGGAAACCACATAGGGGCCAATTCACAAACTGCATTTTGTAGTATGTTAGTAGTACTACAATAGTACTTCCAACTACAAAATGCTATTCACATACATGAGTGGAATGTCTACACCTCCTCTATCTTTTCTGTGTGGAGATCTCTGCACACCCAAGTATACATTTTAGTAGTAAATGTTGGAGGCACAGAGGGGAGTTGCTGGAAAATTGGAAATACTTACAACTAAACAGGAGGGGTTAAAGGAGGAATAAGTAGGCTTCAGGTAGGGACAAGCACCCACCCATAAAAGAATAAGCCCATTCTATAGTTTATACAACCAAAAGGACTCAAAACAGTTGTAAATGTACTCCAAATCAGACGTGGAGTAAATCTAGCACCACAAATGTTCAACCACTGTTACTACAATACCTTCCGATATATAAAATAATAGAGGTAGGAGAATAAAACCCCTCAGGAGCTAATGTTCAAATAAATTCAATTATTTAAAGTATTTAACAATATAAATACACTTTATTTAAGGTTAAAAAAGTTGTCTATTTATAAAATATATATATTATTTTATTTGAAAAATTGTGTGTTTGTGTTTTGTATGAAACATTCATATACCTCACTTGTAATATTTTAATAAATAGTGCAAAAATATATATGTTTTTTATTTTAGGTGGGATTTTTTTATTTAAACTTAAAAAAGAATTTTAAGGTACTTTATTCAAAATAATTACCTTTTAATGTACAACTAAGCAATTAATGCTGTAACATTGTTTATATGAGTGTGCAATTAAAATAAATATATACAATTAATGAACATTATTTAGTAATGTGAAAATATTTTTTCCATTTGTTTGAAACGTTTAATAAACTTTTTCCCATACTTGACCAAGGGAAATCTCAGCCTCAATTGCAGAAGTCTCCGTCAAGTGTGCAGAACAATCAAATATGTAGTAACTTTACTGTTGTTTTGATGTTTTTACTGACTCCACCCCCTATTTTAGGAGGTGGGGGCATATAAGTCTACACTCTTGAGTAACCTTACACTTTTGAATGGTGACTAGCAAAAGTGGTAAAGTTACTCGTACCTGCCATCACTGAAAAGGTCCATTCCATGTAGACATTCATAGCTTAGAGTCTAACCCTTTAGAATTTGAAACCCCGTTTGTGCTAATGACTAATTAGTAGCCTTATCCGCTGCATTACCATGTTCTGGAAGTGTTTGTTTTGTGATTTCATTGTGCGTCTCTGATGCACTTAGTTTATATGGATGTTCATATTTTACTTCTACTCTGGCGTATGGACGTGTCTGTCCTACAGAATAAATGGACAGATGAGTGCTGTGACTATGTTACAGAAGTATGTGCCACTCTTATGAGGTTGGGCCATGAATATTTTTACAGTCTTGTCAGTAGTCTTTCAGGGATTTTTACCAGATGTTTTACTTTAAATGCCTCAAACCAGGAATGTATTTGGGTTTCCTGGCTTAAAGTTTATGCATTAAAGATTTAAGATCATGCAAGTTGGAAAGGAAACTCCATGCAATATCAATCAAGGTTATGATTCATAATCAACAATCCTGTCTCAGACACCTTTCCTCTTCCATTATATTTATTGTTCAGAACTTAGAATATACCTTGGCTATGGAAATGGAGGATACGTATAATAGAAACATGTCCATCCCCAAGACTCTAAACATCCAGAAGTAACTCAGTAGTGAATAGGTAACATGTTATGAACATTTTGACATCTCAAATAATGCTGTGTGGCTGGAACCACAGGTTTCTGCTGTATCCCTCCATCAAGCAGACCCAGAACAGCTTTGGTGTTTATAAACTGTAGGACATGTAAAAGGAGCAGCATTGTTTGAAATAACTCTGTGATGTATCTGCATGATATCCCAGAAGTCGAAATTCCTAGTAAACTATTCCTGATCCTACACACAGCTCAAGCAATGCAGTCTCAGGTGAGGAAAAGAGCACAGATATTGATGAAGCACAGAGTGCTTTTTTTGGTGAAATTGACACTATGCTGTGGGGCCCTCACCAGTAGGACAACCTGTGATTAGCTGAAGTGGTGTGGAGGCCTTCTCTGCAGGGTAACGGTCCCATCTGCCCAGACATTTTCACATGAAGAAATGTAGGGGTTTCCTTGCTCTTCTTATCCCCGCCCCCTCACCTTAGTCAGTGCCACTAGGTCGAATGAAGAGAAAACAGCAATAACGCTGAGGGGAGCGCAGCAGTGCCACCATGTGGTTGATGAATGGTACTGCACCACCACATGGCCCTCAGCTGCTACAGATAAGTGCTACTGTCCAGAAATAAGAGCATGACCCAAGCACCAACAAACACTGCCACAAATTAAGCACTGATTTCCTGTAGATTCTATCTTATGTAAGTTCACTTAAGGCACCCACATATCTGCAACTTCCAAATAAATGGTGGTACAGTTAGATCTGCGACCTTCTTTATAGGAGTGAGGTGATAGGTTTGGCAATTTGAAAACTCCTGGTCGAAACAAAATGTTGTCTATGATCAGGCAGAATCACTCTTTAGAGATCACCCTTTATTTTAAAGCTTTAGAGAAGAGCAGAGATGTCTTTGAGAATTGCAGTGCTGGTTGTCAGTGGGTTGGGCACGCACTTCAAATCAGAGAGAAAGAGGGGAAAAAGGGCAAAAGAGAGAAAGAGACCCAGGCGCCATTCGTTGGCTTCTTTGGCATGTCGAGGAGATTGGCAGATTCAGCCAAATAAACATGTCTGTCAGGTGAATAAATACATAGAAGTAATCAAACAGTACAATCATCATTTGTGATTGTTTACTGAACCACAAGCCTGTTATAAGTGCCTCGCCAACCAGGATACAGGTGTGGAACCCAAGGATGCCCAGGAAAGCCAGGGGTTTCAGATTCACAGACAGTACAATCAAGTAAGCAAGCAATTAAACCCTGCTTAAACCCTGTTAACAAGAAGGAAGTAAGCAGGAAAGTTGAAGGGATGGGAATACAATGGCAAACTATCCAGAACGGGAAGCCATACAAAACAATGGAAACTACTGTACTCTTACAGCAGATACTTCCACTGCCTAGATATGGTCTGCCCTGTTTCCTTACCCACACTTTCTGTGTAAGCTCTCTAATGTTTATAGATTATGAAGAGGTTGATGGAGGTCTTGTTTTATTTGGGTATCTAGAATGGAAATCCCCAACCAAACAGGAGGCACGAAGAAAGGATGCAGGTTACCAGGAGCATTTAGAAATTTCATAACCATTCCAGGTAACAAGATATTTCAGCTGGCCATGTTGCACCCTAGCATCTAGAAGGGCTTGTACCTCATATTATGATGCCCCATTTACCATGATGGGAGAATGAGGACTTGCGCTAGCAGTTCCTGTGGGTTTATCATGAGATACATGTACTACTAGATGGATTCACCACTTGCTAGGTAATTTCAGTCTGACTGCTACTAATTTTAGAGTCTGAAAGGGACCTACAAATTTAGGGACAAACTTTGGGTGTATGCCCAATATTAAATAAAAATGAATGGGGAACTAAACCCTTTCCCCCTTCTTACACTAAGATTTCATTGTTTGTGGGTATCTGGTAACTTCTTATAGGCTGTCTTTGCTGCTACAAAATGTTTGTACACTAATTTTGTCATGGTTTGAACGTGATGTAACAAATGAGAAATGAAAATTACACAGGAAGGAGCAATACTAGCTGATAACAGATGAGGATGGAACCCAAAGGTAAAGTAGAAAGGAGAAGTGCCCATAGAACTAGGCAAAGAATTATTGTGTGCCAATTCTGCCAATGAAATCCACTTGCTCCATTCTGTTAGATGGGTCAATAAAAACATCTCAGGTATTGTTCAATGGTTTGATTCAATCTCTCTGTCTGTCCATGCATTTGAGGATGGTAACTATTAGATTTCTAATGTACAGTAAATACATTAGTTTAATCAATTCAGTACAAAAATAAGGCACAAACTAGAAGATATGACCATTTCTAATATTAACAAATGAATTTCAATTGGTGATTAGGGCAAAAAGAAATACTGCACATATCAATCTTTTTTTCAAAGGTGCACTAGCAAAAAGGGATCAGTCAGCAAAGTCCCCACTTATGGCAGTTGAAAAACAGCTATCCTTATCAAGTCAACTATTACATAATTATAATCAGCACAGTCTTCATAGATGATGTATGAGTCCATAAATGCTGGCCACTTAATGACAGAAATGCACATAAATCCAAAATTATTGTAATAAATCATCCTTAATTAATTCCATATATATTTGCTTGTATTCATACAATTGCTTATTGCCAGCCCGAGCACAAATTTTGAATGGGGGACTGAGTTCAACATGAACATCTTCAGGACACAAAAGTGGTAAATGTAATTACTCACAAAATTCAATCATTTTCTGGTCTTATCTTAGGTAGGCCTTAAATTTGGCTCCCTCATCCGCATCTGCTAACAAGTCCCTCATTCACCAATAATATGCATCTCCTGATCCTGTAGTCCCCTTAGGTATTGATGTTTCATATATCAATATACAAGCGTATAGCAGGACTCTTGCTGACACGTACTCAGTGCACCTGTCTGGGAGAGTCCTGCTATATTCATGCATATTGATATGTGAAACATGACGTTTCATGTATCAGTATGCACACGTATAGCAAGACTCTTCTCTTGAATAAAACATTTTTCTTCGTTAACTCTCGTAATGGAGCACTTATAGTAGCGAAGTCTCGTACGTATCTTGAACAGTAACTGACCATGCCAAGAAATGAACGTATCATAGAAACATCTTGTGGGAGATCAGCATTTTCAAAAGAAGAAGAGAGGGGCCCTCCTCACCCCAAAGGGACAGGGCACCAAACCGACTGTAAGTCAATAAAAAGTTTCCCTTTGGGTTAAATAACATTCCAACTCTCATTTGTATCCTAATTTCATTCATTCACAAGGAGATCCAATTGATATCACCAAGATAAAACTGCAAAGTAGTATATATAAAACAATATTTATTTTTATTAAAAAACTTCACATTTGTTATAAAAATCAGTATGTTCAAACACCATGCATTTGATTTTTCGTAACTCTAGGACATACCATTTTTTATATTAAAAAAACGATCCCAATGGCCATCAACAGACATATAGAAAAACCTCAAGTTATTAAAAGACAAATAAAAACATTTATAGAGACAACATTTATAAAGAAATGGGAGAATACATTAGAAAATTCATTTTGTCATTAAAAAGACACCAATCGCCAGTAAATCATTGATGGAACACAGCCCTTATCCAAAGAGATTCTTTATCCTTTTCCACAGTTCAAATCAATGTTTTGTCGATCTAGTGTAGGAATATTGTTGCATCGATGCGTTTCGGTGGATTTCTAGAATTCTCAACCATCTTCTTCAGGAAAATTCGATGTCTCACACTTATGTTAATCTATCAAGATAACATTAAAAAACATAAACCATGCTTCAAATTGATATGGCCTAAAATCACAGATAGTGCAATTGATCAATACATCCATAATTATTTCATTAAAGAAACCATTCTACCTACTAACAGGTGATCATATCTTGGTGATATTAAAAATTCCTATAAGGTATTGTCCTCACATACACCTTAAAACCCAAACATCCATCCATTCTGTGTTTTCTAGATTTTTATAATGTGCCCAACCAGTACAACCAGTGGTTCACCATTCCAAATACTCCAGATTCTTGATCTGCGTTGCAGTTGCGCCCAACGACAGCAGGTGCAGGATTTGTTGTGCACACTTGTATTGATTATTTGAAATATTGACACACAAGGAACGAAACAGTGAGGTGCGGCTTTCATAGTCCGCCGTCGTTCTGCCCGTTTGCTGAATTGCCTAATGTATTCCCCCGTTTCTTTAGAAATGTCTCTATAAATGTTTTTATTTGTCTTTTAATAACTTGGGGTTTTTCTATTTGTCTGTTGATGGCCATTTGGGTCGTTTTTTTTATATAAAAAAATTGTATGTCCTAGAGCTACGAAAAATCAAATGCATTGTGTTTGAACATACTGATTTTTTTAACAAATGTGAGGTTTTTTAATAAAAATAAAAATCGTTTTATATATACTACTTTAAGTTTTAGCTTGGTGATATCAATTGGATCTCCTTGTGAATTAATGAAATTAGGATAGAAATGAGAGTTGGAATGTGATTTAACCCAAAGGGAAACTTTTTATTGACTTACAGGAGATCAGCATTTGACAGGGTTTGTACTTTTGCAAGATCAGGTGGCATATCCCCATCTGAAAAGATATAGCCAAAGAACTTTAACTTTGTCTTGTGGAACTCACACTTCTCTGCATTCAAAGTCAAACCTGCATCAGTAAGCAAACAACATGCTTGTGTGAGAGCATCATCTTGCTCCTTCTGTGTAGCTCCAAAAATCAGTATGTCATTGCTATAATTAAATACATTCACATCGCTCTGTATGACACGTCGAATGACGTCTTGGAAACGTTCTGCAGCCGATGAGATACCAAAACTCCAAAGTCTCTTGTATCGAAACAGACCAACATGTGTAGAAAAGGTCGTAATATACCTGTAATCTTCTTCGAGTTCCAACTGATGATAACCTTTATTTAAATCAAGGCGAGAGAAGTCCTTTTCACCATTTAATTGTGTTATCATGTCCGCAATGTGTGTTTGCTTGACGCATGTCAACGCATATGTGTACAGCCCCTTCACTGTCCTTTTTGGGCACTACCACTATGGGAGAATCCCATGGCATCAAATCAGTTGAACGCTCAAAAATGTCATGCTTAAGTAACGATTCAAGTTCTTTTTCAACAGCATCTTGTACATGAAAAGCAATTTGCCTATGTATCTGAGCAAAAGGACGGACGTCCTCATTAATATGCACCTTTACTTTCGTAGTCTTAAGCTTTCCCAAATCCTGAAACAACGAAGGGAACTGACTTACTATTTCATTGTGCGCATTCATTTTGTAGTTCGTGGAAATCAGTCCCATGTCAGCAGACAGGCTCTTGACGTTGAAACTTGAAACACATGGATGGGTGCTTGCACCTTCTTTTTCTTGTGTTTGATTGTCGCTACAAATGAACCTTGACTTTTTTATGGGCGTCAATGTAGCCCACGTGTACACTTTCATTTTGGTTGGCATAATTAGGGGCAATGGAGATAGTTCATTGAATTTCTCTTCAGACGTTATGTTTATCGATGCCCCACTGTCGATGATGAAAGGTATCCAGCAACCATTTGTTTTCAATGTAATCTTCGGACAATGTTTGTATGACTTTGGTGCTTTGGCATGTCGACTTTGACTGACATTTTTCCTCACATGCAGCCAGTCCAAAGTGCACATGTTTCTCTGAAGTAAACATTGACATAGCACAACCAACTTCATCACTTCAACTTGATATTGAGGCGGAAGAACTGGTTGACGATCATTTAGCTGACGATTGATGTCGCCGCTAGGCCTTGTGGGTGTGCATCGAACGTTGCTTCTGGAATGTTCTGGTGGCCATTTTGTCTTCACATTGTGACACACTTACTTGTTCCTTCACTTTACAAATCGTCACAAAACGGTTCTCTTTCCCACAGCCTTTACATATCTGTCCAATAGCGGGACATTCACCTTCATGTGGAAACGAAAATCCACATCTAAAACATAACTTCTTTTTACGTGTAGACATCACTTTATGTCCCTCAGTCTTTTGCTTTGGCTTACTTTTTATACTCATGACTGATTCACTCTGGGTACCTCTGGCCTCTATGTCAGCAGCTTGTCTTTCAGCACGCTCCTCAGCTCTGGCAGCAATCAACACTTGCCCCAGACTAAGTTTCTCTCAGCATTCGTCATCTGAATGAACCTGACAAGCATCCATCAATAACTCTAAGACGCATAGCTTCTTCATTCATTTCATTGACTTACAGTGGTTGATGAGTGTATCAAGTCTGCCTACAAATTCATTAATTGTTTCACCAATGTTTTGGCATTCTTGACTGAAAATGTGTCTTTCGTAATCAACGTTTGGTACTGTCGTACACTTGAGATTCAGCATTTCTTTACTCTGACAGTCCGTCATTTCTTCATCAGTTAGCTACATTTTCTTTATTACTTTTTTCACACCATCACCAGCAAGACTTTTGAGATACTTGATAATCTTTCTGTTATCAGTCTCAAGTGCCTTAATGAAATCCTCAAATGTGTCTTTCCGACCAGTCCACCAATAGCCAATATGTTGCTTTTTGGCGTTATAGAAAGGTGGTGGTGGTTTCAGGATGGCGGAAGCATGGTAACTTGTTATGGAAGTGGCTGACATTGAGGGTGAAGCTCTTTCTGCTACTGTCGGCTGTCCATTTGAGTTTGTGTCATTCACTCTTTTTCTGAGGCCTTGCAATGGACTGACCTCAGAATCGTCATGGACAATCGGAGAAGCTGTAATCTCCTTGGTTTCCATTGGAGCCCTTCACTTGTTGGAGACCTCTGGAGTTGTCACCAGCAGCTTTGGTGGTGGACCACTTCAGGTAGTGGACAGCTCAGTAAGCACAACCCTCGTGGTTCTTTGGTGTGGAGGTCGTAAAGTTCCACTTATCAAGGTTCTGGTAAGTGCAATGATAATATACTTCTTTCTTACTTATTCTGTCAGCCAGTGCTTCTGTGTATTTTGTTAGTATTTGACTACTGTAGTTTTTTAGAGCTTTTTCCTCTATCAATACGTAACTGCCTTTTGCAGTATCGCTTCTTATAACGTACAACTTTATATTGAGTGGCAGTGTGCTACCTTTATGTATTGCCTGTCCAGAAGGTTCTCAACCATCGCCATGTAGGTTCTTTGTAAAGCAAATAAAGACAATAGAAGTGTTACAGTGGCTGGAGTTACACTTTGACTCCACATGCATGAAGCATCGATTCCGTACTTCGACAGCGACACACGTGGCACGCATGAGCAATTTGCTTGGACCACGGCAAACTCTCAAGGAGAGCACGGTCATTCTTCAGGTTACTTTTCCCCTATCTCATTGCCATTTGTAGGGTCCTCCCATGCCCGGGTACCCGCCAATGACTACGCCACACACAGAGCTTAATATTACATATATTTATTTGGGTGTGTAATTGCGAACTCCACCTTTAACACAAGCTTTCATTGCATTCCTCTCTGACACTTACGTCACAGCCCTACCGAGTCCACTAGGAGCCAAGAGGTTTCCGTCATAAAACCTGCAATATACTACAATACTCTTCACCTTAAACCACGTGCTGATCGTTCTGAAACACTTGTAAGCAGAATAATCTGTACCACACAAAGTATGCAATACAAAAATACAAAAAACAGAAGATGTGTGTAACATTTCCATTCCCAATTAATCAGCACACTTAAAAGCCTTAATCCATTCTATCTTTTTAATAAATCCAGAACTTAAACTTTCACCAGGAGCTAGTCTATTCCAATGATATAACTTTAAACAGTTATTGACATGGTTAAGCATTTAGCTTTTTGCAGAGTTTAAAATGTATCAATTTTCACTGAGACTCACACAGCAGGTAAATATGGACAGCAGCCGGACACGGGGGAGGGATGAAAAAACTCTGTCTCTCTCTCTCACCCCCAAGAAACACTTACAGCCATTGACGGTAATGGAATGTTCATTTACTATTCTAACTCCCCATACTGCTTGATACTGGGGTAGCTTATGCACTGGACCAAAGGAAATATAACTGCATTGTTAGATATTTTTTACGCACTCCCTTAAAAGTACCTAAACAAACTACAAAGGCCTGTCACCGCAGTGGCGTAACTAGGGGGGCACTGTTAGTGGGGGTGGCGGGAGCCATGTCTGTCGACTACCACCATCCCCCTGAGATCAAGAACAAATTGTCCGTCGGTCGCCACCCCCACACCCTGGAACAAGTCGGCCATTGGGGGCCTCCCCGGGTGGCAGTACGTCTACGCTACGCCAATGGGTCACCGTAACTTGTCTCCCCACCCCCTCTACCCTAAAGTCTCGCTATCACCCCAACCCCCTTGAGACAGTGTTTATGGGGATGCTAGGCTCCGACATTTATTTTTGTGGACCAGGGCTTATTTTTCTCCATTCTACTTTGACTGAAAGTGGAAGAGAAACATAGGAAAGCAATGGCAAAAGGAGAAAGCAGAAATGAAAATAAAAAGAACTGCAAGAGTGATTTAAAGAGGCAAGAAGTACAGGGTGAAGGAAGAAAAAGGCATTAGATGGAGACAGCCTTGGTATTTTGCAACCCAGGATTTCGGCAGCACAAGCGGTGGGCTATTAAGAATACTTATGGCCCCTGTACTTACATTTTTAACAGATTAGGCAGTACAAGCTTTTCCAGTGAAGGCCAGTACCCCACTGCAGATAATGCAAAATGATGTGACCAGGGGCAGAAAACTTGAGGCCCCTGAGACTCCTGCCAACGTAGTATGACTACTGAAGGTGCTCCAGTGCATGTTTTCTGATAAAAAGATTGAAATTATGTTTTGTTTGAAGGATAGTATGAAAGATTAATGTGCAAAATCTGAGGTTAATATTGGCTTCTTGAATATTTACAATTGTTTTGCTCATTTCACTACAAGAATGTGTTAACAATGCTCTTTTTTGTAGACCATTTGAACGCTCGAGTGAAGATGTAGACATCATCTTTACACGCCTGAAAGAAGTCAAAGCATTTGAGAGATTTCATCACATTCTTCTGCAGCAAATATGCTTTTGTGGATATTATGAAAATCTGGAGAAAGGAGTTACCTGTAAGTGAGGCTTCTCGTGTGATGCATTCCACTTACCTGTGAATTGCTTAATTTAAACATGTATGAAAAGGTAAATTGGAAATAGCGCGATATAACCATACGCATGGAAAGTAGTCCCAGCCATCATCAAATCCCTTTAGCTCTTGAACTTGGTGGTAGCACATAATCCTGTGCTCTGGATTATGGAGTCCTCAATCATGACCTTTTCCGCAGTGGGCAAAAAATGTATGGTCACCCATTACAAATGTAATTTTTATTTAGCAGCTCTTGCATTTGGTATTAGCTCTATAATGGAAAATACTCCCCTGGTGTCCCATTTTAGAATTAATTATTAATCAAATATCAGTAATCAGTTTGACAACAAATACAAGTTTCTTGTTTTTAAAAAATACAGTATTTTTTATCTTCAGATACCCGTTTCTCGTTGGTAAGTAAACATTTTCCCTGAAACAACTTTTTATGAAAATGCACACATTTTGCTCTCATATATATGCCTTTCATTTTTGTCACATTATCTCATTATCCCCTAAACAAAAGATTACTATTTTCGGATAACAAACTGTTTTTCTATCCAAAAATGTGTTTTTCACTTTTTTAAATAGCCTAGTTTGATTTCCAAATACCACCTTGTTAGTTTCATTAGGTAGTCACATTTACTACTTCCCCCAAAGGACCAGCATTGCCTTACATATATATGTGTGTCATCATCAGATGGATGACCTCCCGATGCCAGGCATGGGCACCCATAGTGGAAGGAGAGCACCTTATACAAGGAATACCAAACAGATATTATGTGTGACCACTAGATATCTGGTGTGGCCATCAGATATCAGGAATGCCCACATTATGCAACCTGAAAGCCCAGCAGAAACTGGGGAGGCTACCATGGGCTTGGTGCAAACTAAAAGTCAAGGCTTTCTACCAAATGTAAACATTTGTCCACCAGATAGCAGGGGTGGTTCTCCAATACATGGACTGTCCACCAGGTGGTACGCTACCTGAAGTCATGGTTGGTTATTAGATATCAATGGTGGTGATCAGGTTCAAGGGATGCCCAATCTATACTGGGAATGTCCCCCATATGCCAGGGATGGCTTTTGAAAACCAGAAGTTGCCATCAGATATTGCGGTGGCAATGAAATTGTTCAAGAATGGCCAGCAAATGCCAGAGGTTGAGGCCATATTTGGCCACATTATGTCAGTGATGCCCTCCAAAAACCAGGGATGGCTACTATATGCTATGGATGCTCATCAGATGCCAGTGGTGGCCACAAGATGCCAGAGGATACCTATTAAGTGGAAGAATGTTAGGATGCCCACCATCTGCGAGGTGTGCCAAATGTCAGGGTATTGCAATATGTCCAAGGTGGCCTCTAAATACCACTTGTGTTCATCAGATGCCATAACTGGTCACCGCATACCATTGACACTGACTACACACAAATCCTTATAGAAACAAACACACACATAAAAACAAAGAAATCCTCTGTATAAAGCCTTCCTTTCATGTGTGCCCCAAGTGTTATATGTGGACCTGGCAGGCCTGTCAAGCAGGATTTGATGCTCAAGCTGGTTTTGACATTTTTTGTTTCAAAAAGGATTCTCACAGCACCCACTCTGCATATTCTGTTGAGTTCAGCAGTCATTTCTGTCCATTCAGGTCAGTCATTTTTTTGTTCCTAGGAGGCATGGCGTACCTTTTTAACAACTATTCAAAGGTAATCACTGGCTAGTAGAAGCGGAAGAACTAATGCTAATTAGCCTCCAATAACTTCAGGCAGGGAAAGGTAACCTTCTAAAAGTAAATTTTCCTTAATATTTCCTTAATATTTCTTAACAATTATTGCTTAATAATCTGACTTCACCATTGAATTGGATTTTTCATAAGTATTAAAAATAGTTGTTTAATAATTTTTTAGCTGGTCCCATTACCGAGATACAGTATTAGTGTTTGATATCTCTTCTAAGTGTTTCTCTGAGGGCCTGGCAGCTCTGTTACAGTGAAAGTTAATTTTGGGTGTAGTCACTGTAGGGACATGTAACATTAAATTTCTATATGTCCTAATTTTAAATACCATGCACCCCACCTTGTGGGCTACCAGGCCTACATAGGGACGACTTACTAATATTTAAACTGATGTTTAGAGCTATCCAAAGGGTTTATTTTGACAGATCACATTTAATTTTTTACTCTGTTACAGTGAGGCTGCAATCGTAGGCCTGCAGCCACGTTTGCGCTGCCACCTTGGTGGATGGCACAATAGGTCCACTAGTTACATTTAACTTCCAGACCCTGGGTACACTTTGTACCTTATACTAGGGACTGATAGGCAAGTTAGGTATGCTAATTATCAGGAGTATGCCAATTCAACCATAATTAAAGGGAGAGCACAGGCAATTTTGTAATTGTTAGCAGAATTAAAGTCCACAGAGTTCTAACACCAGCAAAACATATAGGGAATAAATCTGGGGTGACATCACACATAAGATGGTAATTTCCTACAATTTTTGACTTGCACTATTAACAAGTTAGGTATATGTTGGCGCAGACACCTTTTCCCACGATTTCATGAAAGCCGATATCTAGAGGTGGTCATATGTAGCAAGAATATTTGTGCAAATTTGTTATGTTACATTG
This sequence comes from Calotriton arnoldi, assembly GCA_963921515.1. NCBI lineage: Eukaryota > Metazoa > Chordata > Amphibia > Caudata > Salamandridae > Calotriton > Calotriton arnoldi. Next base: position 386,771 of record CAWUFW010013266.1, read on the forward strand.
TGTTGTGTTTATCATACCTTGAAATGTTTTTCTGCTGTTTTGTTTTTGTGCTGCATTATTGCATGGTTTTATTATGTTGCACTGTAGTTGTGTTGTGTTCTGTTTTGATTCTTTTGTGATGCTTTGTTATGCTTTTGGTGTGTTCCTATTTTGCTTTGTGTTACCTTAGTGTGTTTTGATCTGCCGCACTCTGTAATTACTGTAAAGATGGCAGCAAACACTTATACATTTTAAGGAAAAAGCAGCAAATTCCTTTAAAGTTCCAGTGACAAACAATAATTTAATACTATATAAGGTGGAAATGCACTGCTCCATGCCTTTAACTATTGAAAGCTACAGTCAGCCAAAAAACTGTGGCACAGAACCTTTCTTAAATTCGTGCTCACAATGATCATTTTATGAGATGTGACTCATAAATCGGTAGTAAGCTGGAATTGTGCACGTTATTTTTCTTTTCGTTTAATGGCTAAAGCAGTTACTTTTTCAAGCATAGCGTGAGTTAATAGTTCAAGCATTGATGCAGCCAATACCGGGCTCTTTTTAGGTCTTGCGCCTAGCGTTGCAGTGCGTAGCACTGCTCGCGCAGCGCGAGACCGCTAGAAAGGGCTTCTGAAAGCTACCCACACGCTCGTGCGTGTGGTTTTGCTTTCCGCGGCTGCCATTGGCTTTCGCATGCTTTTTTTTACAAAATCCAGCACGCAATTGGGCAAAGGCAGGCGCATGTCCCGCCTTTGCTCCGCCCATTCCCGTCGGTGGCCAGCACGCGCAGCAGCGCGCGTTCGTCTCGCTGCCGCGCTCCCTCCCCCCGCTCCTCTGTGGTGCGCGCACACCACTGGTTCTATATCTTAATTTCAACCGCATTCCAAGGCCCTCATTGAGGATACGCCACAAACACAGAAGTAGGACTTTATTGTGGCAGCTGCTATAAGCACCGGACTGCAACAGCAAATCTCAAAGACAAAGGACGAAATCGAACAGGAAGATCACCACTTCAAAATTTATATATTTAATATTCAGTGATGTGCCCCCGTCTGCCTTCCATTTCCCTTCGAGCTGGAGATGTTCTGCGCTGAATTACAGCGCGGAGATGATGATGTGTGCGTTATCTACCTGAACATTTTTCTCCAGATGACTTTGGCTGCCTCCGAGGTTGCCTCATGTAAATAACTCAGACAATTTGATTTCGGAGCTCCCCTGCCATTTAAAATTCACGCCTCTCCGTCGCTCGCGAAACCTGTCCACGCGACCACGAGAACCGACTCACCAGGCTCCCTCGGCCCCCCCGCTCCTCTGTGGTGCGCGCGCACCACAGGTTCCGATTCCGCGTTCGGCTCCTCTGTGGTGCGCGCCCACCACAGGTTTCGATTCCGTGCTTGTTTTCTTGAGCATTGTGGTCTTCATCTCTTCTAATCTGTCTGGAATGCCAGCACTTTTGACTGCTGTTGAGACTTGCATACCGTCTCGAGTGTGATCCAGTATTCAGTGTGCTAGTCTGACATAGTGAAGCCGTTCCGTTCTGCATGTACATGGAACATGTTGCAGTTGTAATCTTGGCTGAACAACCACAGACAATACAACAATCATGTTAAGTAGGTGCTTTAACAACTACATATTGTCAGCAAGTGTAGCAGTATACATAGCAGACGAGGCGCTTGTGAAAACATATCTCTGGTTTGTTAGGCGCATTACAGGTGGACTTGTATCCCTTTTTAAACATATAAGCCTTTTTTTTATTTTATTTTTTTTACATATTTTGGTAGTGTTAACCTGTCCTGGGGTGCCTTCTGACTGTGCGGCGCCTTATTCATGTTTCACATTCCACTCACGATGTTGGCTTTACTACTTACACGTTTGTGTTGCTTTCTTACACATTCAGCATTTTCCTCCGAGCGTGTTGTCTTTTCCTGCTGCGGCAGACGCGTAAGCTGGCATTTATGACTCGCGTCTTCAGGTGGGGTTTTCTGGGCCTCCATTCTCTGTAGGTGCTTCGCCATCCAGTATAGCCACTCCATCTAGTACCCAGGCTGACCTAAAGTGAGCGTTATGCAGAAGCGCGCTTAAGTTTAGGAACAATATTTTTGCTCGTTTGGCAGTAGTGTTTCTCATCACTTTGAACAAACACATTTTTAGAATAAAACTGCAGCTGATTCATGCCCCTTTCAGAAATCGAAACCAAGAGATGGGTGCATGAAAAACATGGTTGGCTGGAATCCCTCTTGACACGGCGGGTGAACGGCCACTGTTGCCTGCGAGAGCCTGTGTTTCCACTCAAGCATGATAGGAAGTGTAGATAGGCCCGATGTTAAATATTTGCCTTCGGCTCCTGTAAACTCTGTTCAAACAAATAGCTGGCTTACAAAGGATCCCACAAAAAGAAATGCCAAGTAGTGTAGTCTTTCTCTATCCTAACCATCTTTCATCAAAAGCAGTCGAGTAGGGCTGGCTGACGGGAGCCTGTTGGTATTGGCCGTTTGCGGTGACGCCGTTTTTCAAGAGGAGGAGGAATGTTGCAGGTTCAGACGCCGAAAACGTGAAGTCTCTGTGTTTTGGCTTTGGTACTGCTGTAATAACGTTAGTACGTTCACTTCTTGAATTCAGTTAGACTCTTGATTAATTTCAGCATACATTCTCAAGAAAGCATTCAGTGCGGCAGGTGACATCAAGTCACACTTGTGTGTAAGTAGTCTACTGTCACTCAGCATTATGTTAATTCTCGTATCTTTCTTCTTTGCCAACTTTACCAATTATTGATGTGTAGATCTTCGTCCTTAAGCTTATAACCCAATTAGTACTAATTTGATTAGCCAGGAGAAAGCCCAACCTGATAAGTTTTATGTAATTATGCTAAATGTAAAACTGACATTTGATGCTATATTGTAGTGTGAAATGCACCCTCACGTCCATTTTGGACACGATGGCTCACCTCACGTTAAAAAGAAGGGCAGAAACACAAGTGCTTCAAACAGTAGCTGTAGTAGCCACTGCACCTGCTGTACCAGTAGCATTCTTCCTATGCGTTACTTTTTTTCAGTGAATGGTACGTAATTACGTGATATGGCACAGTAGCGTAATTTTGATAATTTTGAATAACAAATGTAACGTGAAAATAACATAAGATTAAGTCAGTATAATGCAGATTTCGACCAAGCCTATTCCGAATTCAGTGTGCGATGGAATCTTAATAACCATTTGGAAAGTCATCCATCAACTACAGAGTGCCGCATTTAATGCTTCTGTACTATGTGAATGCCAAATAAAAACAGCCTCGCCTCTAACCTTAAGTATTCCCCCTTGGTTTCTTTTACGCATGATATTTGTCTCATGCAGGAACGTATATCGAATTGGTCTAACTGTGTCCTTCCATACATCACTGGTGTGCAAACATACCTTCTTTCTATTAGCATCTAAGAGAGTATTTAATGTCTTAGGCTTAATACCGAGCTCAGTGTTATAGTATTAAAAGTACTTAATTTTTTTTTTTTTATTACAAATAAAGCATGCAAGGAGCTACGTGAATTCGATAAATAGGGGACACAATTGTGACTTCTTACCAGAAGCCAGATTAACCACTGCACTGTTGTTGCAAAGGAATCTAACCAGTTGGTTCTCTATGTAGATATTTCAGAATAGAAAATATGTAATTTATTTAGCTTCCTTCAGCCTGACTCAGAACTGTTACATTTTTTTCACGTTTGTTAAACTGCAATAATCTTGTTTCCTTGAACATTTTATAGATTAATACACTTTTTCCGAAGGTATTTTTTATTGAATGCGTTTCACGTTTGCATTATGGTTCAGATTTCAATCATTTTGTGTAAATATTTGCAACAATGACGATCTGTGATTCTTGTTCTGTAAAGAATATGTGATCCAAAGAAAAAAATTTCTAGGGGTACGATTTTTTCATTGGCCTAAATAAAGTCACTTCAGCTGTCTGCCTTACATTCTCTTCTCTGTGGCGCTATTAGCAATACATTCCACCGTAGTGGCATTTAAGCAGCAACTACCTATTGACAGTGGGATAAAATGTAAACCATTTTCACAGCCAAAGAGGGGTTGAACAAGCATTTGCAATGCAATAGGTCTTACATTTGCAAGAGTTTGAGCTATTGGCATTGTACATGACAATGCCTTTTATTTATATGTTCTGAAAACCTGCAAGCGGTGCGTAAACACGCACTTTGTACTTATAGTCCTTGCTTAGGAGAAGCAAGGCTGGCAGTAAAAGAGGCGCAGTTACTGCCAGCCTTGCTTCTCGTAAGCAACGACTATTAGTACAAAGTGCATGTTTACGCATCGCTTGTTTTAAAAGTCGCTGCTTGTTTGGTTTACTTTTGGCCAGTCACTCTCCAACAGAGCATTTTGGCACTCCGACACCAACTGCTCCCTCCCTTAGTAGGTAACAGACATTACCATTTACAATGCCAATAACTCTAACTTAAAAAAATGCGAGACCTATTGCATTTCCAATGCTTGTTATATTTGTTTTCTTATCTGCATCGTTTTTCCATTATCGTATACCCTGATAGACCAACTTTCACATGAATGGTATATGCATACCGTGGGGCATAAAGTGTATGAAAGGGCATCAACGTTCCCAAGCGAAACATTTAATAGGAAACATTTTTTATTTGAAGAAAAATAGTAAAAATACAGCACAAATTTCTTAAGCGCAGGCCTTAATTGTTGTAACCACTTTGTGTACACTCTCGCTCTCTCTTTCTACAACGTGTGGTTTACATAGACGAGGGATGAACATGTTTGTGAATTAGCCAAAAAACTTGCAAACTCAAAACCTATTGTCATAGTTTACATCCTTTTGTGACAGCTTGTGAGGTATTGATCATGTGTCTTCAGGGGTTTTCACCTGTATCACGTAGATGTTTCAATGTTAACCTGCTCTGATTCCAATTATGTTGTGATTCAGGCTGGCACTGCCAAACTCATGTGCCCCTCTTCGTAAGAATAGAAGTAGCCATCTGGAGATTGGGCGACCAGTTGCCATACGGATTGAGTGGCGGAAGGGCGGCCTCTGCCGGTCCAGTGTGGCCGGACCACTACAAATCTAGAATTTGCTGATTGGTCTGCAGGTTTTTTTCCCTTGAAGTGACTCCCACCTTCTGGGTGGTACCGCTTCAGTGAAAAAGCACAAATCAGTGACGGCAGGCCCACCACGGCATGGCAAACCTATTAGAAACTTTGTTTTTTTTCTGATAACAGACCACCTTTGAAAAAAATAAAACACAGTTCCCACAAAACTGGGAGTTTTCTCCCATGGTGTGAAGAACATTTGTGCACTGTTCCTGCCTGGGACTGGCACGGATTACATTGCAGAACTAAAGAGGAACAAGCATTGGCATAGCCAATAGGTCTCGCCTTTGGGACCTTATAAGTATTTAACCATGCAGCACATTATCCCCCACTGGCATGTTCATACGCTCTCAACATCTTCGGATTGTCGTACAATTTTTTTTTTTTTTAAAGTTGATATTAAACGAGGAAATGTTAAAAGGTTTAACTATTGCCACAGAACATATATGAACACGGTTTGACCCTCTCAAGGACACACTCTGCACAATTAGCAGTGTGTCTCACAACTATTATACCATGGGTAAGGGGAGCGCAGGCCGCAACTGGTACAGCAGAACTAACTTAAAGCCCGATAAATAGCCTCTCAAATCAGTCTTGTATTCACAAACAGTAGGACCTCAACAGCATGTGCATATCTTTCAGAAAATGCAGTCCTTCAACTATGTATGTATATGGTGAATGCACGTATGATATGTATTGCAAACACCTAGTGAAAAGGCACCGCAGCACTGCACAGGGTAAAAAAACAAGCATAAAGTCAGCACGCGATAGGAGATAGTGAAGCAGCATATGGTTGCTGAACACAAGCAGAGCCGGCCCACTTAGCACAGTGGAGTTAAATTACCGGTTATGTGACGTTACAACACATGCCATTACCCCGCATGCCGTTGCAACGCCAAACTTTACCCCGACTTGCTGTCGGGGGAGCGCTGGAAGTTGGAATAGATTAATTTTCTATTCCAACTCCAGTGTGTGCAACAGTAGGGAAGGTGTTGGAGTTAAATCCAACACCTTCCACCCACTACTACACACCTTTTTCGTTGCAACAGCATGCGGGGTAAATGCATGCGTTGTAACGTTTGCGGTGTAAAGGCTGTTTCCCTAAATTACCTGCTAGAGGTCTACCTTTGTCAAGCAAGTTACAGCAGGGGTTTCTCTGGTGGTTAATGTACCGCTGTTATAGCTCAGTGAGTTATGCACATGCATTAAAGAGCTGCACATAACCTGCAAGGCATACACTTGTTACCTTGTAGGTTTTTTCTCAAGATCTCATTATAGTAATGCTGCTCAAATGTATTCATTTGGGTAGCTATTAACACTTACCATTCATTAAAATGCTTTAACTTTTTAAAGATGCCAATGCTGTGAGAATGCAATGTAGTAAATTGCCACAAAACCATTTAAACACACTACGGGACCCGAGAGGCATGGCCAAGATGGCGGAGTGAGCGGACGTGTCCTGCTCGAGCTCCGCTCCCGCCAGGCCCATAGCTCACTTTACAGCACCCACAGCACCCGGATCCCCTACCGGAGGCTGAGGGACTTCGATGCGCTCCAGTCCGGGAGCTAAGGACGACTTACCGGTCGCCAGTGAGAAGCCGGGCGACCGCCAGCTTTCCTGCGACCTCCGTGCCACGCGGCGGTGAGAGGCGGGGGCCGTTGCGGGGGCTGACCAGGCGTCTACAGGGGCCGTGGTGGCACGCTGACCCTATCCACAAGCTCGAGGGGCCCTCCACGGGAGCACGGAGCTTGGCGCAGTCTTCGGCTTGCGGACGCACTGTGGCCAGCTTCTGGGCCTGTAAGGCGGCCCGCGACGAGACACAGAATCGTGGAGGAAGATCCGCTAGGTTCCCTGCTGCCTGGGGTGCCGGGACGCTAGAGGCGCAACACCCGGAAGGAGCCCAGTGGAGAGGAGGGCATCCATCAGCCCCGTCTAACACTGATCCCCGAGGAGAATGCTCAGCCCGGGCGCGGCCTCTCTGTCGTGGGGAGAGTGCCGGGAGGCCTAATCCGAGGAGGAGCCGGGCGACCACGGGACAGAGGCGCGCACTGCTCTTCCGGTGAGCCACCAATAGGTGCACAGGCCGGTGGAGCGAGCAACCCGCAGCGGAGTGTCTGCGGCCCCCCACCGTGCACCTGACACCGCGTCTGGGGTGGTGCGGCCCCCTGACACCTTGAAGCCCACGGAGATGGCCTGGGCTGGGCAGAGGTGTGGCTGGTGAAGCAGTGGAGGTGCCAAGATCTCTTTCCCCTTGCTGGGTATCTTAAGTGCGGTGCACAAGCACATGAGGCCTGAGTTGCCGAGCTGGACCGGAAGTCACTGACCCCCAACAACGCTCCTGTGTGACTGGAGTCTAGACGCACCCCGGGCTGCAGCGAGGCGGATCTATTGGGTGCATTGTCGCCCCACGGAATTTGATCCCGGCCGTACCGGGACGTGGGCAGTCCCCGGGGGCAGCATAAGGGCTGTTGACTGCTGTTGGCACTTGGCGAGAGGGGCCACCGGGGCCTGGCCCTGTTGCAGCACACCGACAGTGCAGTTAGTGGAGAGTCTGAACGCAGGCGATAGCGCTTAAAGGAGCAGGTGCGCTTGCTCGCCTGCCTGGAGGCCGTCCGGAGACCGTGCATTCCTTCTCCTCGACGCAACTTCCCTCTATGGGCGGGACGGCTTTGGGACTCCACTATGACGACGACTAAGGGCAAAAAAGACCGGTCTGTTCGGGATCTTCTTATGAAATCGGCAGGGGACTCTCAAGGAGCCGGCTCGGTCTCAACTGGGGATGGCTCAGAAGGAGCGGTCACGTGGGAATTTCTGGCCATCAAGACGGACCTACAGGCGGTCCTCCCGGAGGTACAGAGAGATGTGGATGCAGTCGGAGAACGAGTGGCCGCTCTGGAGGATTCGTCAACTTCCAGGGACGAAGAGATCGCTGCACTCCAACAAGAAATCCTACGGCTGCGGGATCAGCAACTGGACCTCCAGTCGCACTCCGAAGACCTGGAGAATAGGTCGAGGCGGAACAAAGTTTGCATACGGGCAGTCCCAACTGGAGCAGAAGGGGAAGATCTGTAAGGATATGTCCAAGACCTCTTCCGGGCAGTTCTGAGTGCCACGGCGGAATCCTCAGTTAAGGTCGACCGATGTCACCGAGTAGGCCTTCCCCCCCCCCGTCCACCAAATTGCCCTCCTGCAGACATTCTGGTGTGCGTGCACGATTTCAAGGTGAAAGAGGAGAACCTCAAGCCGGCCCGTTCCTGTCAACCTCTACGTTTTCGTGAGCACACACCACAACTATTCCAAGATTTGGCTGCTAGCACCCTTCAAAAGAGAAGAGACTTCCGCCCAGTGACTAGCCACCTCTGATCGCTGAGCATATCCTATTCCTGGGGGCACCCGTTTCGTCTCATTTTCCGTCTCGACGGGAAGCTACACCAAGTACACTCCATGTCCGAGGCCTGTAAGGTGTTGAACTTGAATCTCGACGACCTGACCACCCAGCCTGATGCCTCGGGGCCAGGGATGCCCGGGCCCTCAAGACGTGGCGGCCGGGGCCTTGATTGCCTTCGCCCTGACCTGGCTACGATGATCAAAGATCGCTCAGCAGTTCTCCGTACCCTCGCTGGTGCAGAGGGGGACTCTCTGGACTCTAATGACTGAGGGTAACGTAAGAGTGGGGTCGTTTTCTCTTTCCTGGGCCCGGCGGGGGAGTTTTTCTCTCCACTGAATGGGACGGTCCCTCACTCTTCTGACAGTCTCAACTTTTTCCGGGCCCTCTGTTGAGATGGACTTTGTGTGCTTGCCCTTGCTGTTGGTTTATTGTTTTAAGGTTTGTATTGTTATTGGGTGGGGGGGTCCTCTCTCCGGTGAGCTTTTTACTTGTGGCCCTTCTGGTTGGGCCCGTCCAGTTACACTTGCCTGTGTGGTCCCTTCCATGGTCTGTGCCCCTGTATCGGCTTCATAGCGTTAGACATATAACCCCGTGGTTCCTTCCAACCTGATGGAAGTTAAGGTAGTCAGCTATAATGTCCGAGGCCTTAACAATCCTACCAAGCGGAGGGCAGTCCTCTCCTTACTCGAGCATTCGGAGGGGGATATATGTCTACTTCAAGAAACCCACCTGCTTCACAAAGATACACACCGTATGCAACACACGGGGTTCCCCTTGCAGATATGGTCCTCGGGGAAGAGTAAGAAGGGCGGGGTGGCCATCTTGTTCTCCAAACGCTTTAGAGGTTCCATAGTAGGCTCTGTGGCAGAGATTAAGGGGCGCCTTTTAGCGCTGAGGCTACAAACCGGCACCTCCAACCTCACAATAGCCTCAATCTATTCCCCAAACGAACATCAGGAGAAGTTCCTGACTGAGGCCCTGGCCGAGGTTCTCCACACGCCCGACTCCTTGGTGGTGGTGGGTGGCGATTTAAATTTGGTTATGGTCGCAGGGACGGACCGGTCTAGCCCAAGGACAGGTGGGGCAGGAGCTTTGTCAGGAAGTGGTAAGGAGTGGTTGGAGGATTGTGGGATCATGGACGCATGGCGCAGCCTCCACCCCAGTGATAGAGACTATACCCATTACTCGGCAGCCCATAAGTCCTACGCCAGATTGGATCTGTTAGACCTGGGATCCCTGGTTGGCTGAGGTAGGTACCTTAGGCCAAATAGGGACCCGCGTTTCCACATCAGGGAAAGGAAGGTCACCTTCTGAGATAGCCCCCGCTCACCCCCTTGGTAGCTTGGCACGAGCAGCCAGGCTTATCTTCAAGGCAGATGTGTAAAGTATTTGCAACCACGCTCACAGCAACCCAATGATGACACCACAAATAGACTCCACACGAGTTTTATAAAAACGAGTATAAATTTTATATAAAAAGATATACGATAAGACCACACAATATAAATCCAACATATGAGTATGTGTAATAGTTCTCCTGGCTGGTTGCTAGGCCAGCCAGCCCTTGTAAGTTCTGACGATATTAATGAGCACTTCTAAACCTTCCACTGTAATCCTAATACCATGTTATGCAGTTCGTAATGCTAGAATCAGGCACTTGTGCAATGTAAAAATAATGCAATGCGTAACGCGACAATCAGGCACTTTGCAATGTAAGAATAATGCAATGCATAATACAACCACCAGGTACGTCGTTATGCAGAAATAAGGCAATGCGTAATACACTAATCAGGTAGTTCGTTATGCAGGAATAATGCAATGGGTAATACGCTAATCAGGTAGTTCGTTATGCAGAAACAATGCAATGCGTCATACGACAATCAGGTAGTTCGTTATGCAGAAATGATGCAATGTGTAATACGACAATCAGGTAGTTCGTTATGCAGAAATAAGATAATGCGTAATACACTCCGACACCGATCACGGTGCCTTAGGCGGTCTCTCCGCCACTCCTTCTGACTCGCAGTCAGCCTCTGTCAACAGTTGCCCCAACACGGGTACTGTGTAACAAAAAGTGCAGCTCCGCACTCTGGCCCCGGTACTGCCACTCCTTTGGCAATACGGGCCGCGATACGAGCCGAAGCAGAGGCTCGCGCTGCTAAAATGAGAGAGAGGCCAAGAGCGTCTCCCTCCGAGCCCGCACCCCGCCCCAGGCGTCGACACACGTTATCTGGGGGGCGCGAACCCACTCTCCTCTCCTCTATCAGCGACTTGGGCCTCAGATGCAATCTTTGTGAATGGGCAACGCCGGGGTCGGGCCGGCGGCTCAGCTCCTCCGAGGCTGCCGGTCCGGGCCGCTACTGCTACGAAGATCTCAGGCTGCCACAGGGCACACGCACACAGCGTCGCTGAGTCTACCTTGAGCTTCGGGTGCACGATCACCGGGCACTCCACACGAAGGTCTCAGGCTGCACGAAGAACACGCGCACAGCGTCACTGAGACTCACTTTAACTCCGGGTGCACGTTAACAAGGCAATCCTCACGAAGGTCTCACGCTGCACAAAGCACATGCACACAACGTCGATGAGACTCACTTGGACTCCGGGTGCACGATAACAAGGCAATCCTCACGAAGGTCTCACGCTGCACAAAGCACACGCACACAGCGTCAATGAGACTCACTTGGATTCCGGTTGTGCACGATAACAAGGCAATCCTCACGAAGGTCTCACGCTGCACAAAGCACACGCACACAGCGTCAATGAGACTCACTTGGATTCCGGTGCACACGATAACTGGACAATCCTCACAAAGGGTTCAGGCTGCAAAAAGCACACGCACACAGCGTCGCTGATCCTCGCTTGGACTCCAGGTGCCCACGATCACAGGGCACTTCTTACGAGGGTCTCAGGCTGCAACAAGCACACGCACACAGCGTCGCTGAGACTCTCCTGGAAATGTTTGTGTTCCTGAGTTTCCGCAACAGGGAGCCAGCTCACCTCGGGCCCTTGGGGATAAGTTACATCAGGACACAGCACAGCAAAGTCCTTTCAAGCAGGGGGACACAGCACACAGCAAAGTCCCTTTAGCCTTTCCTTGGTTAAAACAGCAAACTGCAGGCCAGCCCCAGAACACACAGCAAGGGTCAGTCCTATCCTTCAGTCTCTTCAGTTGTTTCTTCCTTGGCAAAGGTTCCTCTTGACCACGAAGTAGCTCCAGTCTTGTTCAATCTTGATCAAGCCATTCTCCAAAGTTCAGGGGCTTCAGCTCTCCTAGTTATACCCCTCAATGGCTTTGAAGCCTTTGTGTTCAGGGGGCACTGACCCCTGTTCAAACCAGTTCTGGGTGCCTCCCTGCCAGTGACACCTTTATTCCTCTAATAGTGGGGGTCTGGATCCTCAATCACTCAGCAGGGGCCGGAGCCATTGGTTTATGGCTGCAGCCCAGGCCTCTTCACCTCTAGGGGCTACTCCTCCCCCTAAACTCCAGATGCAGGTCAGCCTGTTGCTGTCTCACCTCCTCCCCTGGGTCAAGACATTCCCCAGATCCTATCACTTTGAAATCCAGACAGTCAATCCACAACCAGGCAGAGACACACAGAAATGTTAGAGCACAAAAACCCAGCCACTTCTAAAAGAGTGGCTTCTAAACACACAATGCAAAAACCACCTTCATAAAAAGATGTGTTATTACACTGAGTTCAGGCATACTAAACGTCACCTCTCCATCTTAAACCTTTGGGAAGATAGGCTGGAAAACACATTACACAGCCTCCCCATTCTGTCCTATGGGCAAGATGGCCTTACAACAGTGAAAAACGAAATGGAGATTATTTCACTGTCAGGACATGGTACACACCTTAGTACATGTCCTACCTTTCACATACACTGCACCCTGCCCAGGGTGTACCTTGGACCTACCATATGGGTGTCTGATGTGCATAGAAAGGGAAGGGTAAGGTCTGGCAAGTGGGTGCACTTGTCAGAATAACATGGCAGTTTAACAAACTGCGCGCAGGCACTGCAATGGCAGGCCTGAGTTCCCTTTTCAAAGCTACTAGTGCTGCAGGCCCACTAGTAGCATTTGCATTACCAGCCCTGGCACACATAGTGCACTTTACTAGGGACTTTACTAGTAAGGCAAACATACCAATCATGGACAACCAATTACCATTACACTTTATACAGGGAGCACATGCACTTTGACACTGTTTAGCAGTGGCAAAGTGTCCAAAGCATCTAAGTTGGCAAAACCATGTCAGAAAAAGGTCTAGGGGAAAAGCAAAAAGTTTAGGGAACTTTAGCCAAAAGGGCCAAGTCCCACAGGATCACTTTCTTGTCACCCAGGCCGCGTGGGCATGCACCCAGGCATCCACCATTGAAGCCCGGTCTCTTTCAGACCACACACACATAACGTTGACTCTACGTCTGCCTCCCTTGCATTCTGTCCCCTCACACTAGCGCCTGAGGGACTCCCTATTGTGGTCCCCACAAGTGGTTGAAGACCTTCGGCGTACATTGACAGATTACATAGCACTTAACGATGATGGCTCCACGGCCTTAGCCTCCGTCTGGTTTTGAGAGGGGCCCTGATCGCTTAAGCGGCTTATGATAATAAAACCCGACAAGCCAAACGAGAGGAACTAGAATCTAAAGTTAGAGAACTCGAGGCAATTCACAAGCGCATGGGCGCCCTCCGGGTCTGGCGCCAGTTGGAGAAAGAGCGGCTCCTGTTGAAGCGTTTGGACCTGGACAGGGCTGAATACGCAGTGATCCGGTTGAAGCATAAATAGTTTGTAGGATCCAACAAGGGGGGTCGTATGTTAGCACACTGCTTCGCAGTAAACGACAGGCCCAGGCAGTAAAGGCAGTGCAAGGGGATCGGGGTTCTGAGATTACGGACGATTCGGGCATTGCGGCGGCTTTTCGGACCTTTTATGCGGATCTCTACTCCGCTGAGTCCCCAACCCTTGCGGACCCCCGTGATTATGTCAACGGGGCCGCGGTCACCCCTCTTCCGTCCAACGAAGCGGATGGTCTGGAGGCTCCTATACGGATCGAAGAGGTGATATCTGCTATCGCCCGTCTGAAGCCCCTGAAGGCGCCGGGTCCGGACGGTGTCAGCACGCTTTTTTATAAGACCTTTCTGCGCGGAGTTGGCCCCTCTGCTCACTCGATTGTTTAACTCATTTGCAGATACGGGCACTCTCACGGCTTCAATGTTACAGGCGACTATTTCGGTCATTCCCAAACCAGGGAAAGACCCTGTGTTTTGCAGCTTATACCGACCGATTTCCTTGCTAAATATCAATGCGAAGCTGTTCTCTAGCATTCTGGCCCATAGGCTGAACCCTTTGATGCCCGGTTTGATTGACCCGGATCAGTTGGGCTTTATTCCAAACAGACAATGTGGGGACAACACTAAGCGGATTTGTCACCTGATCGACAAGGTGCAACGCTCCAAAGAAGAGGCGCTGCTGCTGGCAGTTGACGCCAAAAAGGCATTCGACCGCGTGCACTGGCCGTACTTGTTTGCCACTCTGGAGCGCTTTGGTTTGGGCGTGAAGTTCCGCAAATGGGTGGCAAGCATTTACAGCGCTCCAACTGCTGCAGTCAGGGTAAATGGGATACTTTCGAGCGACTTTGCAGTGGGGAGAGGCACCAGGCAGGGCTGCCCCTTCTCCCCCCTGCTCTTCGCTCTATATATGGAGCCCTTCGCTCAGAAGCTCCGGGACAATCCGCACGCGCAGGGCGTCCCCTTTGGTGTTGAACGCCTAGCGTTTATGCTGATGATGTCATTTTTTCGGTGGCACAACCCTTGACTTTCTTACCGGCCATTGTGGAAGACCTGAATGCCTTTGGTCGGGTCTCGGGATTTAAAACGAACCTACAGAAATCACAGGTGCTGAATCTCACCGGAACGCAAACACCAGTGGACACCCTGCGCGTCCAATTTGACTTCGACTGGGTGACGGATGGCATAACATACCTGGGGCTGGTCCTTCATAAGAGTCTCGGTAAGACAGCGGAAGTAAATTATTCTGCTTTATTCTCTCGCATCCGTAAGGATCTCGCTCAGTGGCAACATCTGCCTCTATCTTGGCTTGGGAGACTAGCCGCGGTCAAAATGAATGTCCTACCGCGGGCCCTATACATTTTCCAAACCCTCCCCTTATTGCCTCCATCGAATACGCTCTTGAGCATGCAAAAAGAGATTGAGCGTTTCGTTTGGGGTACGGTCTCCCCCAGGTTGCAGAAGTCTCTGTTGCAACGCCCTAAAAAAGAAGGTGGCCTTGCATTGCCAAATATCACTCGATATTTTCAAGCCTCACTGTTGCGCTACCTAGTGGAATGGAACCGTCCAATGACGGAGAAACACTGGGTATTTATGGATCAGACGGTGGCTGGCCATCACATCTGGAGAGAAGCTTGGCTATCTAGGCCATCTCGTTCCTGGGGACTATACTCATCGCCGGTCACGCTACCCACCATGTTAGTATGGGATAGAGTGTCCAGGCAGGCAAATCTCACAACGTTCCCTTCGCCTATGTCTCCCATTTTTTCGAACCCCGATTTCCCTCCCGGGAAGGATAAGGGGGTGGGATCACGGTGGTTAGCGGGCGGTTGCAAGCGCTTAGGGCATTTGTTTGATCTCCAGGGCCATATTCCCTTTGAGCAGCTCCGGGCAGACTATGGCCTCGCCGACACAGACCACTTCCTTCATGTGCAAATGCTGCACTGGGTGACTGGCCCTTTAATACGTCCCTTGGTCAGCAGACCAATGCTCCCGTTTGAAAAATGGCTTTTTTTGAAAAAAGACGATCACAAACTTATCTCGGAAATATACACGTTTCTCTCCCAAGGTGCTAGTGGGGCTCGGACAGTCGGACAGAGGCGATGGGAGGCGGAAATCGGTCGAACCCTGTCAGGCAAGGAATGGGAGGATATTTTTTATAGGACCCACCACACCGCACACTCCATGGACCACACAGAAACTGCATTTAAAATTGTATCCTACTGGTATTACACCCCGGCTCGTTTAACTAAATGGAACTCACAGTGCGATGGTCTCTGTTGGCGAAGCTGTGGGAGTCCAGGTACCCTCCTTCATTTGATGTGGAACTGCCCGAAGCTCACGAGATACTGGGATAAGATTCTCGATGAGATCGATAAAGCTTTTGACACTACCATCCCCAGATTCCCTGCATACACTATCTTAGGGTTGCCCAATGCCCTGACTTTCCCCTTACGCTCTACCAAAGGCAGGCAGATTGCCCTGGCGCTGAATGCCGCTCACCGGGTGCTTTTATCTGGTTGGAAAACGGACAGGATCCCGGATCACACGCAATGGCTTCACCAGCTGTGGTCCCTTTTGGGCATGGGAAGACTGTCCATGGCCACCCTAGGGGACAAATCCGAATACGCCAAGATATGGGCCCCCTTTATTTCTATCCTATTCACAGAGTTTCGGGAACTGACTTGCCCTGCTTACCTATGGATTCTGAAACTGATTCCCGAAAATTAGGGGGTGGTTAGTACATGAAAGCCTCTGTAGGGTTCCCAGGGCCATATGCTGTTAGTAACTGTCACACCGGACCACAACCATTCGCATAAGTGTACTCACTGGCTCACCTGGGGTGGGGAGGGGGTTTCTGGTCCTTTAATTTTGGACCTGTTAAAGTTCCTTTTTTGTGGTTTTTACTTTCCTTAAAAAGCAGACCTTAACGCCCCGGGCTTGCTATAGCGAGTCTTTGGCTCATCGGGCACTCGCATGCTCAGCATGCTGCAGTCCATCTCTAATATTCAAATTCCATGGAACCTGGATCCCTTAATGTTTCTTCCTGTTAAACGCGGCCGGCCCATGATGGGTTGTAGGCGGCATGCTGTGTAATCTATCTATACAGGTAGCTTGTAATCCATTGGCTCCTATCTGCCTTCATGACTTCTATGCAGCCGGCCCGCTGGGTTGTAGGCAACGATGCATTGTATTATTATGCTGTGTGTTCTGCTAATAAAAACTGATTTAATTCTAAACACACTACGGATAAATGGTCCATGCATAAAAGGCACAGATACAGTTGTTGTCTCTTGGTATACAACGGCTCCCACTCTTGTCGGACAAAGGGAGTTGCTGGTTGCCCTTTAGCTGCGTCAAACCGCGCTGCTGAAAAAACCTGGGGTTTACTCTGATGGCCTGGAGGTATTTCAGCATGCATCCCGGTGTTTGCACGCTGCACCAGGGCACAGTAAGATGCACACGGGATCGACCTAGATCAGTCTTAAATAAGTGCTGGATCCAAGCACTACTAACAAGGCATTTTCAGCCTGTGAATAAGTGTGCAAGCTAGGATCATCACTTTCCGGATTTCCCCAGACAGTAAAGTTTTTTTAAATAATGCCTCACATCCCGATATTAAAGGGTCGGCTGAGTGCACAGGGTTCAGTGTTGTGCATGCTCAAATTTTTACCGCCCCACCCTTTCTCCCACCTTTAATATACAAGTGCCATTTACTCTTGCTACGGTTTTATTTTTAACTTAGGTAGTGTAGCTTCAATAGCAACACCAACCTTTGACTGAGTAGCCGCACCATTAGTTACTACCAGTGAAGCAATGCTGCGTGGGCGATGCCAGCACCAATTACCAATGCACAACAGGATATACGGGAGTACTAAGAATGCATAATCTAGGTTTAATAATAAATGTATACCGGGTGCTGATGTCCCATGCATTAGGGTGTTTTGCACCCATGTATATCATGGATCCAAATGCCCAGAGCCCACAAGCCTATTCTAAACAGGTTTTATAACATCAGCACCCATGGCTTACCTTAAACAAAAAAGTTGTGGATGGAGTGCCCACACATTGGACTTCCCCAAAGCCTTCGAGTACGTACTGTAACATATTCCCGTGACTGATGAGGGGCCCGAGCAGCACCTTACATTTGGATTGAAAGCGGCTCCGCGCAGAAATGAAGAAAAGTACACAGCCATGCTGTGTAATAAGCGGAAGCGTGTTGGGGGAAAGCACAATATCGTGCGAGAAAGAGGACAGGAAAGGAGCTTAAAGCAGCACCTTACGTTTGAACTGAAAGCTGTGCAACGTAGAAATGAGGAAAAAAGTGGCGCCGCGTAGGAATGAAGAAAGGCACACAGTCATGCTGTGTTATAAGCGGCGCCGCAAAGAAATGAAGAAAGGCACACAGCCATGCTATGTTATAAGCGCTGCTGCGCAGAAATGAAGAAAAGCACACAGCCATGCTGTGTAATAAGCGGAAGCGTGCTGGGGGAAAGCACAGGGAGATTAAGGGAGCTAGGTCTGTAAGCAGCAGGGAGATGGCAGAAAGAACAAGCATTAAAAATGCAATAGGTCTCGCCTTTCATTAAGTTAAAGCCATTTGCTTTGCTATACAATACCATTAGCAAAGCAAATGGCTTTAACTTAATCAAAGGCGAGACCTATTGCATTTTCAATGCTTGTTTTTCCTTTCTTTTTCGTTACTGATCCAAGTTGTGGAAAGAAAAAAAAACCACGCAAACGTTTTTGTTTTTATTCAAAGCAAGCGGGGGGTGGGGGATCGGGACACAAGCAACAGGGGACCTAGAAGCAACACGAAGGAAGACGGGGAAAATGGAAGCAACGCGGGGAGGGTGGGAGGTGGACGTAAGCAACACAGAGGAGAGTAGGACTGTAGGTGAAACGAACACAGATATGGAGAATCAAAATGCGGGTTAAGGGAAACAACACAGAATGCGTGGAAAGGTAATGGGGAGAAGCACGAGGGAGAGCAACAGGCAGGAAGACGCACTTAGGCAACAAAGAGCAACACAAGTGCATAGGGAGAAAAGTACACGAGGGAGACTGCTTGAGGACACAGGCACTTCATGAAGTGCTTAACACACAAGAAAAAATTGTGCTTGAAAAGCAAGCAGTTTAACCCACCGTCTCACGATCAAAAAAAACATTCAGTTAAACAGTAAGCAAGTAACAAAATGCAGCCCACACGCAAGACACCGCGCCTCAAGCGTATACTAACAAGATAGCGTATAATAAAGAAAATGCATCACACACGCAAGACACCGCGCCTGAAGACACGCAAGACGCATGCAATAATAAAGAAAAAAAGTGCCAAAAGTAAATATTAAACCCACCGTCTCACGCCGCCAGTAAAACATCCAATCCCGGTGGGTGGGGCCTAAAGAGGACAGGGTGGCAACCAGGAGGGACTAAAAACCCTCCAGTCCAATCAATGAACTCTGTTCGGCATAATGAATGATGACAAACGACGCACGCCAATCAAAATTACGGGCGGAGCAGAGACACGACTTCTGGAACCGTATTGATTCCAAGAAGCCCTCGCATGGCGAGAGCAGCGCATGCGCGCTGCTAACGCCAGGCGAGACCTAAAAAGTAGTGCACTAACTCAAAACAGGTGGCCACTAGTGAAAGGATCAATGTAGCACAGGCGGTCGCCAGGGCATGAACCAAACGGACACAAGAGAGGCCAAATGAACACTGTTCACCAATAAAATCAATGGAATTTCTGAAGCTAGACCAAGCATCCAATCAAAAAGTGGTGGGTGTGTTCAAGCCCCACATAGGGAATACATCATGCCTCGCAGAGCAGCGCATGCACGCTGCCTCCAGGCTCGACCTAAAAAGGCAGATGGCCGCAGTGTTAGAGATAATACCCTAGAGACTGTGAAGCCAGTCTAACACCGTTTGTAAATGATGTCTTCATATCCCCAATCTCAAGTCTCTTGCAGATGAAGTGTGGTGAATGAATGGCACAATGCATATAACTGAGTGAATGATTTAAAATTCTTTCTGAAAACACAATAACTATGGAATTAAAAGTGAATCTACCTAAAAGAAAATTATTCCATCATCAGGTTGCTTGGAAAGATACGTGTATTTCCCCTTTTAGACCAACTAAAGAAATTTAGTTTATACATGGCTAAAAGGGTAACTAATTTGCTACCTCTTTGCTCAGTGGGTTTAGTACCAGAATAAAGTCATTCAAATATCGACCTGCCAAAATATCATAGCCATAATATTGTCTACTAGAATATTGTGAAGATAAGAATATAGCTAAGTATAGGTTTACTATAGTTCACTCGCAACCAATGTACCTTGACCTCTCTCTCTCAATATATATATATATATATATATATATATATATATATATATATATATATACACACATATCTCTCTCCCTATCTCTCTCTCTCTATATATATATATTTGGTGGAGGGATGAAGTCCACTTTACTCCTGAGGGACCTTGTGGGTGCAGATGCCCTCCTGGTTCCTCCTGTAAGTCCTACACAGCAGGACTCCTGAGTGCTGGTCGGAGACCCAGCCCCCTTTCTCCACCCTTCTGTAAACGTAACTACAACTTAAAAAACCATAGAAAATCAAAAAAAAAAAAACAAAGGTTACAGGAACGTTATACTTAGAAATTAGTATTTAAAAAACGTTAGACATTCACTGAAAAAACCAAAGGTTAGAAGAACATTATAATTAGGAATTAGCATTTAAAACATCTTGGAAACTCACAAAAAAAAACAAAGGTTACAGGGACGTTATAGTTAAGCTCAGGTTTCACTCGTACAAAACCAGTGAAATTCAGCAGTTATAGTTAGCTGAGCCAACTATAACGTGTGCCCTCGCAATGCACTGTTTATGACCTCACATATTACATCACTGATGACATGGTCAGTAACATCACTGATGACATCATTCAGTGACTATGACTGTTTTTAAACAGTTTATGAATGTTAAATATATATACCAAGGTGTATTGGTGAATCAGTGCGTGTATGAGTTCCTATATGAATGATTTAGTGGTTGCATGACTGAATGACTGACTGTATAGGTGAGTGATTACGTGTCTGAGTGAATAGATGGGTGAGTGACTGGTTGTGTGAATGTCTGTATCAGTGTGTTAGTTGGTGTGTAAGTTGCTGAGTGGGTGTGTGAGTGGGTACATGAGTAGTTGTATGGGTGTTTGATTGGTTGTCTGAGTACCTGTATGAGTGTCTAAGTGTCTGTGTGGGTGGGTGCGGGTGTGTGTGACTGCCTGAATGGATGAATGAGTGGGTGAGTCAGTTGCTGTAAGGGTTAGTGAGTGCATCTGTCAGGGGCTGTATGGGTGATTGAGTGTGTGTATGGTTGCGTCGTTGACTGAGTGCATGTGTCAGTGGTATATGGGTGAGTAATTGGGTATGAGAAAGGCTGTATAGGTCAGTAATGGGGTACGTGAGAGAGTGTATGGGTGTGTGAGTGAATGTGAGAGTGTCTGTATGGGTGAGTGTGTACTTGTATTAGTGACTGTATAGGTGAGTGAGTACATGTTAGTGTCTGTATGAGTAAGTAAGTGGGTGTGTGTTTAACTGTATGGGTAAGTGGCTGTGTGATTCACCGTATGCATGAGTGAGTAGGTGTGAGTGGCTGTATGAGTGGCTTTATGGGTGACTGAGTATATTTGTGTGTACACCTATGAATAAGTGAGTGGGTGTGTAAGTACTGGTATGGGTGTGTGAATAAGTTTGAGAATGGTTGTGTGGAAGTTAGAGTGGGTGTATGAAAGGTTATATGGGTGTGAGTGGGTGCATCAGTCATTCTGTGGATGTTGTCATCAGTGGTGTCATCAGTGATGTCATCAGTGATATCTCTGACCTTGTCATGAGTGATGCAATATGTGAGGTCATAAGCAGTGCATTGTGGGCGCAAGTTATAGTTAGCTCAGCTAACTATAACTGCTGAATTTCACGGGTTTTGTATGCGTGAAACCTGAGCCTAACTATAACGTCCCTGTAACCTTTGTTTTTTTTCAATGAATTTCTAAGGTTTTTTAAATGCTAATTCAGAACTATAACGTCCCTGTGACCGTTGTTTTTTTCAGTGAAGGGCTATGTTTTTTTTTAAGTAGTAATGGTGTTGGCAGAGTGGTGGACAAAGGGGGTGGGGCCTCTGACCAGCTCTCAGACATCCTGCTGTCTAGGAGGGCTTCTTGGCCCCAAGGTCCCTCAGCATCCAAGATGACTTAATTCTCCAACCAGTAGTGCACCAGTAGAACACTTTTTGAGAGTGGTGGAGACGACCTCTTAGCAGTCCCTCTGTGTGGGACTTACTGGAGGCAATAGGAGGGGTTGTTCGCCCCCAAGACCCTCAGCAGCCAAGGAAACTTCATCCCCCAACTAGTAGTGCACCAGGAGGCGTGTTTGCAGAGTGGTAGAGAAAGGGGGCAGGGCTACAAAGACCTCTCAGCCAGTGGCGTAACGAAACTTGAGGGGGCCCCCCTGCAAACTACATGGAGGGGGCCCCCCCTCCCATTCTCCGCGCCAGACAATAGCAATCTTGAGGCATTGCATTGCTTCATACACACTTTGACCCCAATTCCATCAGTCTCTCTCTCTCTCTCTGTCAGTCTCTCTGTCAGTCAGTGTCTCTCTCTCTGAGTCATTCAGTCTCTCTCAGTCATTCAGTCTCTCTCAGTCATTCAGTCTCTCTCAGTCAGTCAGTTTCTCTCAGTCAGTCAGTTTCTCTCTCAGTCAGTCTCTCTCTCAGTCAGTCAGTCTCTCTCAGTTAGTCAGTCTCTCTCTTTCTGTCAGTCTCTCTCTCAGTCAGTCAGTATCTCTCTCTCTGAGACACTCTCTCTCAGTCAGTCAGTCTCTCTCTCAGTCAGTCTCTCTCTCTGTCAGTCTCTCTCTGTCAGTCTCTCTCTCTGTCAGTCTCTCTCTCTGTCAGTCTCTCTCTCTCTCTGTCAGTATTTCTCTCTGTCAGTCTCGCTCTGTCAGTTTCTCTCTCTATCTTTCTCAGTCAGTCTCTCTCTCTGTGTCAGTCAGTCTCTCTCTCTGTCAGTCTCTCAGTCAGTCAGTCTCTCTCTCTCTGCCAGTCAGTCTCTGTCAGTCAGTCTCTGTCAGTCAGTCTCTCTCTCTCTGTCAGTCTCTCTCAATCAGTCAGTCTCTCTGTCAGTCTCTTTCTCTCTGTCTCTCTCTCTGTCAGTCTCTCTCTCTGTCAGTCAGTCTCTCTGTCAGTCAGTCTCTCTGTCAGTCAGTCTCTGTCAGTCAGTCAGTCTCTGTCAGTCAGTCAGTCTCAGTCAGTCAGTCTCTCTCTCAGTCAGTCTCCCTCTCAGTCAGTCAGTCAGTCTCTCTCTCTGTCAGTCAGTCTCTCTCTCTGTCAGTCAGTCTCTCTCTCTGTCAGTCAGTCTCTCTCTCAGTCAGTCTCTCTCTCTCTGTCAGTCTCTCTCTCTCTCAGTCTCTCTGTCAGTCTCTCAGTCTCTCTCGCAGTCTATCAGTCTCTCTCTGACAGTCTCTCTGTCAGTCTCTCTCTGTCAGTCTCTCTCTGTCAGTCTCTCTCTGTCAGTCAGTCAGTCAGTCTCTCTGTCAGTCAGTCTTTCTCTACCTCAGTCAGTCTCTCTCTCTCTCAATCTGTCTCTCTCTCTCTCTGTCAGTCTCTTTCTCTCTGTCTCTCTCTCTGTCAGTCTCTCTCTGTCAGACTCTCTCTGTCAGTCAGTCTCTCTCTCTACCTCAGTCAGTTAGTCTCTCTCTCTGTCAGTCTCTCTCTCTGTCAGTCTCTCTCTCTGTCAGTCTCTCAGTCAGTCAGTCTCTCTTGCAGTCAGTCAGTCTCTCTCTCTGTCAGTCTCTCTCTCTGTCAGTCTCTCTCAGTCAGTCAGTCTCTCTCTACCTCAGTCAGTCAGTCTCTCTCTCAATCTGTCTCTCTCTCTGTCAGTCAGTCAGTCTCTCAGTCAGTCTCTTAGTCAGTCAGTATCTCAGTCGCTCAGTCAGTCTCTCTTTCTACTCTCTCTCCACTCGCTCTCTCCTCTCTCTCTCCACTGGCTCTCCACTCTCTCTACTCTCTCCACTCTCTCTGTCTCCACTCTCTTTCTCTCTCCACTCTCTCTACGCTCTCTCTCTCCACTCTCTCTCTCCACTCTCTCTCTCCACTCTCTCTTTCTCTCTCTCCACTCTCTTTATTCGCTCTCTCTCTACTCTCTCCACTGTCTCTCTCCACTGTCTCTCTCTCTCCACTTTCTCTCTCTCTCCACTTTCTCTCTCTCTCCACTTTCTTTCTCTCTCCACTCTTTCTCTCTCCACTCTCTTTACGCTCTCTCTCTCTCCACTCTCTCTCCACCTCCACTCTCTCTCTCCACTCTCTCGCTCCACTCTCTCACTACGCTCTCTCCACTCTCTCTCTCTCCACGGTCTCCCTCTCCTCTCTCTCTCTCTCCACTCTTTCTCTCTACGCTCTCTCTCTCTCTACGCTCTCTCTCTCTCAAAGCTCTCTCTCAAAGCTCTGTCTCCACGCTCTCCCTCTCTCCACTCTCTCTCTCTCTCTCCAGTCTCTCTCTCCAGTCTCTCTCTCCAGTCTCTCTCTCTCTCCAGTCTCTCTCGCTCCAGTCTCTCTTGCCCTCCACTCTCTCCACTCTCTATCTCTCCTCCCCACTCTCTCTCCACTCTCTCTCAACTCTCTCTCCTCTCTCTCTCTCTCCACTCTCTCTCTCTCCTCTCCGCTCTCTCTCTCCACTCTCTCTCCGCTCTCTCTCCACTCTCTCTCCACTGTCTCTCTCTCCACTCTCTCTCTCGCCACTCTCTCTCTCCACTCTCTCTCTCTCCACTCTCCCTCTCCTCTCTCTCTCCACTCTCTCCCTCTCCTCTCTCTCTCCACTCTCTCTCCACTCTCTCTCTCTACGCTCTCTCCACTCTCTCTCTCCACTCTCTCTCCACTGTCTCTCTCTCCACTCTCTCTCCACTGTCTCTCTCTCTCTCCACTGTCTCTCTCTCCACTCTCTCTCTCTACGCTCTCTCTCTCCACTCTCTCTCTCTCTCCCCACTGTCTCTCTCTACGCTCTCTCTCTACTCTCTCTCTGTCTCTCTCCACTGTCTCTCTCTCTCCACTGTCTCTCACTACGCTCTCTCTCTCCACTCTCTCTCTACGCTCTCTCTCCACTCTCTCTCTCTACGCTCTCTCTCCACTCTCTCTCTACGCTCTCTCTCCACTCTCTCTCTACGCTCTCTCTCTCTACGCTCTCTCTCCACTCTCTCTCTACGCTCTCTCTCTCTCTCGCTCTCCACTCTCTCTCTCTACGCTCTCTCTCTCCACTGTCTCTCTCTCTCCACTGTCTCTCTCTACGCTCTCTCTCTCTACACTCTCTCTCTCCACTCTCTCTCTCTCTCCACTCTCTCTCCACTCTCTCTCTACGCTCTCTCCACTCTCTCCTCTCTCTCTCCACTCTCTCTCTCTCCACTCTCTCTCTCTCCACTCTCTCTCTCTCCACTCTCTCTACGCTCTCTCTCTCTCTACGCTCTCTCTCTCTCTGCACTCTCTCTACGCTCTCTCTCCACGCTCTCTCTCTCCACTGTCTCTCTCTCTCTCCACTGTCTCTCTCTACTCTCTCTCCACTCTCTCTCGCCACTCTCTCTCCACTCTCTCTCGCCACTCTCTCTCCACTCTCTCTCCACTCTCTCTCTCCACTCTCTCTCTCCACTCTCTCTCTCCACTCTCTCTCCACTCTCTCTCTACGCTCTCTCTCTCCACTGTCTCTCTCTCTCCACTCTCTCTCTACGCTCTCTCTCTCCACTCTCTCTCCACTGTCTCTCCACTGTCTCTCTCTCTCTCCACTCTCTCTCTCCACTCTCTCTCTCTCTCCACTCTCTCTCTCTACGCTCTCTCTCTCTACGCTCTCTTTCTACGCTCTCTCGCTCCACTCTCTCTCTCCGCTCTCTCTCTCCACTCTCTCTCCGCTCTCTCTCTCTCCGCTCTCTCGCTCCACTCTCTCTCTCTCTCCACTGTCTCTCTCTCTCCACTGTCTCTCTCTCTCTCCACTGTCTCTCTCTCTCCACTGTCTCTCTCTACGCTCTCTCTCTACTCTCTCTCTCTCTCCACTGTCTCTCTCCACTGTCTCTCTCTCCACTGTCTCTCTCTCCACTCTCTCTCTCCACTGTCTCTCTCTCTCTACGCTCTCTCTCTATGCTCTCTCTCTCTCCACTCTCTCTCTACGCTCTCTCTCTCTCCACTCTCTCTCTACGCTCTCTCTCTCTCCACTCTCTCTCTCTCTCTCTCTCTCCACTCTCTCACTACGCTCTCTCCACTCTCTCTCTCTCCACGGTCTCCCTCTCCTCTCTCTCTCTCTCTCCACTCTTTCTCTCTACGCTCTCTCTCTCTCTAAAAGCTCTCTCTCTCTACGCTCTCTCTCTCTCAAAGCTCTCTCTCTACGCTCTGTCTCCACGCTCTCCCTCTCTCCACTCTCTCTCTCTCCAGTCTCTCTCTCCAGTCTCTCTCTCTCCAGTCTCTCTCTCTCCAGTCTCTCTCTCTCCAGTCTCTCTCGCCCTCCACTCTCTCCACTCTCTATCTCTCCTCCCCACTCTCTCTCCACTCTCTCTCCACTCTCTCTCAACTCTCTCTCCTCTCTCTCTCTCCACTCTCTCTCTCCTCTCTCTCTCTCCGCTCTCTCTCCACTCTCTCTCTCCTCTCCGCTCTCTCTCTCCACTCTCTCTCCGCTCTCTCTCCACTCTCTCTCCACTGTCTCTCTCTCCACTGTCTCTCTCTCCACTCTCTCTCCACTCTCCCTCTCCTCTCTCTCTCCACTCTCTCCCTCTCCTCTCTCTCTCCACTCTCTCTCCACTCTCTCTACGCTCTCTCCACTCTCTCTCTCCACTCTCTCTCCACTGTCTCTCTCTCCACTCTCTCTCCACTGTCTCTCTCGCTCTCCACTGTCTCTCTCTCCACTCTCTCTCTCTACGCTCTCTCTCTCCACTCTCTCTCTCTCCCCACTGTCTCTCTCTACGCTCTCTCTCTACTCTCTCTCTCTCCACTGTCTCTCTCTCTCCACTGTCTCTCTCTACGCTCTCTCTCCACTCTCTCTCTACGCTCTCTCTCCACTCTCTCTCTCTACGCTCTCTCTCCACTCTCTCTCTACGCTCTCTCCACTCTCTCTCTACGCTCTCTCTCTCTCTCTCTCTCTCTCCACTCTCTCTCTCTACGCTCTCTCTCTCCACTGTCTCTCTCTCTCCACTCTCTCTCTCTACGCTCTCTCTCTCTACGCTCTCTCTCTCCACTCTCTCTCTCTCTCCACTCTCTCTCCACTCTCTCTCTACTCTCTCTCCACTCTTTCCTCTCTCTCTCCACTCTCTCTCTCTCCACTCTCTCTCTCTCCACTCTCTCTACGCTCTCTCTCTCTACGCTCTCTCTCTCTACGCTCTCTCTCTCTCTGCACTCTCTCTACGCTCTCTCTCTACGCTCTCTCTCCACGCTCTCTCTCTCCACTGTCTCTCTCTCTCCACTGTCTCTCTCTCTCCACTGTCTCTCTCTACTCTCTCTCCACTCTCTCTCGCCACTCTCTCTCCACTCTCTCTCCACTCTCTCTCTCCACTCTCTCTCTCCACTGTCTCTCTCTCTCCACTCTCTCTCTACGCTCTCTCTCCACTCTCTCTCCACTGTCTCTCTCTCTCTCCACTCTCTCTCTCCACTCTCTCTCTCTCTCCACTCTCTCTCTCTACGCTCTCTCTCTCTATGCTCTCTCTCTATGCTCTCTCTCTACGCTCTCTCTCTACGCTCTCTCGCTCCACTCTCTCTCTCCGCTCTCTCTCTCCACTCTCTCTCCGCTCTCTCTCTCTCCGCTCTCTCGCTCCACTCTCTCTCTCTCTCCACTGTCTCTCTCTCTCCACTGTCTCTCTCTCCACTGTCTCTCTCTACGCTCTCTCTCTACTCTCTCTCTCTCTCTCCACTGTCTCTCTCCACTGTCTCTCTCTCCACTCTCTCTCCACTGTCTCTCTCTCCACTCTCTCTCTCTCCACTCTCTCTCTCCACTGTCTCTCTCTCTCTACGCTCTCTCTCTCTCCACTCTCTCTCTACGCTCTCTCTCTCTCCACTCTCTCTCTCTCTCTCCACTCTCTCTCTACGCTCTCTCTCTCTCCACTCTCTCTCTCTCTCTCTCTCCACTCTCTCTCTACGCTCTCTCTCCACTCTCTCTCTCTCTCTCTCTCTACGCTGGATACCTGGACTGCACACTTTGATTATATGTTTTTCGTCTTAATATACAACAACAACAACAAAACAATGAGTTGTTAGCAAACCTGGAGAAACTTCGTTATTCCCCACAAAAATAGATTGGGTTGGCAGGCACCCTTCTCACCTGCTCCTGTCCACTCTTACCTCTTTGCTGCTGGCCCGCACCACCCCTGCCCAGAGCAGCAGCAGGCGGACGGTCCTTTGGCGGGACATCTCTGACAGGCAGGCAGGGTCCGGCCCTGCAGTAGGCAAAGGATGAATGCACAGCCTGCATGTCCCAGTGTCCCCAGCGACCCTGAGATTCACAATGCTCTCTCTGGGGGCCCCCACCCCCATCCTTTTTCCGGGCCTGGCGCGCTCTGACTGAAGAGAAACAATGTAACTTGTTACATTGTTTCTCTTCAGCCCTAGGTCAGCAGCGCGAGGAGCTCAGAGCAGGCTGCAGCTGCTTTAGAGCAAGAGACAAACAGCTTCTACCGATGAGCTGAGGGGGCCCCCTTCATGTACTGAAGACTGGGGGCCCCCCCGCACCGCGGGGGCTGCGGGGGTGTTTGTTACGCCCCTGCTCTCAGCAATCCCACAGTGTGGGACTTACTATCCTTTTCTTTTTAAATTTCTCAAAAAAGACTGCACTTATTTGCACCAAATAACAAAAAGCACATTCTGCATAACAACATTTACCTTCCTGCCAAATTTGTTGTAGTTCTGTCCAGCAGATCGGGCTATAGGTTAGACAGCTTGTTCCTATGGGAATTAAAATGGGAAAACACCATTTCTTTGAACCCCCTCTTTACCAGCTCCCACTGAACGGATCACCCCGAAACTTCCCTTGCACATATATCCTACCCCTCCTGTTACCTCCAGTAAGTCCCACACAGCGGGATTGCTAAGAGGTCTTCGGAGCCCACACACCCTTTTTCCACCACTCTTCAAACGCCCCTCCTGGTGCACTACTGGTGGGGGATGAAGTCCACTTTACTCCTGAGGGACCTTGTGGGCGAAGAAGCCCTCCTGGTTCCTCCTGTAAGTCCTACACAGCAGGATTCCTGCGTGCTGGTCGGAGGACCAGCCCTC
Source organism: Calotriton arnoldi (assembly GCA_963921515.1). Taxonomy (NCBI): domain Eukaryota; kingdom Metazoa; phylum Chordata; class Amphibia; order Caudata; family Salamandridae; genus Calotriton; species Calotriton arnoldi. The sequence continues at coordinate 415,336 of CAWUFW010013266.1, forward strand.
TTTCTCCACCACTCTGTAAACGTAACTACAACTTAAAAAACCATAGAAATTCAGTAAACAAAAACCAAAGGTTACAGGAACGTTATACCTAGGAATTAGTATTTAAAAAACCTTAGACATTCACTGAAAAAAACAAAGGTTAGAAGGACATTATATTTAGGAATTAGCATTTAAAAATCTTAGAAATTCACAGAAAAAAACAAAGGTTACAGGGACGTTATAGTTAGGCTCAGATTTCACTCATACGCACATTTGCACAATGCAGAGGGGTCTTACGTTTTTTTGCAGCTTTTAGATGATGAGGAGGTATGCTTCAGGGTATTGTATTTCTTGAAGTCAGCAGCTTATTGAAGAAAAACTGCGTGTGTAATTCCCTATTTTTGCTGTTTTGCTGTTTTAAATGCAGAGTTATTTTAGGCATGTAGATAATGGATTTCATCATATGTACTTTTATGTGGGTTGTATGACAGAGACATGCATGGCTAAACCACGGGTGCCTCTACTACGCTGCCTAAACCACAAATGCGTCTGATCAGCGCATTCCTTTGCCATGCATGCCTTTACCATGCAATTTCGTGGTAAAGGCATGACTGGTATAGGGATGTGTGGTAAAGATCACACCCTACCTTTAACAACTAACCCGACCCCCCTCTCCCGAGCCCAAAAAAGTACCCGGACCCCACCCTGAGCGCATAAAACTAATCCGACCCCCCGAACCCTAAAAACTTCTCCGACCCCCCCCCGAGTACTAAAAACTACCCGACCCCCCCAAGCCCTAACAATTACCCTGACCCCCGAGCCCTCGAAAGTACCCTGACTCCATCCTGAGCCCTAAAAACTACCCGACCCCCACCCAACCCCTAAAAATTACCCTGACCCCCCAGCCCTAAAAACTACCCGACCCCCCCTGAGCAGTAAAAGCAGGCTGACCGCCCCAGCCCTAAAAACAACCCACTACCCCAGCCCTAACCCTGAGCCCTAAAAACTCCCCCAGCCCTTAAAAACTACCCCTCACCCCCCAAAACCCTGACCGAGCCCCACCTACCTCACTGTGTCCTCTCCTGATCCTTACTGTTCCTGGGCCCGCCCATCTCAGCATCTAGACTGCGCACTGCCTTAACCACGCATATGTGTGGTTAAGGCAGATGCTTGGTTAATGCAAGCGTGGTTGTGCTTGCTTTGGAATGGCATGTACGGTTCTGCCCATGTTGTTCAGGCTGTTTCCCTTTTATGTGTGACTCTGACACTCTAATAAAGTTTGATTTGATTGGATATATATCTCTTAAAGGAATGTAGATGTGGAGGTAAGAATACTGAATCTATACTTAACTTTCCAATATTTTGGCAGGTCAATATTTTGCCCTCGATTTTCAGACCTGCAGCTGTCTTACGTCTTGTAGCTAACCCTGAAAAAATTTGTCCCTATTGTACTAATTAAGAGTGGCATTGGTGACTGGAAGAAGCACTAAGTTTCTGTTGGAAGGGATCAGCATCTTGTGTAGTGCTAGTGGGTGTTTAATGTTGAAAAATATTTTAGGTTTTATCTTTGAGGTTGGTCACAGGCAGGTAAACGTATACCAATAGGGCAGAGTTGGTGCTACTTCGAGTCAAACAACATTGTAGAGTCAAGGCAATAATATAGAATTTTTCTTGGCCAATTGACTGAGGCATACAGTTCACAGTAGCTGTGACCAGAAGATTCTCTCCCTGGTGACGATACCCAAATGATCCTATCCCTAGATCAAAACTCTAAGGAGACTGAACTCAACTTTAAAAGATGCTTCTCTAAGGTCCTCCAGTGGATGACGGATAACCACCTCAAGTGCAATACTGAAAAAACTGAGATAATGCCAATAGGCAAAGAAGTCTCTTTTTCGCCAGATGAATGGTGGCCAGAGGGCACGTCACCCCCACCTGATATGGTAACGGTGGCAAGAAACTTAGGAGTGCAGTTTGGCTCCGCCCTCAGCTTCAAACCACATGCATTGAAGGTTGCAGGGACCTGTTTCAGCCTCATAAAATCTTTGAAAAAATTCTTCGATTTACTCCCACTTGCGGCAAGAAAATCAGTAGCAGTTGCCTTGATACTGGCGCGACTGGACTACTGCAACAGTCTTCTGGCAGGATCCAACAAACAAATATTAAAAGACTCCAAGTAGTCCAACACGCAGCAGCACGGTTGGTTTTAAAACTTCCACGAAGGTCCTCCGCCTCCACAGCTCTGAAAACCCTTCATTGGCTTCCATTACACAAGAGAATACTTTTCAAGATCCTCCTCATCACTTTCAGAGCCTCACTCAAACTAGGGCCTCAATATCTTGCATCAAGATTCACTCCTTACAGTACATCTAGAACTCTCAGGTCATCATCAGCGAATTTACTTAAACCGCCCAGCTTTAGATGTAAAACTAGGGGAGGAAAAACATTAACAGCATTAGGCACCAGAGCCTGGAACCTATTGCCACCACATCTAAGAATGCATAAATCTGAAACACAATATAGGAAAGAACTAAAGACTTGGATTTTCGGAGCCTCAGATGAATTTTGCCTTTCTCTCATCTAAGAATTTCTGAGCAGCCGCTCTCTTCCATACCAGCGCCAGGATGCTCCTTTCGGAGTGGCAGTTAGCGCTTTACAAATACCAATTTTCTTTTCTTTCTTTCTTTCTTCTTTTCTTTCTTTTCCTGACTAGCAAGGAAGCTAAAAGCGAGGCCTTCCAAAACTATGATGTCTCACTTTACTCAGTGATTCCTGCCAAAGGGGACAAGTAGACTACCTCCTTACAAAATACTCCTGTGCTGCCTTACTTAACAGCTGCGATACCAAAGGGGATGATGGATGCTCCGGAGCGTTAGAGCAAATCAAACACTCGCCCCCAGTCAACTGACCTGGGTTTAATCCATCATCATTCTTTAGCTCACTCCACCACCCCAGTTCAGACATGGCCATATGCAAATCAGTCTGACCCTGTGCCTCATGGGAACAGTCCAGCCCGAACTGCCAAGCCATGTCTTCCCTGGACCAGAAACAAGCATCCTGGGACCGGTTTCGGGTTCAAAACCCTCATCAGCCAGGCTATCTTGAATCCAGTGGCAAAGTGAGCAAGGGACCCACGTCTGGGCATACCCTGCCAACTTAGGGCGAACAAAGCGATACCAAAGGGGATGATGGACGGAGCGTTAGAGCAAATCAAACACTCACCCCCAGTCAACTGATCTGGGTTTAATCCATCATCATTCTTTAGCTCACTCCACCACCCCAGTTCAGACATGGCCATATGCAAATCAGTCTGACCCTGTGCCTCATGGGAACAGTCCAGCCCAAACTGGCAAGCCATGTCTTCCCTGGACCGGAAACAAGCTTCCTGAGACCGGTTTCGGGTTCAAAACCCTCATCAGCCAGGCTATCTTGAATCCAGTGGCAAAGTGAGCAAGGGACCCACGTCTGGGCATACCCTGCCAACTTAGGGCGAACAAAGCGATACCAAAGGCAATGATGGACGGAGCGTTAGAGCAAATCAAACACTCACCCCCCATCAACTGATCTGGGTTTAATCCATCATCTTTCTTTAGCTCACTCCACCACCCCAGTTCAGACATGGCCATATGCAAATCAGTCTGACCCTGTGCCTCATGGGAACAGTCCAGCCCGAACTGCCAAGCCATGTCTTCCCTGGACCGGAAACAAGCATCCTGGGACCGGTTTCGGGTTCAAAACCCTCATCAGCCAGGCTATCTTGAATCCAGTGGCAAAGTGAGCAAGGGACCCACGTCTGGGCATTCCCTGCCAACTTAGGGCGAACAAAGCGATACCAAAGGGGATGATGGATGGACCGTTAGAGCAAATCAAACACTCACCCACAGTCAACTGATCTGGGTTTAATCCATCATCATTCTTTAGCTCACTCCACCACCCCAGTTCAGACATGGCCATTTGCAAATCAGTCTGACCCTGTGCCTCATGGAAACAGTCCAGCCCGAACTGCCAAGCCATGTCTTCCCTGGACCGGAAACAAGCATCCTGGGACCGGTTTCGGGTTCAAAACCCTCATCAGCCAGGCTATCTTGAATCCAGTGGCAAAGGGAGCAAGGGACCCACATCTGGGCATACCCTGCCAACTTAGGGCGAAGAACGCGATACCAAAGGGGATGATGGACGGAGCGTTCGAGCAAATCAAACACTCACCCCCAGTCAACTGATCTGGGTTTAATCCATCATCATTCTTTAGCTCACTCCACCACCCCAGTTCAGACATGGCCATATGCAAATCAGTCTGACCCTGTGCCTCATGGGAACAGTCCAGCCCGAACTGCCAAGCCATTTCTTCCCTGGACCGGAAACAAGCATCCTGGGACCGGTTTCGGGTTCAAAACCCTCATCAGCCAGGCTATCTTGAATCCAGTGGCAAAGTGAGCAAGGGACCCACGTCTGGGCATACCCTGCCAACTTAGGGCGAACAAAGTTCAAAACCCTCATCAGCCAGGCTATCTTGAATCCAGTGGCAAAGTGAGCAAGGGACCCACGTCTGGGCATACCCTGCCAACTTAGGGCGAACAAAGCGATACCAAAGGGGATGATGGACGGAGCGTTAGAGCAAATCAAACACTCACCCCCAGTCAACTGATCTGGGTTTAATCCATCATCATTCTTTAGCTCACTCCACCACCCCAGTTCAGACATGGCCATATGCAAATCAGTCTGACCCTGTGCCTCATGGGAACAGTCCAGCCCGAACTGCCAAGCCATGTCTTCCCTGGACCGGAAACAAGCATCCTGAGACCGGTTTCGGGTTCAAAACCCTCATCAGCCAGGCTATCTTGAATCCAGTGGCAAAGTGAGCAAGGGACCCACGTCTGGGCATACCCTGCTAACTTAGGGCGAACAAAGCGATACCAAAGGGAATGATGGACGGATCGTTAGAGCAAATCAAACACTCACCCCCCATCAACTGATCTGGGTTTAATCCATCATCTTTCTTTAGCTCACTCCACCACCCCAGTTCAGACATGGCCATATGCAAATCAGTCTGACCCTGTGCCTCATGGGAACAGTCCAGCCCGAACTGCCAAGCCATGTCTTCCCTGGACCGGAAACAAGCATCCTGGGGCCAGTTTCGGGTTCAAAACCCTCATCAGCCAGGCTATATTGAATCCAGTGGCAAAGTGAGCAAGGGACCCACGTCTGGGCATACCCTGCCAACTTAGAGCGAACAAAGCGATACCAAAGGGGATGATGGACGGAGCGTTAAAGCAAATCAAACACTCACCCCCAGTCAACTGATCTGGGTTTAATCCATCATCATTCTTTAGCTCACTCCACCACCCCAGTTCAGACATAGCCATATGCAAATCAGTCTGACCCTGTGCCTCATGGGAACAGTCCAGCCCGAACTGCCAAGCCATGTCTTCCCTGGACCGGAAACAAGCATCCTGGGACCGGTTTCGGGTTCAAAACCCTCATCAGCCAGGCTATCTTGAATCCAGTGGCAAAGTGAGTAAGGGACCCACGTCTGGGCATACCCTGCCAACTTAGGGCAAACAAAGCGATACCAAAGGGGATGATGGACGCAGCGTTAGAGCAAATCAAACACTCACCCCAGTCAACTGATCTGGGTTTAATCCATCATCATTCTTTAGCTCACTCCACCACCCCAGTTCAGACATGGCCATATGCAAATCAGTCTGACCCTGTGCCTCATGGGAACAGTCCAGCCCGAACTGCCAAGCCATGTCTTCCTGGACCGGAAACAAGCATCCTGGGACCGGTTTCGGGTTCAAAACCCTCATCAGCCAGGCTATCTTGAATCCAGTGGTAAAGTGAGCAAGGGACCCACGTCTGGGCATACCCTGCCAACTTAGGGCGAACAAGCGATACCAAAGGGGATGATGGACGGAGCGTTAGTGCAAATCAAACACTCACCCACAGTCAACTGATCTGGGTTTAATCCATCATCATTCTTTAGCTCACTCCACCACCCCAGTTCAGACATGGCCATATGCAAATCAGTCTGCCCCTGTGCCTCATGGGAACAGTCCAGCCCGAACTGCCAAGCCATGTCTTCCCTGGACCGGAAACAAGCATCCTGGGACCGGTTTCGGGTTCAAAACCCTCATCAGCCAGGCTATCTTGAATCCAGTGGCAAAGTGAGCAAGGGACTGGACTGTTCCCATGAGGCACAGGGTCAGACTGATTTGCATACGGCCATGTCTGAACTGGGGTGGTGGAGTGAGCTAAAGAATGATGATGGATTAAACCCAGATCAGTTGACTGGGGGTGAGTGTTTGATTTGCTCTAGCGCTCCGTCCATCATCCCCTTTGGTATCGCTTTGTTCGCCCTAAGTTGGCAGGGTATGCCCAGACGTGGGTCCCTTGCTCACTTTGCCACTGGATTCAAGCTAGCCTGGCTGATGACGGCTGAATAGCCAGAAACCGGTCCCAGGATGCTTGTTTCCGGTCCAGGGAAGACATGGCTTGGCAGTTCGGGCTGGACTGTTCCCATGAGGCACAGGGTCAGACTGATTTGCATATGGCCATGTCTGAACTGGGGTGGTGGAGTGAGCTAAAGAATGAAGATGGATTAAACCCAGATCAGTTGACTGGGGGTGAGTGTTTGATTTGCTCTAGCGCTCCGTCCATCATCCCCTTTGGTATCGCTTTGTTCGCCCTAAGTTGGCAGGGTATGCCCAGACGTGGGTCCCTTGCTCACTTTGCCACTGGATTCAAGCTAGCCTGGCTGATGACGGCTGAATAGCCAGAAACCGGTCCCAGGATGCTTGTTTCCGGTCCAGGGAAGACATGGCTTGGCAGTTCGGGCTGGACTGTTCCCATGAGGCACAGGGTCAGACTGATTTGCATATGGCCATGTCTGAACTGGGGTGGTGGAGTGAGCTAAAGAATGAAGATGGATTAAACCCAGATCAGTTGACTGGGGGTGAGTGTTTGATTTGCTCTAGCGCTCCGTCCATCATCGCCTTTGGTATCACTTTGTTCGCCCTAAGTTGGCAGGGTATGCCCAGACGTGGGTCCCTTGCTCACTTTGCCACTGGATTCAAGCTAGCCTGGCTGATGACGGCTGAATAGCCAGAAACCGGTCCCAGGATGCTTGTTTCCGGTCCAGGGAAGACATGGCTTGGCAGTTCGGGCTGGACTGTTCCCATGAGGCACAGGGTCAGACTGATTTGCATATGGCCATGTCTGAACTGGGGTGGTGGAGTGAGCTAAAGAATGATGATGGATTAAACCCAGATCAGTTGACTGGGGGTGAGTGTTTGATTTGCTCTAGCGCTCCGTCCATCATCCCCTTTGGTATCGCTTTGTTCGCCCTAAGTTGGCAGGGTATGCCCAGACATGGGTCCCTTGCTCACTTTGCCACTGGATTCAAGCTAGCCTGGCTGATGACGGCTGAATAGCCAGAAACCGGTCCCAGGATGCTTGTTTCCGGTCCAGGGAAGACATGGCTTGGCAGTTCGGGCTGGACTGTTCCCATGAGGCACAGGGTCAGACTGATTTGCATATGGCCATGTCTGAACTGGGGTGGTGCAGTGAGCTAAAGAATGATGATGGATTAAACCCAGATCAGTTGACTGGGGGTGAGTGTTTGATTTGCTCTAGCGCTCCGTCCATCATCCCCTTTGGTATCGCTTTGTTCGCCCTAAGTTGGCAGGGTATGCCCAGACATGGGTCCCTTGCTCACTTTGCCACTGGATTCAAGCTAGCCTGGCTGATGACGGCTGAATAGCCAGAAACCGGTCCCAGGATGCTTGTTTCCGGTCCAGGGAAGACATGGCTTGGCAGTTCGGGCTGGACTGTTCCCATGAGGCACAGGGTCAGACTGATTTTTCATATGGCCATGTCTGACCTGGGGTGGTGGAGTGCGCTAAAGAATGATGATGGATTAAACCCAGATCAGTTGACTGGGGGTGAGTGTTTGATTTGCTCTAACGCTCCGTCCATCATCCCCTTTGGTATCGCTTTGTTTGCCCTAAGTTGACAGGGTATTGCCAGACGTGGGTCCCTTGCTCACTTTGCCACTGGATTCAAGCTAGCCTGGCTGATGACGGCTGAATAGCCAGAAACCGGTCCCAGGATGCTTGTTTCCGGTCCAGGGAAGACATGGCTTGGCAGTTCGGGCTGGACTGTTCCCATGAGGCACAGGGTCAGACTGATTTGCATATGGCCATGTCTGAACTGGGGTGGTGGAGTGAGCTAAAGAATGATGATGGATTAAACCCAGATCAGTTGACTGGGGGTGAGTGTTTGATTTGCTCTAGCGCTCCGTCCATCATCCCCTTTGGTATCGCTTTGTTCGCCCTAAGTTGGCAGGGTATGCCCAGACGTGGGTCCCTTGCTCACTTTGCCACTGGATTCAAGCTAGTCTGGCTGATGACGGCTGAATAGCCAGAAACCGGTCCCAGGGTGCTTGTTTCCGGTCCAGGGAAGACATGGCTTGGCAGTTCGGGCTGGACTGTTCCCTTGAGGCACAGGGTCAGACTGATTTGCATATGGCCATGTCTGAACTGGGGTGGTGGAGTGAGCTAAAGAATGATGATGGATTAAACCCAGATCAGTTGACTGGGGGTGAGTGTTTGATTTGCTCTAGCGCTCCGTCCATCATCCCCTTTGGTATCGCTTTGTTCGCCCTAGGTTGGCAGGGTATGCCCAGACGTGGGTCCCTGGCTCACGTTGCCACTGGATTCAAGTTAGCCTGGCTGATGACGGCTGAATAGCCAGAAACCGGTCCCAGGATGCTTGTTTCCGGTCCAGGGAAGACATGGCTTGGCAGTTCGGGCTGGACTGTTCCCATGAGGCACAGGGTCAGACTGATTTGCATATGGCCATGTCTGAACTGGGGTGGTGGAGTGAGCTAAAGAATGATGATGGATTAAACCCAGATCAGTTGACTGGGGGTGAGTGTTTGATTTGCTCTAGCGCTCCGTCCATCATCCCCTTTGGTATCGCTTTGTTCGCCCTAAGTTGGCAGGGTATGCCCAGACGTTGGTCCCTTGCTCACTTTGCCACTGGATTCAAGCTAGCCTGGCTGATGACGGCTGAATAGCCAGAAACCGGTCCCAGGATGCTTGTTTCCGGTCCAGGGAAGACATGGCTTGGCAGTTCGGGCTGGACTGTTCCCATGAGGCACAGGGTCAGACTGATTTGCATATGGCCATGTCTGAACTGGGGTGGTGGAGTGAGCTAAAGAATGATGATGGATTAAACCCAGATCAGTTGACTGGGGGTGAGTGTTTGATTTGCTCTAGCGCTCCGTCCATCATCCCCTTTGGTATCGCTTTGTTCGCCCTAAGTTGGCAGGGTATGCTCAGACATGGGTCCTTTGCTCACTTTGCCACTGGATTCAAGCTAGCCTGGCTGATGACGGCTGAATAGTCAGAAACCGGTCCCAGGATGCTTGTTTCCGGTCCAGGGACGACATGGCTTGGCAGTTCGGGCTGGACTGTTCCCATGAGGCACAGGGTCAGACTGATTTGCATATGGCCATGTCTGAACTGGGGTGGTGGAGTGAGCTAAAGAATGATGATGGATTAAACCCAGATCAGTTGACTGGGGGTGAGTGTTTGATTTGCTCTAGCGCTCCGTCCATCATCCCCTTTGGTATCGCTTTGTTCGCCCTAAGTTGGCAGGGTATGCCCAGAGGTGGGTCCCTTGCTCACTTTGCCACTGGATTCAAGCTAGCCTGGCTGATGACGGCTGAATAGCCAGAAACCGGTCCCAGGATGCTTGTTTCCGGTCCAGGGAAGACATGGCTTGGCAGTTCGGGCTGGACTGTTCCCATGAGGCACAGGGTCAGACTGATTTGCATATGGCCATGTCTGAACTGGGGTGGTGGAGTGAGCTAAAGAATGATGATGGATTAAACCCAGATCAGTTGACTGGGGGTGAGTGTTTGATTTGCTCTAGCGCTCCGTCCATCATCCCCTTTGGTATCGCTTTGTTCGCCCTAAGTTGGCAGGGTATGCCCAGACGTGGGTCCCTTGCTCACTTTGCCACTGGATTGAAGCTAGCCTGGCTGATGACGGCTGAATAGCCAGAAACCGGTCCCAGGATGCTTGTTTCCGGTCCAGGGAAGACATGGCTTGGCAGTTCGGGCTGGACTGTTCCCATGAGGCACAGGGTCAGACTGATTTGCATATGGCCATGTCTGAACTGGGGTGGTGGAGTGAGCTAAAGAATGATGATGGATTAAACCCAGATCAGTTGACTGGGGGTGAGTGTTTGATTTGCTCTAGCGCTCCGTCCATCATCCCCTTTGGTATCGCTTTTTACTTAACAGCTGAGCAACAAGAAACTCTCAACGCCGCACTATTAGGTGAGGAAGTACAACTGCCATTAAAGCACTCAGTACTATCAAGGTCGTGGGACCTGACAGTTTTCTGGGTGACCATTACCAAACGTTTTCATTGAATGTAGCCAAAGATGCAAGCATTTTTTATGCAGTTGCAGAAGACAGTAGAGTTACCACGGCCAAGGGGGAAGCTAATATATCTCTGATCCCTAGACTAATGAAAGAACACAAGTTGTTTTGCATCTCTTGTCAACACATAGCTCTAATAAATGTAACTGCAGAATTGTTTATCAAGGTCCTGACCTCAGGCTTAGAGAATATTTTACCTGATATTGTTCACCCTGGTCAATCAGGTTTTAGCAAGAGGCAACACACCTGTGACCATGCACAGCGGTAAATTCACCTTATCAAGAAGGTCAAGAAAAAAGGCCATTCTCTCAGTATTAATTTCCTTGGGCACAAAGAAGGCCTTTGACCAGGTGGACTGGCACTTCCAGATTGGGGTAACGCTCTAATCTGTCTAGACCTGCTTGGCAACATCTTTATTCTTGGCCACCATGCATGCTTCCTCAAATGCTAAGGAAGGGGGCCCATTACCCAAATTTCTTGTACATTCACTAGAGGAGCATCATTAGGTTTCCTTAGCAGGTGAGATTACCTTATTGCCCCTGTAGGTGAAAATAGGAGAGGGCATGAGTTATTTTGAGTAGTCAAGTAAGAGTGTTGGGTGCTGCTTCTGTTAGGTCACATTGGGTTGACCAGGTAAAAATTCACTATATTTGGTGTTGGGCGGAGGACTCTGACTACTTATGCCCTCATTCCAGTGAGGGTTACAAATTGTGCAGCAGTACCATACTACACATTCTGAGTTTTGCAGCTTGGACGGAATTAAACATGGTAATACTGTGTTATCCCTTTTTGGAGTTGTGAAACTCTGAATAAGAAGGTAATACTCATGCACCATGTGGTTTCTGTATTTACGGATGCGTGTTATCTCCTAAAATAATGCACAACTCATAATGAGACCCTGAGAGAAATTCCCCTTATATTACCAGTACTCAGGTGAAAGTTAGGGACTAAAGGTGGCTCAAAGATCACAGTTTGAGGCTATTTGGCTATATCTTTGCCTCAGAAAACCTCATTCCATTTTGTTTTTGGAATTTACTGAATGTTTTAATGTTCAATTGATTCATTTAACGTGTAAAACTGTAAACATGGGACCTAAGGACTTTATACATGGCCATAACGCCGCCAGATAGCATGGATTTGAAGAAATTATCTTTCCACATTTATTAGAGTAAGGCTTCCAGACATGTTGCATTGCAGTAGTGCTGAACTTATTGTATGAAATTCATCTACCTACCAGAATCCAGAGTAGAGGCTGCAGGTGTTTTACTGGTTGGCTAACAGGGTCAGACTGGCCGAAAGGGCAGTTAGGCAGTGCCCGATGGGCTGGTCTGACAGATCAGTGTGTGGGCCGTTTTTAGGTCCAGTCTGGGCAACGTATGCGCTGCTCTGCGAGGCATGCTGTATTCAGGTATGAACTTGAAGCTCCGCCCATTTTCCGCTCATCTTTTCAATTGGCTCCTGTTACTGTTGTTTCTAAATGGTTGCTTTTGATTCATGAATAGGCTTAGTAGTCCCTCTTTAGTACTGCCTTGTCTGCATTTGTAACCTCCCATAAGGACTGGACTTTTTACTTGTGTTGTTACACGGTCTGTTTTATCTACAGTCTGTGAGCACTACTTAATGATTTCCCCTATTCCACCCACGACGTGCTTTCCTACAACGTAGCATGCAGCATGCTTTTATATTTTTTTTTAGTAATGCCAGCGCGGTCCGCTTTAACTATTGCGGCTGCAGTTCTTTATTTATTTAATTTGCAAGCGCGGTCCGCGTTAACTATAGCGGCCGTGCTTCTTTATTTATTTAATTTGTCAATGCGGTCCGCGACCGCGCTAAGGAACCTTAGTTTAAAAAAAAAAAAAAAATTGGGGTAAAAGCGCCCCCTACGGTGCTTTCACTTTCATGGTGGCCGCGCCCCTTTCTTTAGACACTGCTCGCCCTATTCAGGTTTCAACGATCCATGTCTAAAGAAAGGGGCGCGGCCACCATTAAAGTGGTCTCGCATTTGCGAGAGTTTGAGCTATTGGCATTATAAATAACAATGCCTTTTATATGTGTGTTGGTTTTCAAAACACATTTGTCATTTACAATGCCAGTAGGTTAAACTGTTGCAAATGCGAGACATATTGCATTGCCATTAGACTGGTTTTATGGCCAGGAAGGCCTGTTTTCACTGTTGATTTCCTTGATGTTAGCATTTTTTTTTAGCTGTCTGCTTTGCTAATGCGGGACACTTTTTTTGATGCCTAGTACTATTTTTTTGTCCCAGTCCGACACTGATGACTAACGATCTACTTTTAGTATTCTGCCAACAAACTAATCCGGGCATCCCGGGATTTTTAATATCTCTTTTGAAAGGGCTTGTAGCAAAGAGGATGTCATGGGTTTGTTAGGGCCAACCATATTGTTTAATATGCCCAGAAATCCAGAAGTTACATCTATATTTCTACTTGCTAATCACTAGTGTGATCCATAACAGTGGGTGTTCAATTTAGAGAGTTCGAGAGTGGTTTTGTTATTCATTCATTTCTGAAAATGCATTTGTGTTTCCAGAAACATTGGGCCACTGAAAATGACTTTACAGCCTTGAACCAATTACTCGTTTCCTGATTTTGGTGAGAAATTGCTACAAACTTGCTACAATATTGAGACATTGACAAATCTGTGCACACTAAGTATCCACGCAGCACAATGTTCTCTTACTTTGGGAAAAATATACCTCAGTGGCATTTCAAGAATATCTTGGCAATTGTGGCAAAAGTTAACTATTTGTTTTAGTTCATTTGTGGTGCTGGGACATAATCTGCATTTGTAGGTTGGTAGCTTTTGTAGGCTATGAGGTTATACAGGCAGGTGCTGTCCTGCTAAGATGTACTTCTCTACAAACACTAAGCTGCTTTGTGAACTATTACCTTCTCCCAGTGCCTATGGGGCAACCTTTATTGTGTTTTTAGAAGCAGACCCCTGCTTTGGGAGTAAGTTTTTAAAAAACTGAAAAAATGCTGAGTAAGTTGCTATAACATGGTGACCCACATGGCACTACATTTTCACCGAAAGCCATGCTGCTGTGTTGGCAGGGGCACTTTCAACCAAAGCAAATGGGTACTTTAAACATGGCAGGCCCGCCTCCTCTGGGCCAGCAGATTTGGGACCTCTGTTGCCCCAGCGGCTTGGCAGCTAGCCTGTGATAGGCTAAATGACATGCTAACTCTGTATACCGGTGACCATTTCAGATTTGATAAATAAAGTCACATCTTTGGTAAATGATTCACATTTATACCATATAGATTTAACTATCCTTTTTGCACAGCAAGTTTTCCTTTACTTTTCTCTAAGTGAATTGTTTGTCCATTGAGAATCAACTAGTCAGCCCCTAATGTTCTTTAAAGTGAATTATTTTGCCATTGAGTGGCAACCTTGATCCACAGAATATACTAAAGCGTTATGAAGAAAGCACACAATATTGATTTTATGTATTTCACCTTTACAGTATACCGCCAGGGTGACATTGGGACAAACTGGTATGCGGTTCTCGCAGGATCTTTGGATGTAAAGGTGACCGAAACCAACAGCCACCAGGTACAGTTGCTTCCTATTGTGTGACGCAGGAACTTTTATCTGCTTTTAGGTGTAGTTATTTGTTTTTCTGCATATGCCAAAGGTAGAACTGATCAACCATATATCTTTTTGAATTTCTTATCTTTATCGTCCATATTTAATAGATCGAACAGATCTCTTTAGCATTGTGCTTTCTTTTAATGTGTAAATAAATTTTAACAGCAATCTAGCAGATTCGACAATGTATAGTATAGTGCTATACATGAACAAATAAAATAGCCCTAGTTGTCCACTGTCAGTTTGTGCAGGTTCAGAACATGAACATCATTACATTAGGGAGAATTCAATGATAGGTGGACCATTCAGGACAATCATGAGATTAACAGGGTATGCCTAAGAAATGTCTGTGGTTATATGATGTTTTACTTTTTTTATGTTAACCAGTTCTTTATAAGATGTCAATTCTGCCCTCAGTGGCGGCTCGCCCATAGGGGGCGCAGGGGCGTCGCCCTGCTAGCAAATGGCACAGGCCTGCCTTGTCTCCAATTACTTGCTGTCATGATGTTACACTTTGCAGGAAAACGATTGTGTTTTCAAAATAAAGTGCAACATCATGCCAGCAACAAAGGGGGCTCCACTGTCTGCTTCCAACTGCGCATGTGTCAGGCGGAGGCTTCTTCAGCCCACCTCGTACATTCACAGTACATAGCAGACATGAAGCACTTGCCTCGCGCAGTGCAGCATGTCTGCTAATGAGGCTTCGGTGGGGCTTGTCACTCTTCATCCCGATATCCTATCAGATGGCAGGATAGAGGAGGCGGGCTCGCCTCCAACCCTATCCTAGCATCTGATATGGCAGGAACTCGCTTGCCAGGCCAAGATGAACAAAAGCTATCATTCATGACAGCTTCCGCTTGTTCAGACTGGCTCGCAGTTTGTGGGAGGCAGAATCCAGGAGTAAGAATCAGAGAGATGTCGACTGAGTCCCGACTCCCGAGGTAAATAAGGTTGTGTGTGTGTGAGGCCTGCATAATTGTAGGGCGCAGGGTGGGACCTGGGGAGAGCTGAGGGACGGGAGAGAGCCAGAGCAGTTATTGTGCACAGCGCAGTGCTCTCAGAGTAAGATTACCACCCCTGAGAGAAAATGAGGGTTGCAATTGCCAACTCGGAAACAATATTTGCAGTAGGCCAAGGCGAGTGTTTCTTAAACTCGGGCTGCTCCAGGTGAATTCGAGCTCCGGGTGCATTGTGGCGTCCGCGAGGGGAACCAGTAATGATTTGTTCCAATTCATTCGTAGCCCCGACCTCCGTCCATACGCAATTAAATCCCAGATGACTCGGTGTCGTTTGTTCCATAGTCTTATCACGCCCAGTTGTCTAATGTTGGTCCTCAGTACTCTGATTGATGCTACATTTTTTATATTGATTTTTCGCTTTTACAACCATAACGGACAGTTGTCCAACTGCATAACAGCACGTGTCAGCACACTGGAATTGCAGTTTGTTGTGTACACATTATGTAGAATAAGCAGCCCCAGCACCCCGCAGTCTGGGCGTTGTAGAGTGCCCCAATATCCTAACAGGCTAGCTGTCACGCTGCACAGGGGTGCTCTCTCATTTCACTTACATAGGCCGGCATCCAGTTTTTTTACTTGATTTTCCAATCGTGTCCAAGCTAGCCACGTAGTCATGGAGAAGCCCCTTTAAGTCTGTTGACCTAAAAGTAGGCGGCAACGTGTCGGCATAGAGATCCGCCAGTTCGCTGCACATTATCATGTCCTTTGGCTAGATTTTAAATTTGGGTGCCCCCCTGCCACCCCACGTCAAGGCCACACGCCTCCGACCTAGCAGAGTCGCCATTGCCAACAGTTTCTTGCATTGTTTAGGGGTATCAAGGCTACACCCAGAAGTGCCATCATGGGAGACATAGGAATTATTTTATCTATCATTAGCTCTAGCGCGTGAATTACCTGGGACCGAGATGTTGCAGTTGTTGGGCAGGGCAGGAGCACGCCAAGTGCAAGAAATCTATCTGACCCAGGGGCAGCACATCCGCAGCATTTAGACTCTGCCAATATGCGGCACTTCAACATGCTTACGGGAATATAGTACATCCTGTGCTGGTATTTATAATAAATAAGTCTCTAGTCTATTTCCCATTCGAGGAACTTTCTTTAGCAAGCACACATCAAAAGGATCATTATTTGTCAGTGTTTTCATTACTTATGTCTATGGACCACAGTATGTAGGCTTAACCCTCTGGTTCTGAAGTTGCGCATCCCAGTATGTTATAATATAAATGCGAGTTATAAGAGGTTTAGGGGTTGGTTTCTCTAACAAGTAAAATAGCAGACCCCAGTCTGACGGGCTTCTGGAAATGTTGGGATTAATCGCTTCATTACGTGTATGAGATTATATGATACCCTAGAATGTCCAGTGTAGGGGAATGTGTTTGGGCTATAAATTCCTTTAATGGAATTGATTTTTGGTTCGGAAATATGTCCCCCATGTGTCGGAGTTGTTATCACTGTAGCAGTGGAAGCAGGGCAGGGCAGGGTTGTGTTCGGTATGGGCATAGAGGTCATGTGTAATTTCAGCTTTGGCTGCTAACTTAAGGTGGTCCTCGCTGAGCTCCGCCAATCGTGTCAATGGCCAGCTCGCACATGTCCCCATGTGTATTTCTCAGTCTGGGTGAGGCAATCTGCTATAGAGTTTAGACTGGATGGGGGCTGGCTCAGTCAGGCTGCCTTCCAGATCCACTTGTAGTCGGTGCAACCTCCTGGATGACAAATGTACTTTTAACAAATTAGAATGTTGTGTGTGTGTGACCTTAGGAGAAATTATTTTTATTTACTATTTCTTCTTTTAAATATCTCCTAAAAGTAATCACATAATGTAGGTCATGTGCAATTATTTTACTTACTATGAGTAAACTATACAAAACAATACTTCCGGAAGCTTCCCACCCTTACTCATCTCAAAAGTGAAAGTCACATGAAGGCCTATTAACAGCACAGTTGCCACCGATAACAATCTTGCTGTTACACTCCCACTTTTTAGGTAAAACTTACTCCATCTCATTTTCGTACCTCAAACCACGTGTTATTCAGATGAACCGTGATATACAATATTTTCAGCAATGCTATATGGAAAACTCTTCCTTTCAATAAAGCTGCCATCTTCATTGTCACCGAGTGCTGCTAGGCACCTACCTTGTAATTGTGGTCCACATGTTTGTTAAATATGGAATGACAGAAGGCCCTCTCATAATGATAACAGGCATAGCACTGCTATAGTAATGGCATTCAAATTAAAAGAAAAATGCAGCTATCTGTAGAGCTCTAGAGCCACATTGTAGGGGTTTGAGCTCCTTTATCAGGGTAGTGGGCTTTGAATGTGAAGTTAGTGCATGCCTGCGTTACTGTGCTTTGAAAAGAACTGAAGGGCTTCCCAGCGCTACAGAGCTTTGC
Source organism: Calotriton arnoldi (assembly GCA_963921515.1). Taxonomy (NCBI): domain Eukaryota; kingdom Metazoa; phylum Chordata; class Amphibia; order Caudata; family Salamandridae; genus Calotriton; species Calotriton arnoldi. The sequence goes on from CAWUFW010013266.1 coordinate 432,790, forward strand.
ATGAGACAGAAGGGCATTTCTCATTAGTGCTTTTGTACTTTCAGTGGGGCAGTTAGGCACTAAGGTGCTACTTTGCTTTGAATGGGACAGTAGGGCAATTCTCACCAGTGCAGTTGTACTTTCGGTGAGACAGTAGGGCACCCCAGAGCTACTGCGTTTTGAAGGAGATAGTAGGACACTCCAGAGTTGCTGTATTTGAATTGAACAGTAGAGGACTCCAGTGCAACTGTGCTTCGAATAGGGTGGAAGGGAACTCCAGGTTTATAATGATTTGAGTAGAACAGTTGAGTTTTCCAGCGCTACTATGATTTGAATCGGAAAGTAAGGCGCTTCTCATCAGTGCAACTGTACTTTCAGTGGGACAGTAGGGCTCTCCATGGCTAATGTGCTTTGAATGGGATAGTTGAGTGCTCTGGTGCTAGTGGACTTTGATTGGGACTCTAGGGCATTCCAGTGCTACTGTGTGTTGAATGGGACAGTATCACACTCAAGCGTCACTGTGCTTTGAATGAGGCAGTATGGCACTCCAGCACTATTGTACTTTGAATGGGACAGTAGGGCCCTTTTTTTTGGCAGTTTTATATAGCTACCTATGTTGTTATATGACATCTCTTTATTAATGTAATAATTGCACTTTCACAATTGCTTTATTAACCTTCCTGCTTTCTCAAATTTGCTTTAAAATGCACCATTTGTCCACTCTTTTTTCAAAATTTTCTCGGGGGAGAACCCCCCCCGAACCCCTCATAGGTTGTTCGGGCTCTCCCGCTATGCTCGCTCGCCGCAGTGCAGTACGCCAATAATTTTACGCCCCCACCACTTTCAAATGTCACCCTTCCGCCATACTGCAAACCAGAGTTGCATCCACAAATAGGTTGTACAATTCTAGACCCAAAAAACTCCTGAAATAAGAGCTTCAGAGATGATTTTGCTAGTGTACATCTCCTGTCACATCAGATCAAGTTGCAATGATGTGTATTTATTTTCAGGAAGAGTCTACATTGCATCAATATTGGGATACCCTGGCGGGAGGGAAATACAAACCCTTTGAGAGACATATCATCTTGCCTAGTGTTGCTTTTCTCATTTCAGAGATTGTTGCCTTCAGCCAGAATCCTGTTATGGTTTCCAAAGTTCTCGTGGAGATTTACAATGAAGAAGATAGCCATCAGAGTGGTTCATCTGCATGTCTGGATATTTAAATATTTCCCTGAATTAATGAATGGGATGAATAGAAATGTGGTAGCATCCTTGACTGCAGAATTCCCCAGAGTAAATGAAGAGATTTTTTTCATCTTCTCTTGAGGTTCGGTAAAAGTCTATTCCTATCCACTTTCACTAGCAATTCCAAGAAAGTTTTTGTAGCTTTGCTTGCATGCATATAGTGTCTACATACAGCAGCGCAATGCGTTATTTGCCTACATCTTTAAAACTGTTTCCCAATAGGAATGCCCACAATGCTACATCTATTGGAAATAGGATTCTTGAGAGAAGGTAACTTGGTTTCATGCTTCGCTGTACACTCCAAATATCCATCTCTTACAATACAGTTCTGATTCTGGCCTTGGGGCTACTTTATTGTACGTACGTATGACCTATCAATTCAGGGCCAAAATTCGGCCTTTCCAGTAGCTGTAAAAGGAATCACATGACTTCTTAGCAACCAGGAAAGCAATAACATATTCAGCCTTCTTATATTTATGGCACTGTTCTGGCCTTCCATCTGACCCCCTACCACCATGGTTGCCAGTACACTATGTTAAAGGGTGGTTTTATTTGGCATAGTTTTCCTGACCAGAGTGGCATATTGTGTTAAGTCAGAGAGACAGAGTGTGATGGTCAAATGTAAATCTCATCAATTGTGGAACAGATAGGCAGCATGCCTGGATGCCAAGTACCCATCAGCATTGACCAAGGAGGAAGGCAGTGCATTCCAAGTCCTAGAAGCTTGGACCCAGAAAGCTGGATTACAGGCCAAATTATATTTTTGAAACCAAAGACAATTACTTCACTATGAATCTCACCTTCTAACTTTAGCTTCAAGAGAAGGAATGGGAAGTTCAAGGAACACTTGGTTTATACCCATACTATCACAATTACTATTTCTCTCAGGGCAGCTAGCAATAAACCTTTATCTTGCACAACTCAGAAAATTTTCAAGGCCATTCCGCCCTGCGCTGTGAACAAACTGCCAGACAGGTGGGAGAGGGCCTTGGCCAAGAGGGAAAACTATGAACAGTTCTTTGTTGCAGAAATGAAACTTAGCAAAGGGTATTTCTCGGAACAAGGAAGGATTAGTTTCGAACATCACACAAAATGGAGTCTTAAAAAGAAAATGGTGCAGCGAATGCTAACTTATACATGGCATTACGAGAGCATCAGCGAGCATAATCAAATGAACCCTCCTTTTAGCATGAGCTAAAGATATTTTCCGTTATACAAAAAACAGGGAAAACAGGCACATATGCGAAGCAACTGTAACATCATTAAAAAGCAGATAGAACATCAAAATGAGATATGCAATCAAGGTGAAGCTATGGGCACACTTTACAGTCAACATCAGAAATTGGGACAGCAAGGAGGGATGAGTTCTCGAATATGCCCTCATCTATATTCATAAGACCATCAACATCAACTTGGAGCATCATAGCGGCACTGGTAACATGGGCTGATATTTTCTGTTTGGGCGTGAAAACAGCAGCACAATAGGAACAACAAAGGGGAAGGCATTGAACGAGAATGCAACCGAATATTAAGGATCCAACCCCAATTACCCAAAAGATACCAACTCCAATTTCCACTTTCCATCCCCTTGACGTTATCAATGATGTCCATAATGTGTTGTGTTATATTCTTTTCTTCTATATAAAAATTATCACAATATGTATTGTTATCACAACCCTTACCCTGCGGTTTTTGATGATACAGACATGGTCCAGGATATTCAAATCCGAACATTCCCTTTACTTCCACAAACTGGGTTGGCCGAGTATATGTGTAATTAACAAGCGACAATGGGTATGCAGTCCAAAGGCTAGTGACAGATCGGGTGGGTTAGCAGGCGGTCCCTTTTCCAAAAAATATCCTATGCGCTTCTACGAACACATTATTTGGGGCAGCCCTCTTGTTGCGTCTCAGGGAAATATGTTCACCTACATTAAGTGTGGGTACACTATGTGCATCTTCCATAAACCACGATACCCCACATATCATTATTATCATCATTACAAGAACAATGACACACACAATTTTACTCCGTATTGACCAAATCATACTGAGTTGTATAGGGGCAATTGGCTGATCCTCCTCAGTAACTTGTCTACCAAAAGGATGCATAGTAAACAAGGGGGAAAAGGAATCAAGAAATGTTAGTGTTCCCAGTGTCCGTCAGAGCCTCACTGGTACAGGCTCCTATCAGCCATCAATCAGTTGGCGCTCTTGAGCACCGGCGGTGGAGCTTGCTCTGTCCGAAGCTTGTTCCTAATCTATCCCACGTCGATAATGGTGGTATACTTTCAAAGTATACTTTTCTGACTAATGTTCAAACAACAAGAGCAAAACAGATGCAACTTCTCGTTTATTCCACTCCCTCGTTGATACTGCTATTCAGTACTTTCCTTTCTTATGCAGTCCATCCCTAGTTTTTCTTTTTCCCAGACTCGGTGGTCCTCGTCCGAGGACGTAAATTATACCTGGCAGCTCCAGGCACTGTGTGATCACTGAACAGAGTGTCCTGGATAACTCGTATTTCTGGTGGGACAGCCTCATTCAAAACATCGTCGTTCTCTTTGTCTGTTTGCGTCCAAATCAGCTTAGCGTCGCTAAAAGGCACGAATCTGGGCACCTGCTCACATTCAACGTCTCCTACTCTGTCCTTGACCCACTGGTCATAAGGCAACGGCAAAGGTATTCTTTTGCAGTGGGTCGCATGTACCCAATTCTTTCGACCAGCAACCTTTACAGCCGTCTGTGTAGCCAGAAGAACTTGCTCAGGACCTTTCCACCTGGGTTCCAAATTCTTCTTCCTCTGAAAATTCTTTATCAAGACAAAATCCCCAGGTTGGATGCTGTGGCCAGGTCCCTCTGGCTTAGGAGGTAGGGAGTCACGCACCTGTTGGTGAATAGAACGCAAACTTTCTGTCAATCGTTCAAGATAATCAAGCAATACAGGATATTCAATATCTGAGTACCGTCTAGGCCGTGGGACCCCCCAGACATTTGCTGGGTGGCCAAACACAACTCCATAGGGTGATAAGCCAGTTCTAGAATGTGCTGTAGTCCTAGTTGACAAGAGAGCCAAAGGAAGAGCATCTGACCATCTCAACCCTGTTGTCTCCTGAATATTTGCCAATTTCAGTTTGAGCGTACCATTGTACTTCTCAACCAGACCCGCTGACTGCGGGTGATTGGCAGCATGGATTTTTTTTTTAATATGCAAACCTTCACATACTAGCCTAATCACTTCCCCATGAAAATGAGACCCGTTGTCACTCAAGATAATTCTGGGCATTCCAAACCGTGGAAAGTACTCTTTAATGAGCACCTTCGCAGTTGTGGTGGCCGTATTGTCTTTAGTGGGGTAAGCCTCAACCCATTTACTGAACGTGCATATAACCACTAGGGCATACTTGAGATTGTTACAACGTTCTAGCTCAATGAAGTCCATCTAAAGGACTTCAAAGGGGAATGTAGGTGGTGCAAAGTTACCGGATGGTGTGGGGGTACCCTTTCCTGGATTGTGCCTCATGCAAATCATGCAACTTTTCACTAAATGTGCAGCGGTCTTGGAAATATTATCATTACACCAAACCGGGGCCAAAAAGGTACAAATAACTTTTGCACTGATATGAGCTGGACCATGAGCCATAGTAACCACAGGAACTGCAGAAAGACTGTAGTTCATGCACTCATTACGTCTCAGTTAGATTATGCCAACAGTCTGTACCTGGGTCTGCCTGACTACCTGATAAGAAAGCTACAGACTATACAAAATGCGGCCGCTAGGCTCATTAGAAATATCCCAACACGACATCACATCTCCCCCCATTTACGGAGCCTACACTGGCTGCCAGTAAAAAGGAGGATAGAATTCAAGGCGCTAACCCTCGCCTACAGGGTAATTAAAGAAACGGGCCCCCTCTATCTGAGAAAAAGACTCCGCAAATATCATCAGACTAGGATTCTGAGATCTAATCACCAAGTACTTCTTGCCACTCCTCGTTTCAAAAAAGCCAGATTGGGTGGCCGGTCTTTTACGGTAAGAACTGCCCATCTCTGGAACTCCTTACCCGAGTTCATAAGGAAGGCCAATTCAGAATTGGTCTTCCGCAAACTCCTAAAAACTTGGTTCTTCAGCCTTTCCTAGCACCTGTAACTCCTGGCAGTGTACCTCCGTCTTCTGCTCTCCGCAATTAGCGCCGGGACACCTCCGTTGGAGGTAGCTGTGCGCTCTACAAACTTCAAAATAAATAAATAAGTACATATGCATCGGGTAACATCCATTTCTGTTATCCAGACAAATCAATCCAACACCCTTCGTCATCTAAACGTGCTGTACTCTCTTGCCACACCGCTAATTCTTCTATCGTGGCCTCACTTTGTATCTCTTTCACACTCTCAACCGTATTTTCAAACATGGCGTTTTCGGGAACCCATCTAGCTGGGCCTGCAACAAACATTCTCTTCATCTTACTCCGAGCCGTTTCCTTGGCTGTCTGATCCTCGAACGCATTCCCTCTACCTACGTCATCTGTCACTTTCCGGTGGGCGCTGCACTTCACAATAGCCATTTGCTTAGGAAGTGTTAGTGCAGATAACAATCGTAATATCAGGTATCCATGTTGTATCTTAGTACCATGGGAGGTAAGGAACCCTCTCTCTGCCAACAGGCGCCCAAAGTTGTGCGCCACCCCAAATGCATACTGGCTGTCTGTGTAAATATTGACAAGTAACCCCTCGCTCAATTCACAAGCTCATATAAGGGCAACGAGTTCTGCTGCCTGCGTGAATTGATAGGGGACCCGTGATGTCTCGACTACTGTACGCAATGTAGTAATATCATAAGCTGCAGTGGTGGTGCCATCTGGTAATTTAAAACAAGAGCCATCAACATATAGTTCTCCTTGGGGATCAGATAAGGGAACATCAGTCAAGTCTACCTGTCCTTTCGTCTCTTCTTCTGTTTGGAAAATACAGTCATGTTTGTCGACTGCATCGTTCTCGGAAGGGAGGGGTAGTAACGTGGCTGGATTCAGAGTGGCACATCTTTTAATCCTGATATGCTTAGCAAACAATGTCAATTCATAGTCGGTAAGACGTGCACTGGTGAGGTGCTGTGTCCTTGTTTTATTCAAAAGTGTGTCCACAGCATGGGGTACCATAACTGTGAGGTCAGTATCGAGTACGAGTCCAGCCGATTGTCTGATGGATGCGGCCACGGCCGCTCGCAGACAACTCGGAAGGGCCCTTGCGACAGGATCTAGCACAGCAGAGTTCGGGATCCACTGCCGGCAGTAGAAAGTGATGCCTATAAAAGCATGCACATCCATTTGAGTCAGTGGACAGGGCATTTTATTAATGGTACTGATGCGTTCTGGCGTTAACGTTCTACCGTCCTTCAACAGAAGGTGACCTAAATAGGTGACCTCCTGTCAACAGTATTGAAGCTTCGAAAGGAAAACCTTATGACCATGATGTGCCAGGTGTAACAACAACTTCACCGTACTATCCTTGCAACCTTGTTCCGTATCAGAAGCAATCAACAAATCATCGACATACCGCACCAACGCATTACCTGGAGAAAGTGAGAGTAAATCCAACTGACCTTTCAATGCTTGACTATAGATGCCTGTACTTTCAGTATAGCCTTGAGGAGCGCAACAGAATCGGAAACTTTTCCCAGCTAGCGAAAATCCGAACAAATACCTGCTGTATGGGTGTATATGAATGCTAAAGAATGCGTTTTTTAAATCAATAACAGAGAAATACTTAGCGGTAGATGGAATCATTGTTAAATGTGTAGTGATATCAGGAACCACTGGGAATTGCGGGACCACTATTTTATTCACCTCTCGCAAATCAATCACAAAACGATATACATCACCAGCACTGTTAGGAGAGTCTAGAGGTGTCCTTTTTAAACCGGAAGAATAGGACTATTGCATATGTTACCGGTGGTCTCCTCAACAACTCCCTTATGTATGAGGTCCTGAACAATATCAAGGAGAGCTTGTTCTCCTGCCTTTGGTATTTTATACTGAGGAATGCGGGGCAATATGGCATTGTCCTTAACCTGTATAGAAACTGGGGGTATATGCAATAAGCCTACATCAGTGTCACCAGTGGCCCATAACATGGGTGGTTCTTGATCAAATTCAAGGGGAAGGGGAGCATCCTTAGATAGACATTGTCTGGTACCCACGTCTGGGCCCATGGTAATATAGACGCCATCAGGCGAACAATATATGGTAGCATGCAACTTCTTTAGTAGGTCCAAGCCCATCAAATTCTCACCACAGTTGGAAGTCAAAAGAAATGGGGAATCCACGGTAAAAGGGCCAACAGTAGGAGCAAGAGGGCGTGAGATGGGGCTTACAACCGGTACTCCTGAAAAACCCACTGAAACATTATTATGGCCAGACAGGGGTGCCCCAGGGTCCAGGTGTCGGGAAATAGAGCTTTTTGTGGCACCTGTATCAACCAAGAACTCCTTAGGAGATCCTTGCAGATCTATCTTGACATAAGGGCCAAGCTGGTCTACAGGTATATGAACTGGTCCCGTACCCTGTCCCTGGCTGTCCTAGCTGAAAGACGTCCCTGTCACGTCATCAACGTCATAGTCGTCATTGTAGTATTGCCTATCCCTGGTGTCATCAAAATAATTGTCAGAACGGTCTACAGAGGCAGTAGTATGGTGTTGTCTATTGGTCCCACGGCCCCTGTTGCCAGGATCTCTTCCTCTAGTGGACGAAGCATTGCGCAAAAGTACAGGGCACTGGCTATGCCAGTGACCTTCTTCCTTGCAGTAAGCGCACTGATTCTGTCCCAAAGGTGTCATGGGTGGATGTCTAGCGCGGAAGTGTTGCTGTTGGGGTCCCCGTCCTCTAGTGTTTTCTCGATATGCTTGTTGCAGTAATACGTTTGTATTCAGATCTTTATATTTCTTGTCACTTTTGTCTTTCTCTTCATTATCCCTATGCTCATAATATTGGGCCATATTTAAAATCACAGAGGGGGAAGACATAGACCAAGTACTCTCAGCTGCTTGAAGTGTAGACATTATTTCGGAAGGAGATTAGTAACAAACCTATCAACAAATAGACAGACTTCTCCCTCCGTAGACATATCCTGCCCGCTGTAATCCAAAAACATCTCTTCAAACCTAGTGAAAAAATCAGAACCTCTTTCATCTTTCTTCTGCCGACAGGAAGTCAATCTATACCAACTAACTTTCTTGGGAGGAATGAGTGTATGCATATATGTTATTATGCGACCGGGCAGGGCGAGAAACTTAGCACATGGTTTGTCTCCTGGCTTCCTATCTCGGTCCCAACCCTTAATCACATCCCACGTTCCGCCCGACTTGCGGCATGGTCTTGGGTGTACACCTGTCGCCAAATATCAACTGGAACCAGTAGGCCAAAAAATATTTCCATATCAGTGAGGGTCATCACAGTAGAAGAGGCAGCCTCTGTCAATTCTTTATAATAAGCAGTAGGATTTTTCCTAGGATCAGGCAACGTAGCCTTCAGGGCCAGAACCTCACTTCTTTTCCATGGAGTATAAACCCATTGTTCTTGAAAACGGGCAGCCACAGCCGGTCTCATAACCACCCCATGTTGGTCTGTCACTTCAGGAATTTCCGGGTGATAAACGGGGTGAACCTCTCGCATTGGGAATTGAGTTATGTGAGTGGGACTCTTATCATGTAGTTTGCCTTTATACATAACTAGAGTGGAAATATTCCTGAACACTTTAGCCAGCTCCATGTTAATTACATAAGCACCTTCATTAATATTAATTAGTATTTGGGGTGCTTCCGTTTCAATGTGTGTGCGCCAGAGGTCAATTAGGGTGGAAGACAAGTGTTTAAGGGCATGTTGCTGCAGAAAAGAGTCGAAGTCTCGCATTACCTGCCAGATATCCTTGACACTATAAATTGGGTTGCGAGCCCACCTTAATGCCTGGTCCGCTATTTCTTTCTTCTCTTTCTCCCCCAATCCAGATCGCATTAACGACCTAACCGTTCTCTGAATCCGGTCAAATCTCTATCTCCCGGACCACGCACTTTCTTTTTTTTGTCCTCATTTTGCCAACTCTCTTGTTTGGACTCCTCTTATCTCTCTATGCCGCAATGTGGAGACCCTCAAAGAGAGAGAAAGAACGGAGGTTCCCCACAAGAACAGTGCTGTTTCCACTTCCATCTCCTGTTCGCATGGGGGGACCATCGGAAAAATACTGGAGAGGCCAGGACCGACAGCATGTTAGGCTTAATCATTGGACCCACTTGTCTTCTCCCTCCAGTCCACCAGTGCAGTCCAGATCTTATCTCTACTTCTTGGGTCACAGGCCATATCTGATTCACTTGTATAAATAATGTTCTTTAAACACTCAGTGAAAGATGGAGGAGGAAAGATGGAGGAGTTTCAGATTTCCAGAGCCTACAGATCTCCCGTCTCGCCAATACTATCACATAGAATATAAGCTTAGAACTAGGGGCATTCAACCGGTAGCCTTGAGTGAGTCCAAAGAATATTAAGCAGGGGCTTACCTTGATCGGTTTGCCGAGTATTTCCCCCAAAAAGTTACATACTAATAAGGTTTAATTTTTGGACACTCCATAAACAGGTGCATATCATCTGCTGCCATATGCATACACCTTGGATAATTGTATGTGTTGCCTGTAGCCTTTAATAGCTTCAGTGGAGACCAGTAGACTCTGTAGGTGGTGAACAAATGATTCCTCTTAAGCGATGCAGGTTTTACCACTGTTCGTAGCATACCAAAGGAATCAAACCACAGTTTCTTTATGTCTTCATCCCTAAGCTCTCTACCCCATAGGTTTGTGATTTCGGTTTCTATGTTGTCCTCTGCTTCCAAAAAGGCCCAATACCAGAAGGATATTTCTTTATTCCACTTATCCGTTCTCATCACCTGGTCCAACTTTGAGTCCTCCTCCTCCTGAGACCAATCTTGTGTGGCCCACCAGGAACATAGCTGGTAATACTTAAACCTGGTCAGTCTTCCTCTAGTAAGGTTACTAAGCACTTTCCAACTCACTAAACTAGCGTCCTTTTTAAGATCTGTCCAGTAATATATGCCCCCTGCTTTTAAGGGCTGACTAAGTTGATCTGTCAGGCATTCAGGGGTGCCCGTGGATTCCCAGATTGGAGCCTGCGATGAGTAGTATGGAATTCTCAGTCTCTTTCTTATGTAAAACCAGGTTTTTAACGCAGACCTTAAGATCTTCAGCCTCACTTTTTAAAAAAACTTTGGGTCTCCATATTTAAAGAGAAAATGGTGCTGTCCTTGGCAGACATCCCCTAACATAGCTTCAAACAATAAGCCCAGTGATGACCTATCAGTCTTATTTGCCAACATGCGGAAGTTTTTGAAATGAAAGGCATAACAGTAGGTAAGTAGGTCCGGTACAGCCAACCCTCCAGCCTCAAGCCCCCTTCTCAGCTTTTTCCAAGCTATTCTTGGGCCCTTCGAGGACCAGATAAAACTACCAATTTTTCCCTGTAGCTTGGCTATATCCACCTTCCGGAAAGTTAGAGGGATAGAGTTATAAAGAAAGGTGATTTTAGGAAGTATAATCATTTTTACGACGTTTACCCTCCCATAGATGTTTAGTGGTAGGTTCGCCCATCGTAACAATAAACTCGTTATCTCCTTACTAACTTTCTTCCAATTCGCTATAGGTATATCCTCTAATTTCTGAGATATCAGTACCCCAAGATATCGCATTTGATTTTTGGCCCCCTGACTATTCAACCTCTGATTTCACTCCATTATTTCCGTTTTTCCAGTATTCACCTTATAGCCCGAGATTTCACCAAAACTCTCCGCCTTCCTCATTAGGTTAGGGATTGCTTCTTGAGGGTTTGTGGTATAAAGGATCAAGTCGTCTGCAAATAAAGCCAATTTTACTTCAAACCCGCCGGATCTAAAGGGAGAGATTGTGGGGTCCGCCCTGATCCAGTTAGCGAAAGGCTCTATATATAAATTAAATAAAAGTGGAGACAGGGGGCACCCTTGCCTTGTACCTCTCGTAATACTGAGCCAGTCTGATAATTCCCCATTAACCAACACCTTAGCCCTGGGATTCAGATATAGATTTTGCACCGCCCTAACCATATTTCTCGGGAAACCAAAGCTATTTAAGGTCTCCCACAAATATTCCCAGTTCACTTGATCAAAGGCTTTGGTAGCATCTATTGCCACTATCGTTAATGGGATATTTCGAGTCTCCGCCATATCTATAGCCCCCATCATCTGGAAAGTTAGTTCATTGAGCTGCCTCCCTGGTATAAAACCTCTTTGGTCAGGGTGGATAACCCCATTTATAACCTTGGCAACTCCTGATGCCCCAATTCCTGAAATCTTATGGTCTATATTTAAAAGAGATATAGGTCTATAAGAATCTATCTTCTGCGGATCTTTATTTGGTTTTAAGATTAACGTAACCGTGGCCTCTGCCCAGGAACTAGGTGGAATTTCCCCATCCATATACAATTTATTAAATAGAGTTTTTAGAACTGGCACCACTCTATCTATAATACATATGTATACCTCAACTGGCAAACCGTCTGGTCCGGCTGCCTTTCCCCTTACCATTTTTTTGCACTGTGCCCTAACTTCTTCTTCTGTGATGTCTACTTCTAAGACTTTCTTCTGTTCCGTTGTTAATTGAGGGAGTGTCATCATTTTTAACCAGTTCTCTATACTCTCTCGACCTGGTGTTATATCTTCACTATACAAATCGCTCATAAAGCTTCGAGCTTCTCCACAAATATCTGTATCGGCATGGAGCACTTCTCCTGACCCTCTTCTAATTAGATTTCTTATTGTATTTCTGGCCCTATTCACTTTTGCTTTCCAGGCCAGCAACGAGCTACACTTCTCTCCATAGGCGAAGTGCTGAAGCTTACTCGCTCTCCATCTGTCTAGTAGCTTTTTATCTAGCTGCGCCTGGAACTCAGCCTGCCGACTCTCCAATTCCTTTATTAATACTGGCACATTACTTAAGCCTTCCATCGATGCTTTCTGCAGTTCCCCTTCTTTTTCCTTAATCTCTCTGATTTTCCTCTCTTCTTCTTGTTTTGCAGCCCTCCTTTTTCCCCCGTTATAGATCTTAGTAACCCCCTTAAATATGCTTTAACAGCATCCCAGACTATCTGATCTTTTGCTGAGCCCATATTGAATCGGAAATACTCAGCTGTTCTTTCCCCCAAATCACATATCACTTCCTCATCTAATAAGATAGTCCTGTCCAATGTCCACCTCCTCTGTCCCTCTTTTTGCTGAAACCTCAGGGTCATAACCACTGCCGAGTGATCCGATGAGATTGCAGGAATATGATTTACTGCCTCCACCTCTGTATATAGCTCCTGATCTAAAAGGAAATAATCTATACGGGAATGGTGTCTGTACTTTTTACTATAAAAAGTAAAATCTCTAGCTTCCCCCATCTTACTGCGCCAGATGTCCACAAGGTTAAATTCCCTTATCATATTCTTTAAACTCGCAAATGTTTTTGGGGGCTAATGTACTTTACTCGTGAAGTACGGTCTAACTCCTTATTTAGAATTAAATTAAAGTCACCTCCCATAATAATCAACGCTGTTGTCTCTAAAAGGCAAGATTCGAGCTTTGATAAGGCCTCCGGGTTATCCTCATTTGGCCCATTGTAGACTGCATACACTAAAGGCCTATCCTGAATCAGTATGGTGGCCACCAACCATCTCCCTGATTGGTCCGACTCATACTTAACTACTCTTATTCCGACATTAGTTCTTATAATAAGGGCCACTCCCCTTGTGCTTCCCCTCTGCTCTGAACAGAGTACCTCCTGGACCCATCTTAATTTGCTATAACTCTGTCTGCATTCCTGTTTTTCCAGATGGGTCTCTTGTAAAAATATAATGTGTGCCTCACTATTCTTTAAAAATTCTATTACCCGGGACATCTTTCTCCTATTTCTCAGCCCATTCACATTCCATGTTAACAATTTAATTACATTCGGCCTATCCATATTTGGGGCTTTTTTCCTTATAGCATCCTAACTCCTTCAATATAGAGCCCAACTCAAACCTTCCCTTCACCCCTTCCAGGGACACCATCATGAGGACTACATTTTTTTCTTTTTTCCCTCTGCTCCCCACACCCAGTGCCTCCCCTCCCCCGGGAAACCCCCTTTCTACTCCCTAGGCGATACAATACGCCCTTCGTGACCCCCCATCCCAAAAAGAGGCATTAAACAAAGATGAAAAGAAACAGCCTATTACTTCATATTAAATATATACAATTTCTCTATCTCTACTGATGGAACCCCGTTTACTTATGGGACTCATCCCTCCATCTGTGCTAGGAAGGTATCAACTTCCTCCGGATTGCTGATGTTATGCATTTTGTTTCGCCACATTATTTTTAACATGGCCGGAAACTTCATTTGAACCTGGGCGCCCTTGCTCCGCAGTTCATTCATTCTGACCCCCAGCTCCCACTGCCTCTGAGCCGTTCTTTTTCTGAGGTCCGATCTTATTTGGTAGCTAAAAGTTTCATTCATTAAAGAACCCTCTTTCTGAGCGCGCCCCAGCACTAGCTCCTTCACCGCGTAGGTGAGGAAGTTTATCAGTATTTTCCTGGGCGCCTTCCTAGCTGGGTTTAACTTGAAAGGGTCTCTGTGAACTCTCTCGATCTCCTTCTCAAGCTCGATATCCGGTCTGTCCTTCAAAATTCCTTCACTCAACAGTTTGCATACAAAGGCCTTGATATCTCCTTTCTCTGATCCTTCCGGTACCTTGAGAACTCTCAAATTATTGCGTCTGGCCTGCGTCTCAAGCCTCTCCATATCATCTTGCAGGGCTCTGTTTTGTATTTTTAATTTCTCTAAATCCTTGGTGTTCTCTGCCATGGCCTCTGACAGGACCTTCACCTCACTCTCCAACACCCCAGTTCGCTGTGCGATATCGTCCAGTTTTCCTTCCAAGATCACACATTTATCTTGAATCCCTTTCTGGTTAGTGTCGGAGATCTCGAATTTCATAAAGATATCCTGCCTCAGACTTAGAAACATCTGTTCAACCTGACTCTTCGCTCCCTCTACGCCTTGCAGGGTGTCTGTGTTTACCACCACCGAGGTACTTCCATTACTTTGAGGTGAGCTTATACTAGAAGTGAGAGAGGGACTAGCATTTATTTTCCACTCCCCGGCTTTCACTCTGACCATCCCCATCTTGTATACTTACTAACGGGGAAAATTGATTTTCCAACTGTAGGGGGACTGACTTTGACAGGGTGGACTTGTTCCCTCCTCCCTGGGGTGCCGCAATCTGCTCCATTATTTTGAAATAAGAACTAAGGGACCACGCACTGGTGTGTCAGTAACTAGTGACAATGAAGGATGAATGACTGGAACGGGCGTAACAGATATTGCTGCAGTCAGAGATTGTAATGAAAGAGGAAAAGTAGGGGGTACGTTAACTGGAGCGGTAGGGGTAGCAGCTGTAGAGACTGGTGCACCTGGTGCGGGTTGTAGTTGCTGATGGGGAACAATGGGATATATCCGTTCTGGGGCATATCAGGCGGAGGTCAGGTATCTAATAAGATTGCGATAAAAGTATCCCCGTCTTCCTGAGCCATATAGGACTTATCTGAAAGAGACACGTTAGTGACAGATTCCTTACCTTAGAATATCCCCAGGCGTCAGGCTGGATCCGGAAAGTTTTTGCGTAGCAGTACCCTTGCGCGTCGGTAGGCGGCGTCGTGCGGCTCCGCGTCCGTCGTCGGCGTCGTGATCGCCGGGATGACGTCGCGGGCAGTACTTAGACGCCGCCCTGCGCGCTGACGTCAGTTCTTCTTTTCCGCGCCAGCAAGCGCAGATCCGGGAAGAGCAGTGCCCTGGTCATTTTTTGACCATACTTTTTGGTGAATTTTTTCACTGTTTTTTCATCTTTCAAGGTGTCGTAGGGATGCCCGGCTTCAAGCGATGCGGCGCCTGTGCGCGGATGATGTCCGTCACCGACCCGCATTGGGAGTGTCTCTTCTGCCTCGGCCGAGGCCACGACACGGAGTCTTGTACCGACTGCCAGGCCCTCCACCCGAAAGCTTTGCGAGAGCGGTCTCGAAAGCTCCTCGAGGCCCGGCATTCGGCTCCGCGGAAGCCCCGGTCGCGTGAGAGGTCCAGGGGTCGATCGCGGAGTCCACACCGGTCGTCGGCGTCGAAGTCTTCTTCGTCCGGTAAGTCGAAACACAAAAAGTCCAAAAGCATCATCGCTCTAGGACTTCGCCTCGCCGGTCTCGCGACTCGGCTGAGGCCCCTCCCGGCACCGTCCCCGCCCCCGCGGCCCCGGACATGCCTGTGGAGTCGCCCCCGCCATACCCACCCTTCCCGGGTTCGGGGGCGGATCCGGCCAAAGTGCAGGAATTCCTGTCGGCCATGGCCCGCCTCTTCGGGCCTTCAGGCCCCTCCGGTGCGCCTTCGGGCCCCGTGGGCCCTGATGGGGTTGCTCCGGCGTCGCCGACGGCTCCGGCCCCGGCGTCGCCCGTGCCTCCAGCCTCGATCCCGGCTCCGGCTTCGGCCCCGGACTCGATCCCGGCTCCACAACCCCCATCGACGCCGGTCGACCTAACGACACCTCCGCCGGCGCCGATGTCTCCGGTGCCGTTCTCGGCGCCGCCCTGGGCTCCGGGCGGCGTCGTCCCCCAGTTCCTTCCGGCTCCGGACATGGATCCGGACCGACGTCGCTCGACGCCGGCTCCGGCGCCGATGGGACCTTGGGTCCCAACTGTCCCTCCTCCTCCTTATTTTGAACCAGAGGAGGACCAGTTGGACTGGGAGGGGTCTGATGACCCTCTGACACGACACTGTCAGTACGATGAGGACTGGACAGAGAGTCTAGGGGAGGCCAGTGGTCTGGATACTTCCCCTGACACTGGCATGCTGTCTCCTCCCGTGGCTACGGAGGAGGGAGCCAATTTTGGTACGGTGTTGCGTAGGGCAGCTGGGGCCTTACGTCTCCAACTTCCTACTTTGACGGTCAAGCCTAACATCTTGACAGAGGTGCTTCAGCCGGCAGCCTCCTCTGCGGAGACTGTGCTGCCGTTTAACGACGCCCTCACTGACGTTCTTTTGGGCGCCTGGTCCAAGCCCAACACAGGGGCTCCTGTGGATCGGAACGTGTCACGACGCCATCGCCCAGCTCCGGGCGACCCCCTGTTTCTCTCTGTCCACCCCACTCCTGAGAGCTTGGTTGTCCAAGCCTCCGCTTCCCAAACCGCCTTCCCTACCGCTCCTCCGGATAGGGAATCCAAACGCCTGGATCAATTTGGGAAGAAAGGTTTTTCTTCCTCCAGTGCTGGCTTGCGGTCCGTTAACACCGCTTGTCTTTTGGGCCGATATACCCACTCCCTGTGGGATTCGGTGGCGGATGTTTTGCCCCAGTGTCCTGAGGAGGTCCAGACACTTCTTTCCCGCGCCATTGCGGAAGGAAGGGATGCGGCTAAATACACAATACGTTGTGGCCTTGACACCGCCGACTCGCTGGGCAGGTCTATTGCAACGACGGTGGCGCTCAGACGCCACGCCTGGCTGAGAACCACTGATTTTTCAGGGGATGTCCAGAATACTCTCATGGACATGCCCTTTGATGGAGTCGGTCTTTTGGGTCCAAAGCAGACCATGCGTTGGAGCGCTTTAAGGACTCACGGGCTACTGCCAAGTCCCTGGGCCTTTCTGCTACACGCCCTCCGCTGACTTCTGCTTTTCGCCCCTATCGTGGCCACGGTAGGGGCGCCCTTCACGTCAGCAGCCCAGCCACCGGCCCGCGCAGCAGGCGTCTTCGCGTGGCCGAGGACGTGGATTCCGCCGTGGCGGATCGGGCAACCAGCGTGCGGGTCAGGCCACCACCTCCAACCCGTCCGCGGCCTCCAAACCCTCCTAGTCCCTCCTTTCAGGTGCACAGCACGCCAGTAGGGGGCAGGGTCCGCCATCACCTTCCCCACTGGCGTACCATCACCTCGGACAGGTGGGTCTTGGACATTGTCCGAAGGGGCTACTCCCTCCCCTTCGAGTCCACCCCCCAGCCATGCCACCTCAATTCCACCGCATGTCAGGGGATCACTTGGTACTTCTGCAGAAGGAAGTCACGGCCCTCTTGGCCAAGAGGGCCATCGAGCATGTTCCGACCCCAGAAGTAGGGCGTGGTTGCTACTCCCACTACTTCCTGGTGCCCAAGAAGGACAAGGAGGACATGCGTCCTATCTTGGACCTCCGGAACGTCAATCGCTTCCTCCGGAAGGAGAAGTTCAAGATGCTCACCCTAGCTCAGGTCTTGACTGCCCTCGACCCTGGAGACTGGTTGGTAGCGTTGGACTTGCAGGACGCATATTTCCACATCCCCGTCCTGCCGGCCCACCGGCGTTACCTTCGGTTCACGGTAGGCCCCGAGCATTTTCAGTTCACCGTGCTCCCCTTTGGCCTTACCAGTGCCCCTCGGGTGTTCACGAAAGTGATGGCGGTGGTCGCAGCTCATCTGCGCCGGGCAGGGGTTTCAGTCTTCCCCTACCTCGACGACTGGCTGCTGAAGGCGGGCTCGTCCCAGGCAGTCGTCTCCCACCTCCAGACTACGGCCGAACTCCTGCACTCGCTGGGGTTCTCCATCAATGTGCCAAAGTCGCATCTGATTCCTTCTCCACAGCTCCTTTTCATCGGAGCAGTTCTGGACACGACGCAGTTTCGGGCCTATCCTCCCGAACGGCGAGTCCGGGATATTCAGGCTATGATTCCGATCTTTCAGCCTTTATCCTGGGTTTCGGTACGGATGACCCTGAGGCTGCTGGGCCTCATGGCCTCCTGCATCCTGCTGGTCAATCATGCCAGATGGCATATGCGGGCTCTGCAGTGGGACCTGAAGTTCCAGTGGGCGCAGCACCAGGGCAACCTGTCCGATCACGTCCAGATCTCGGAGGGAACTGCAAAACAGTTGCAGTGGTGGCTCTCGAACCGGCAATGGGTCATGGGCAGATCCCTCTACCTTCCCCAGCCAGAGCATACAGTTGTGACGGACGCGTCCCTTCTGGGATGGGGCGGTCACATGGGAGAGGCGGAGATCAGAGGCCTCTGGTCTCCGGCGGAGTCCCGGCTCCATATCAACCTTCTGGAGCTCCGGGCGATCCGACTTGCACTCAAGGCATTCCTTCCCTCTGTCAAAGGGAAGGTAGTGCAGGTGTTCACAGACAACACCACCGCCATGTGGTACTGCAACAAACAGGGCGGGGTGGGGTCTTGGACCCTTTGTCAGGAGGCTCTGCGCCTCTGGACATGGCTGGAACATCAGGGCATGTTCCTGATGGTTCAACACCTGGCAGGTTCCCTGAACGCCAGGGCGGACGAACTCAGGCGCAGGTGCATGATGGATCACGAATGGCATCTTCACTCGGAAGTGGCGCAAGGACTCTTTCTACAGTGGGGAAAGCCTTGGTTAGATCTATTCGCCACCGAAGAGAACGCGCAATGTCATCAGTTCTGCGCGTTGGAATTTCCAAGGCGGCACTCGCTCGGCGACGCTTTTCGTCGCGAGTGGAGTTGCGGTCTGTTGTACGCCTTTCCGCCTATACCACTTCTACCCAGAGTGTTGAAGAAGATTCGGCACGACCGGGCCCAAGTCATTCTTGTGGCTCCGGACTGGGCTCGAAGAGTTTGGTATCCCGAGCTACTCAATATGAGCGTAGATCCCCCAATCCGTCTGCCTCTTCGGGAGGATCTTCTGTCGCAGCAGCAGGGGACGGTCCTCCACCCGAACCTGTCCAGTCTACACCTGCTTGCGTGGAGATTGAGCGGCGGCAGTTGATTCCTTTCGACTTGCCTCCCGAAGTTTGTGATGTGATTCTGGCAGCCAGGCGTCCCTCCACTAAGGTGGTATACGCCTGCAGGTGGAACAAATTTGTGGCATGGTGCACAGCAAAGGCTGTGAATCCCCTTTCTGCCCCTCTTTCTGAGGTCCTTCTGTTCCTTCTCTCTCTGGCCCAACAGGGTTCTGCCCTGGGTACCATCAAGGGTTATCTTTGTGCTATCTCGGCCTTCCTCAGGCTCCCTGATCAGCCCTCCCTTTTCAAGTCCCCTGTTGTTAACAGGTTCTTAAAAGGCATTACTCACCTCTTTCCTCCTGTTCCGTTTGTGATGCCTCAGTGGGACTTGAACTTGGTTCTTACCTTTTTAATGTGCGCTCCCTTTGAGCCTCTACATAACTGTCCTCTTCGTCTTCTGACTCTGAAGACAGCCTTTCTGGTGGCCATCACCTCCGCTCGGCGGGTGAGTGAGCTCCAGGCTCTATCTTGCAAACCTCCCTTTCTGTCTGTTCATCCAGACAAGGTTGTTCTTCGGACGCGTTCGTCCTTCTTGCCAAAGGTGGTTACTGCTTTCCATATTGGGCAGACCATCACTTTGCCCACCTTCTTTCCGCCTCCGCATCCTTCCAGAGAGGAAGAGAGGCTCCACCGTCTGGACCCAAAACGTGCGCTCTCCTTCTATATTGACCGCACAAAACACTTCCGGGTGGATGACCAGCTCTTTGTTGGCTACGTGGGCGCCACAAAAGGTCGGGCGGTGCACAAGAGGACCATCTCCCGCTGGGTTACCTTGTGCATCAAGACCTGCTATTCTTTGGCGAAGAAGGAGCCTCCTGTTGGGCTGCGTGCCCATTCCACAAGGGCAACGGCTGCTACCACGGCCTTGGGCCGCGGTGTTCCGCTGCCGGTTATTTGTCAGGCAGCTACGTGGGCCTCGCTGCACACGTTTACAAAGCATTACTGCCTTGACAGTCAGGTCCGGAGGGACGGCTTCTTTGGCCGTTCTGTCCTCCAGGACTTCCTTGTCTGATCTTTGTTCGCAGACCCACCACCGGGGTTGGTATTGCTGGGGTATCTATTCTAAGGTAAGGAATCTGTCACTAACGTGTCTCTTTCAGATGCACAAGTTACTAACTTGTGTAACGATATATCTGTAAGAGACAGTAGTTAGTGACAGATTCCTTACCGCCCCACCCATCCTCCCCGTTCTGCGAACTGATTTCTAGGGTTAAGGACATCCCTTTCAGGGCCCTAGTATTTTTCATACACCTATGTCAGCTTCTTGCATGGCTCTGCGTTCCTGGCACGGAAAGTCGTGTACAGAACTGACGTCAGCGCGCAGGGGCGGCGTCTAAGTACTGCCCGCGACGTCATCCCGGCGATCACGACGCCGACGACGGACGCGGAGCCGCACGACGCCGCCTACCGACGCGCAAGGGTACTGCTACGCAAAAACTTTCCGGATCCAGCCTGACGCCTGGGGATATTCTAAGGTAAGGAATCTGTCACTAACTACTGTCTCTTACAGATATATCGTTACACAAGTTAGTAACTTGTGCATCAATGTGCAACCAAAATCTTCTGTCTTCGCGTTCTATTCCTGTCTCCTGCTTGTCTTTATCGTAAGCTACAGCCTTTTGTGTAAGGGTCTGCATACCTAGCTTTCTAGCATCCTTATCCATTTTTAATCGCCTCTATTTGGCCTCCTTCTGCCAAGTACGGAGGGAGTCAAACATAGACTGTCTACTGCTTCTTTTAAACAACTGTTCTTGAAGAAATCCCATCTTTTGTTCGTCAAAGAGCCCGTCAAAGGCCACTGTAACTCTACATTGACCCCTGTATATTTGTGTCATAACGTACTAAACATAATAGGGCCATATCAGTTTGTAATGCAGCATGATTTCTTACAGATCTCCCCTGAATTCCCTACAGAAGAGGGGAGTCCACTAGAGAGTATGCCAGTGTATTTGTCAATCTTACCCACCTGATGAGAGTCAAATTAGATTCTTTGTTACTCTTATTTGCTATGGCAAAGGTAACAAGTAAACTGTCAGAATTCAGAAAATAGGAGGACTACAAAGTAAAACATTCAATTTATCAACTCTTCAAGCAAGTATAAATCGCAATTGAAAAATGACTACTTGTAAAAATGTGAGATCAAAAATCTGTATTCACTCAAAAGGATGATATTGTAGGGCTTTTAGAAACAAAACCAAATCCCATGCTGGTGCCAAGAGGCAAGCAATAGGTCAAGCCAGTCTAATTTTGTAGGTAACCTATTCATCATATCCTTGCCTTCCTTCAGGTTTTCCCACTGATCCTTGAAAGCTTTTGCCGCTGCCCATAGAGCCCTTAAGGTTGAGGTACCTACATTCCTTTCTAAACCATCCTACAAAAATTCTAAAATGGATGAAAGATGACAATTCAATGGACTTACAGAATAATCTCTGCATCGCGTTTTAAAAGATCCACAGTATCTAAAACAGGAGTTTGCAGTGGCCGGCTTCCTAGAGTTTTGAATAGCTTACAATACTGATAAACCTTTGTTTCCTAGCCCTCTTCCAAACTGAAAATGAGTAAGACCACAAGAATGTTTTTTTCCAATTTTTGCAAAACAGGGCTCCAATGATTTTACAGATGATTCACAAAGGGATAAATGTGCAGGTCTGCCCAGGAGACTGTGAAAATGCAAGCCGCCATTTGGCCCTGCACCTTTAACCAGAATCTTGCTGCTGTTTTCTTCCTTGTGCTGAGCTCCCCCACCAAATTCCTTAGTCTCATTGCTCTGTCCCTTGGAAGGAACACCTTTTGAAGGTCTACCCTGAATAGTGCCTCAATAAATGCTCGATCCTGCACAGGAACTAGTTGGAATTTCTTTCTGTTGTGCAGGAATCCATGCTTTTACAGACATAACTCCATCATATGCTAACCTCCCAGGGTGTCCTGGATTGAAGGAGCTTTCAGAATCCAATCGCCTAGGAATGGCTATACTATCAGGCCTCAAAGGCGTAATGATGCAACCAGAGGTTCTTCTACCTTTGAAAACACCTTGGGTGCCTTCTTCAACCAGAAAGGTAGGACTTAAAATTGGTATTGTCTCACAATCACCAGGATCCAAGTATCTGAGGTAGATTCCTGCAATGCTTGAAGGAAATGACCAATCTGGCCTCCAATAGGATACTAGTCTTCTTTCACGGGATGAACTTCTTCTTCCTAGGTTATCCATGCTTCTGTCTTTGCAAGCCTTTGCTTGAGTAGTACCTGCCTTTAGATGACTTTGATCCAGACAAGGTTTGCTGCCGTCTAGAGGTCTGATGATAAGACTTCTTTCTGAATGATGTCCCCTTGTTGCCGTTTAAAAGTGGAAGAATGCTTTTTTTGTTTTAAACTGTTATTCAGCTTTTCAGCTAGCTTTATACCACAAATATCTGTTAACCAAGAAAGGCATTTTTAAGGTGACCGCTTTTTCAGCAGAATCTGTTTGCCCTTCTTTATTTTTCCTTACTGATATTGTTGCTCCACTGGCAAGTTCCAAAGTTCTAACCACATCGAAAGATACGTTGGTGAGAAACTCTATTTGTTTCTCCATTATTTCCAGATGTGATGAACTCTGTTCTGCTGTCAATGGCTTTAGGCAATTCTTTAATATCAAATATTAAGGATTGCTCTATAGCCACTATAAATTCCAGCTCTCATTACCAGGCCATTCCCAGAAGCATTCTTTAAGGAGGATCTGATATTTTTATTTGTTAATTTCTTCAATATGGATTCCTCAGCCACAGAGGTTCATCCCACCAAGCTAGCGACAATTTAGTCCACATGCATCACATCCAGTAGTACCACATCCATCTTTTCTTAAGGGTACAACTTTGACATGAATCTCAGCTTTAGAGACTTTTTCTGGATCTTTCAACTCTCTTTGCACACACTCCTTTTGCATTGCAAAACCCATATTGGCTTTTATTTGAGCTGAATTTCTGTCAGCAAGTTATTTTCGATATATTCCCCACTAGTCCATAGGAGAAAATTCATTTTCCCCTCCAGTGCTACTGGAAGTACCAGACTCAGTTATTCCATATTGCCTCTTTTTTATGTTTAGACTGGTCTTTTGAAAGATAGGAGAAGGTCTTCATCACATATTTTCTTTACTCTCTCCTCTTCATTGGAATTTTTTTTGGACCTCTTTCTCAAGGGAGAGGGAGACTTCGAGCTAGACGGGGACCATATATGTGCCTCGTAGACTTGTGATTCCCCAGGCAGCCCAAAACACAGTCACTAAGCCAAGCAATACTCTCTATTTTCAAACAAATATTTAAAAACACGGCTCTAGCTGGAGATATTAAACATTGTTTTCCTGCTAAGCCAGCAAAATGAAACCATGTGTATGTGTGGATCACTCAATAATCCACCATGCATGCGAGAAGGCAGACTCACTTACTGTGTCTCAGATCTCTCAATCTCAGATCTCTTGTCAAGGAAACAACCCAAGTAAGCAAACATATGTATATGTTAATGTTATTCCCAAAGCCAAGCACTGGGGTTATATCTAAATATCTTGTGGTCTTACCACAATGCAAGACTTACCTCAAATATGTTAACGCCTGTATCACCTCTCTGAGGCTCCTGCTATGTAGTTAGATTTTTCCCTGATTCCCCAAGCCTTACATGGGAAGCCCTAAGGGCTTCTTTCTTTCTTTTACAAAAAAGGCCTGATTATGAGTTTGGCGGTCTGATGAACTGCCAAATCCATGGTGGCGGTGAGGCAACCAGCGCACCGGCGGTCCGACTGCCGTATTATGACTTTGGTGGTCGGACCACCATAGGACCGCTGCTACCGCCAGTAATCCGCGATCCCTTGAGGTCTTGCAGCGGTCTGAGGCCACAATATGCTGGCGGTGCCGCTGCTGCACCGCCAAACATATTATGAGTTTCCGGACTGCCCTCCTTTTCATGACGGTGAGCCCGCCATGAAAAGGGTGGTAGTGAGGAAACTAAGGCACCCTTGTGCCTTGGTGGATGGGGGTGCATGCAGGTTCCCCCCCTGCCTTTCTGCACCCCCAGTTCCTGCACAGCATGGACTTTACTTTCCATGCCGTGCTGGAACGCGCTGTGGCGGTCCCATGACGCTGCCTTTCTAAGGCTCTCCTCTGAGCCTTTGAAAGGCAACTCTGTGGGCCAGCCGCTGCAGGACCGCCCGCCCGTTTTACAACTTGTAATCCGGCGGGCAGGCTGCGGTGGAGTTTGGACGCCTCGCTCCCACACTACCAAACTCATAATCAAGCCCTAAGTCTAGGCCTAGCAAGGACTTGAAACACATTATTCTTTGAAAAACGTCCCTTGTCCTTGTACCTGTCTACATACGAGTCAGAAAAAGAAAAAAAAATCCAGGATACTGAGAACCAAATATTTAGTATGGCTTGTGGGAAGCAATGGATATGACTAGTGTTTTGGCATACCTCCTGTAGTTTTTCCTATTTTGAGAGGTGGGATCCACCTCTTAAAATGTTTGGTACGAGTTTAAGAGACGTTGAGGAAACAGGTTTTTTTCTTCACCTAAAACCCATAAATCATTTGGTGTTTTCTTGAACAAGTGTATGGATAATTCCAGATTCATGTGTTTCACTTGGCCAGATATCTACAGCATTGAATTCCTGTAATGCTGTAATGCTTCACATAATGAACTGAAAGCTACTGAACATGGTCTATTTAGGGGTGGCCAACCTATTTTGACCATCATCTTACATTTAACACTCGCGCCATATATCATCAGATCTGATCTGTTATTGCTACAGAAATACAGTGACAAGGCCGTGAAACCCACCCACCCCCGCAGGGCCATACCACAAACATAGAATTAGAATTACAATCTTGAATTTCTAAGAGGCACAGAATGACTTCATTGATAGGACTCACAAACAGAGAAAACAATGACAATGAAGATAATAAGTGTAAGTAAATTGAACTTTTACACACACAGTATCATCCTAGTTGATTAAATTGGCTTCTGATAAGGTTTGCTACGTTATCCTGCAGTGGAACTCATGAAAAATGTATGCCTCTGTGTTTATGCCTCTGTGTTCAACCGACTGGGACATTTGCTAAATGCTAAATTTACTGAAATTGCGGAAAGGATGGTTAAAAACCAGTACTGTTCAGGACACTAGGTCACTCTCTGCAAAGCCTTTTGCTGTCCAGGCCGGTGTTTATCGCCAATAACTGTTATGACAAAACGAAAACACATCATCGGTTTCTCTTTCATTATTTCTTACTGGGTCGGTGCAGCATGCACACGCCGTGCGTGAGAACCTACAAAGACCGTATCATGACGGCTGACTCAGTGAGGAGCCGAGCATCCGTGTTCATGTGCCTGCAGCATGTAAAGTGAATTCATTTAATCTGATAAGTATGTTTCTTTGAGTTAGTGCTTTATTTTCAGATAGTAAAGCTCAGAAATAGAAAGAGACAACACTTGCTCACTATTTCCTAGCTGTACTAAAAAGGAAACACTAATTCTTCGAAATAACGGATTAAATAAATGTATTTACGCATAAAAACAGGCGCTCATCCCTGGTTGAGGCTGCAAAGCCCATCATGCTACAAACAGACCACGGAGTGTTCTCCTCATCTAATAAGCACACAAAGCATTTTAAAAGTCTGTGTCATAAAATTTGAAAGAGAAAGGTGTAAAAGATGAAACTGAATTTACAAAGGCCACTGCAGGAAGGATCCTTTCTGTCACTGTATTAACCAAATGACATGAGTCTCAAAATGAGCGCTATTTCCCAGTGCTTAATTTGTAAAATATTAAGTGCCAGGGATCTGACCAGGAGGCCACTGCAGCTTGCACCACCCATCGCCCCTGTCATCGCTGCCAAAACAACTACTAACCATCTCTCTCGCATGTAAATGCGACAGTTGAGATTATTCCAGGTCCCCAAAGCTAAAGGAATGGCTGGGGAGGCAGGGGAGGCAGGTATTAGTAATTTTTTTAATGTATATTGTTTTCCTAAACAACTGTTATACTGCTCATCTTTAAATTACATTAACAGCGCCACCTTGTGGCAGACTGCCCTAAGTGTGGTGTTGACAATTAGGTGCCGGTGCCGAGCACCGGAAACCAATTAAGTGCCGGTGCTCAGCACCAGAAAGCTCCGGCTCAAATTAAGCACTGCTATTTCCACATATTTACCTCCACTTTCAGTGTACCATAGATACAGCACCTACTATATTGTTCATATGCAGCCTGACTGACTGAAACACCTTTATTTAAAAATCCAGTTGAAAGACAGGATAGATGATAACTATCCATTTTTAGTTGTATATGTCATTTCTTAACTGCATGTGTTACCTGCTTTTTTCAGTTTCTCTTTGTTTCATTTCTGAAAAGCATATATTACATACATTGCTGCCCGCCTAGTGTCCTGGAATATTTAAAAGACATTTTAGGTATTAATATAATATTTACCTCAAAGAACAGTAACATTATCTAGGAAGCAAGCTACGGATATTTAATATTTTTTATCTTATGAGCTCATAAAAAAAGTACTGGTATTTATCTACCTGAAGTAATGCTTCGGGAAACATAAAAATAAAGATATTAGCATCAGAAAAGGTGTGTTACTTCAATAGATATATGTAGTACTCATGGCAAGAAACAGGCAGGACTTCAAGTAGATAGAGGTGCAGCTTGTAGTTTATTCTCCAGAGAAGATCCCATCCACAGCCCAGCAGCGTCCTGTACAAACTGTCAGTATTTCATCCCAATTCTAAACCCCTTGTTGAAATGGCAAGGTTCCAGTGTCTGCATTCCACTAAGTCAGCAGCACTAGGCCACGAGGAGAAGAACCAGATACCACACACCTTCCTCCTACACACACAGCTAACTACGGTGAACCTAACTAATAGAGAAGTACGTCTGAAAGGGAAAAACATTTCCAGTGCATGAAATAATAATTTAAAACCAAACTATACAAAACAAAACAGAAATTGTAATAATTCGTTTACACAAGGAGTTATGATCATGTTACACAAAGTCTTTCAAATATGAAGGCCTCTTCACTTCCCTCAGAGACCTCCTGGAGTCACTCTTAGAAGGAGAACTCTCCTTACATATTACACGTTCACGACTCGCATCTCCACAGACCAGACCTGGACCCTTGTACACCATAATCCTCCCAAGGTTCCATATTCTATGGTCCTGCGTCTTTACTGCATTATCAAACACCTTGGTGACACGGATGGGTTCAGAGAACTTGGGACCACAACCACTCCACCCAGGACGTTTGATCATCAGCATGTCCCCCACTTCAACAACTGTTTTTTTTACAGCTTTCCTGCAATCAAAATTTATTTTTCTTTTGTGCAACTTCTTGGCTTACCTCACATGCCAAAAACCTGCAGGCACCTCAGGTGCACCATCATGAATACCTTCTCTCAAGTTTTTCACCCATGCTGGTTCCACAGCAGTAATGAGAGACCTAACCCTAAAAAGTTCAAAGGGAGACTTCCCCATCATGCTGTAAGGGGTCATCGTGTACAACTCCACCCTTTTTAAAATCCATCCTTCCAGTTCAGACCATTACCTTTAGCCAACGATATGGTCTCCTTAAGTAACTTATTAAATCTTTCCACCATTCCATTTGTTTCTGTGCGGTAAAGAGAACACTTTTTATGCCTTACCCCTCTTGACTTCA
The DNA here is from genome assembly GCA_963921515.1 of Calotriton arnoldi. Classification (NCBI taxonomy): domain Eukaryota; kingdom Metazoa; phylum Chordata; class Amphibia; order Caudata; family Salamandridae; genus Calotriton; species Calotriton arnoldi. Next base: position 460,554 of record CAWUFW010013266.1, read on the forward strand.
GAAACTGTTCCATCTCATGTGACACCAACTGAACCCCAATGTCTGTCAAGAGCACCTCAGGATACCCCTCAGCAGATATCAAGTCACTCAGAAAGGTGACTACATGCCGGGTTTCCACCCCGAAACTGAAACACACTACCGGCCACCTGGAAAACATATCCATTACCACGATCACAAAGACTTAAAGACCTTCACCATGGATAGGACCTAGGATGTCAAGAGCTATTTCTTTCCAAGGCCCTGAGGAAGAGACTCTGGGGATCATGAGTTGAACTCTGACCTTCTTGGATTTCTCACTCATTGAGCAGGGTAAACATTCGTGCACCAATCTCTCAATTTGTAAGTCCATCCCAGGCCACCATTATGTCGAGCGGAGCTTTGTTTTAGACATGCCAAGGCGGGAATCGTGTGCCAGACCCATTAGCTTCTCTCGAAGATTGACTGGAGGTATGAGACATGTACCACGACATAAGATGTCCCCACATGTGCTCATTTCATCCTTCACTCCCCAATTAACCCTGCCATTTTCTTAGGCTTGTTTTTTAGAGTGCCAACCATTCCTCACCAGCGACATAATTTCAGACAGCACCGCATCATTCTGCAATTCCTGGCGCCATTGCTCCTCAGGAATAAATGCACTTTCAACCACTCAAACAAATTCAGTCTCTTCCTCCTCGGACTCAGGCTCAGGATCAGGGCACACATCATGATAGCTAGAGACCAGTCTTGATAAAGTGTCAGCAACACCATTCTCAAAACCTGGTATGTATCTCATAACAAAGTCGTACTCCTGCAAAGCGATAACCCACTTGGTTATCCTCCCTGACACCAAGTCAATCCCTTTACTCATGAATGTTTCGACCAGGGGTTTGTGGTCCGTCCTCACCTCAAACTTGACAACCCCCAGAGACCTTCGCTCCCCTCCTGCTGCAGTACTGCCCCAAGGCCCTTAACACCAGCATCAGTTGTGACAATAGATAGCTTGTGTGGATCAAAGCTTTTAAGCTTAGGAGCCATTCTGAGTTTTTCCTTGAAGGCGACAAACTCTTGTTCACACGCCTCATCCCACACAAAACTAACACCCTTCCTCAACAATAACCTCATGTTCGTGCTCAGCTCAGCGACATTTTCCACAAACTTGTTATAGTATTCCACCATTACCAGAAACTTCATCAGCTCCTCCCTAGAAGAAGGAGATTTCATTCTGGAAATGGTGCCAACCAACTCATCCTTGAGCATGATGCCATCCCCTGTGATGGTGTGGCCAAGGTAATTGATCGTGGTGGTAGCGAAACAACACTTTTCAGCCTTAATTGTTAAATTGAACTCCTCAAGTTTCCTCAAAACATTGCGGAGGCGAACCTCATGTTCCTCATCATATTTCCCATAGACAAGGATGTCGTCTTGGTACACACACACACCCTCAATACCTTTTAAAACCTTTTCCATGGCCCGCAGGAAAACTGAGGCCGCAGATATGAGACCGAAAGGCATCCGAACATACCTAAAGGTTCCAAAAGGAGTGATGAATGTCGTGTAGTCCCTAGAGGATTCTTTCAGAGCTACCTGATGATATGCAGATGTGAGGTCGATCGTATTAAATATTCTGGCCCTACCAATCATCAGCAGCAACTATGAAATATTAGGAAGAGGGTACCTGTCAACGATGACACACTTATTCAAATTCCTCAGGTCCACTCATAGGCGTAAACTGCCATTAGACCTACGCGCTGCAACAACCGGAGCGAGTCACTCAGTGCCCTCAACTTCTTCAATTATACCCCCCTTTTTTAGCTTTTCAATTTCAGCTTGCATCTCAGCCCTAAGAGTAATGGGAACATTCCTCACTTTGCAACATACCGGCTGAGCACCAGAGGTGAGGCGTATCTCATGCTGAAAGCCTTTCAAACATCCTAATTCGTCTCTGAAGACGTTGGGGAACTCTTTTCTTATCTTCCCCTCAACATCCTGGCAAGAGGGGTTGGCATCAAGAACCTCACCCACTCTTTCCTTCAACAAAATAGAGGGATTACCACTCGGATTCAGCATGACACCTAGATCAGCTTGGTGGATCCAGCTTAGAATGTTGTCACTCTTTTCTGAAACTTATACCTTTCCTGAGGTGTACCGTCCCTTATATTCTATGAGACCGGTATAGTAACCCTTCAATCTTATGGGTTCACCCCCATACGCATAGGGATTAATGTCAGGTTTTGACAAAACAGTACTGTTTTTCAATTTGTCCTCAAAGAATTTCTTAGAAATGATCGTGATTCTAGCCCCAGAATCAAACGACACCTTGGTGGTTTCACCTTCAATCAACATGCTGTCAATAGGGGAGTTGGTGTTATTCTTGTCAGTAGTGCCAGATACCTGTAGGAGAATTTGGTCGCATTCAACTTCCACAGATTTGACATTAGAAGTTTGCAACTTTGCTTTACAGACACTAACAAAGAGACCCTTTTTTTTACATTTGGAATAAAACGCTTTCAGCACTGGACATGCTTTGTCATTTGCCAAGTGGTCAGTTCTATCACACCTAAAACACCTCCGCACCATCGACTTGCCTCTCGACACACTCCCTTCAACTTTGACGGGAGTTCTTTTGAAATTTTCCCTGACCACCTGAACAGATTGCTCCTTATCCTTTTTTATCATGGCAACACATTTAAGTGAGTGCTCTACCCTTTTTGCCACCTGAATGACCTCACCCAGTGATGGCTCATCCCTCATCCACAACTCTTCTCTCACTCTTTCCATATCGCAGCCTAACATGAACTGATCTCTTATCCGTTCATCCAAAAGTTCTGCAAATTTGCAAGACCAAGCCAGCTTCCTCAACTGGGCTCAACATAAGCTTCAACCGACTCACCCTCCTTTTGCATCCTTTTGGCAAAATGGTATCTCTCAAGTATTGTGCTGACCTTCGGGAGAAAATGCTTATCTAATTTTTTTAGGCAAATATCAAATTCATTCAAGCCATCAGCTTCCGAATCGCGAAGGTCTGGAAGGTGGTCGTAAATTTCTTGTCCTTCCGTCCCCAAACAGTCAAGAAGAAGAGATGACCTTTTTTCCGCACTCAAGGACACACCACATACTCTAGCATACCTCTCAGAAACTTTTTTCCACTTTTGCCATCTAATAGGTGGATCCCCTGGGGTCGTAAGGAAGAAAGGTGGTGCAGGAACATTTTGCATTGTATGATGGTATAAAGGCTGAGTACAGAAGTATAAGCAAAATGGAAAAAATTAGAACGCCTCTAATATAACGAGAGACTGTCACTGACCGAGATCACCGTGGATTTAAGCAGGAGTACATGTGTCACTGACCTGAAGGGCAGAAGACCAAAGGTGTGTGTATCACCATATGGCACACCGTGGATGCCCTGGATGAAGACGTTGATGTGTGGATTATAGAAGAGTAAGTCAACTCAATGATTTGCATTGGCTTGCGTATCGCCGTTGACCTAGGAACAGTACCAGATTGAAGGAACCTGGTTCACAATACGCATAGACGTGTGTATCGTCGTTGTACTGGAGCATGGTTTGCAACACTGAAAGTCGTGGTTGGCAACTCTGAAAAGCCCAGCTGGAATACGTTACGCATATCATTGTTGGGTAAGAGCGTGAGAGAAAAGAAGACCAGCTGGTGGAGGACACGCAAGGACGTGCGTATTGTCGGTAAATCCTGCGAGGAGATGGCCGTCGTGAGGAAACACTGCAGGGACGCGCACCAGCCTTCAGGATGACACAGCCAACGTCACAAAGAACCGCAAAGAGCCACAGCCAAGGATGAGCCGTGAAGATTGTCTCAAGCAAGAGTTTCTCTCTCTCGTGGAGTCAGGTGCAAGGGAGCACAGGAGCAGAGTCGACAAACATGCTAAGCCTCGAGACAGCTCGCGAGGGACGAAGAAGAATGTCACAGGAGCAAAGACAGCCGGTGGGTAGAGTTGGATACACGTGCTGAGGGATGGCACAGGGAGCAAGAGAGAGCTGGTGGTGAGAGTTGAGTGCACACGCTGAAGCTGGTGCGCACCCCAATAGTAACCAGCCCCACCGTCTCAAAACACCCCAATTATACCCACTTCAAGCAGTGAAACAGCCGAAGGAGACACCAAAAATATGATGAGTGGCAGACTTTAAATAATGGTTAGCCCAAACAGTGAAACATGCATTGATGAATGTCCAGAGCAAGAAGTGGAATCCGAAAGGGCCGTCACGCGCTGGTAGGACAGTCAACAGAGGGGGGCCCAGTGCGAAAAGCCAAAAGGGTAACTGCACCCTGCACTGAAGAGAGGGATGGCTGGTACTAACCTTAGATCATCCCTTGAGATAGGGTTGAAAGGTAGTCCTCAGCGCAGTGGTTTGTTGGGATCTTCCAGAGATTAGGAGCTGCTGACTTGGCCAGTGTAGTACTCGTGGCAAGAAACAGGCAAGACTTCAAGTAGATAGAGGTGCAGCTTGTAGTTCATTCTCCAGGGATGATCCCATCCACAGCCCAGCAGCGTCCTGTACAAACTGTCAGTATTTCATACCAATACATTCTAAACCCCTTGTTGACATATCAGGTTCCAGTATCCGCATTCCACTAAGTCAGCAGCACTAGGCCACGAGGAGAAGAACCAGATACCACAATATATTTTATATATATTCTTTAAATAAGTGAAAAGGGATTTCAGTAATCTGTTTCTTGTGTAATGTAACACTGGCCTGCCTTGGCTGATTTCAATTAAACTGCATTTATAATTTATTTTCTATTTATATTTTTTTAGTTGAAAACTGGTTCCATTTTTAAATTTATCTATGTATGTCTACTTTTTCACTTTTATACGTTCATTGCAAATTTGTTCACTGTATATTCCATATCGCATAACATACTTTGTGTTTTTTACTACTACACTTCAAAGATATATTTTATTTTGTGTAATGTCTTCTTTGATTGAAGAATGAGCAACTCTTCGTGGGAACACTGAAAACTTCTCTGGGGAAAACACGTCGAAAAGTTGTGTTATTAGATAGGAAAATCATCAAAAATAATGTCTTTGTTTCCAAAAAGATTCGTGGCCTGCAGTCTTTGGTGCATGTCTACATTTTTGGTTAAGTGCAGGCAAATCTTCTAGTTCAAAAAGTTCAAGCTCCGCATCTGTTTGCTGCATTGAGTTTTGGGCGAATTTCTGGAAATAAGATAAATGAAAATGTAGATTGTGAACAGAAAAGCTCATAAAGAGAAAGTCCATCCTGAATGAAGCCTATAGTAAAATAGCATTCCAATTTTTTGTCAGCAATAATCTTGCCCTTTGGAGATACCTTCACGTCTCCAAGGGTACCAGTGTCTTTTCTCTAGGAAGTAAACAAATTGCAGTACTTAGTTATGGTCAACACCGTGCTGGCCAGATAGACTCCTTAGGTGGCCACAGACAATAATAGATAATGAATTATGTTGTCACTGTAAACAGGTGATGACAAAACCAATAGGCCTCTGCTCTGAAATGTTATGCTATTGGCTTTGCAATTGCTTTTTTCTAACTGCATGCGCACATTCGGCAAGACACGTGTACACATGGCTTGCAATCTTGGAATAGATTTTCTATTAATTAAAACCCATTCCAAGCTGGCAGCCGATGAGCATGTGTGTGTTGTAATGCATATGTGTCCACGTTTAAGCTGCTTTGTATCACCGACAAAGTGATACATGGAATGGGACCACTTTTCATCAGGAATAAAATCACCAAACACATTAATTAAAGGAACCTCCACTCTAGAGTGGCACCTCGCCTCATAATCCCAAGAAACAAGAAAAAAAACATGGGTGGCACATCCTTCTCTTTTCAAGCAGCCAAACTATGGAACTCTTTACCCCCCAACATAAGATCCACAGATAACCACCTTATCTTCAGAAAACTAGTTAAGAATTGGCTTTTCTCCACATAACCACCTTACGTAAACAGATATATACAGCATATCCCTCTGTATATAAGCATTTATTTGTACTATAGATATGTACCTATATATGTGTATTGCTTTGTATAAATGTGTTGAATAATTATGTTTTAAAAAAATATATAGATATTCATTAGTTCAGCTTAATAAATGTACATATTACTGATCGTTACATTATTCTATGATTTTAACATGTATATAAGTGACTGCATAAATAAGTACATCTTTTATTATAAATATTTATCTACAATTGCTTCACTATTGAATTACAAATATATATATATATATATATATATATATATATAAATAAAATTAATTTAAAGTACAACAACACTTGAAAGCCGTAGTTTATTAAATGCACCTTTAATCTACATATACTACCTCCCTTTATGCATCTATATACCTTCCATGTACTTATAGATCTATATATTATTTACTTTTTTTCTAATTCAGCATATCCAATGCACTAACCTATTTCTCACCCTATACCTCTCTCAATATATCCTTCAACACCCCATCCGGGGTAGCAAGCGCTATATAAATGCAAACCTTTTTCCCTCTTCTACCCCTCCACTATTCTTCTCGAACCAAATAACTGACGAACATATCCACCACTCATATTACTTTCATATTTCACTATACTAATTCCCCACTAATAATTTATGGGTTCCGGAGTAGCGTCCTACTCGCCAAAAAAGCACTTTAACTCCTCGTCAGGGGTAGTAAGCGCTACATAAATGCATTTACAATACAATATGTTGTAGCTCACACAGCCATTTTTTAATAGACTGATCTAACATGAGGGGTGACCATGTTGCATTGTTAAATTATAATTTACCCCTTCCCACCACCCTCAATACAAGTTGCTCAAAGCATGAAAACCAATCAACCAGCCTGGCAGCACTTTCCGTCTGCCTGTTCCTGCTGGCATTTGGTTGTTAGACAAACATTGACAGGAATATCATTTCCTAAAAAAAGCCTCTTAGTAGCTTTCTGTGCATATCATGATATGAGACCGAAGTTCTGCTGACAAGGAAAGCAATTCTTGAAGGTGTACCTGATGCTGATTCAGCTGGAATGGTAAGAGGTGAAACTTGTAGGAAAGTTTAGCATTGACTAATTAAGGGGCTTAAAAATTCCACCGATCATGGTTTAAGATTTTTCAGTATGTGACTCACCGTCTTGAACATGTGTTGGGATCAAGTCTCCTAGCCAAATAAAGATCCATACTGATTGCCAATATCTTTTTCAAGAATGAACATTGTTTCACAGTGAGAGCTGCCTGGGTGCTTTGACACTCAGTCCTTCTAATCAAGAGGGGACAGAAGAATATGCCAGTTCAACATGTTAGCATTGTAAGGGGGACAAGCAGAGGACTTGAAACCCACATCTGTCACCCCCAGCAGCTGTGCTCAGAACAATGTTGGAACTTAAAATTGTCTTTAACGTCCCTGTTCAGGGCAAGTAGTGTGGTAGGCTTTGCCACTGGGCAACAGAGTCCTAAAAAGCCATAAAGGAACTGAAAGTACATTTGACAGCATAAAGTGAAGTCCAGCCAAGAATATCCTAACCTAGTTTCGTAGCCCTACTGTTCTTTACCAGTTTTTGTAGTTGGTTCATAGGTCACCAAATATTTTCGAACATCACCAGTTTCATACTTCCACTGAAATATAATTTTTATGCTCAGTTGATTGAGACGCAATCCACCATTTGCTTCTGGCAGCCGCTCACCCTACTTCCACCTCAGATGCTATCTTCTCTTTTCCAGAGGTGTTCCTTCACTTGAAACCCAGTTCATGGAAATCTTCCAGGGGGCCATGGAATCTACTTTGGACTTCATCTGGAGCCAGCTCATACTTGTAACCTGTCACCAGCTCTGTAATTTCTTGAAAGTCCCAATGTAATTTCTACAGTCAGGTTCCAAAATTTCCATGTAGCATCTGTTCATCTGGTGATTATATCAGCCGGGGAGGAGCTTTGAAATCGCCCATCTGTGTATAGGCCATTGGACACGATTGAATCAGCTCCCTGTTTAGGATTTGCTCCATTTCATATTTTAATATCACACCATGATCAGTCCCAGGGGGAATATAAAAAGTTAACAAATTAAAGCCCGGCATTGCTTAATCCCTTCAGGAGAAGTGACAGCCAGGATGGTTGCCAGGACGAAAATAGAGACATAAATAACTGTTAGACAAGTTACTGATCTACATTTAGACTTAGTGAGAATAGCCATTAGCCAAGCCTTTGTTTCATCAGCCCTGTTTGCCTTGCATGGCTGGGTTAATAATCACATCTGTATCTAAAGTTTTGGAAATGTCCAACATCGAAGTCTTCTGCAACTTAAAGTAACTAAGGGCCAGATGTACCAACATTAGGAATACCTATTTCCTAATTGCGATTCTCTCTGAATCACATGTAGGAAATCGGTATTCCTAGCATATGAAACTCTTTTGAGTTTCATTAACGATTCCCAGTGGGTCAAAAATAGATCTGCCTCATGCATATTAATGAGGTAGGGTGTAATTTGCGATCCACTAGGAATAGCAGGCATCACAGGGCTGGTGGCTTGCTGGGGTCAGCAGAATACCATGTCTGTGATTTCTTTTTAAAAATCTTTTTTTTTAAACTGCTGCCTGTTTTCCTTAAAGGAAAGCGGGATGCGTTTAAAAAGAAAAAAATTAAACTTTGCCTGCTCTTAAAAATATTATTTTAACATTCTCAAAGGGGAAGGGGTCTCCAAGGGACTCCTTCCCCTTTTGCGAATGGGTTACCACCAGTTTAAAACTAGTGGTAAAGTATTACTGTTTTGCGACTGAATTCCGTCGCAAAACAGTAATAGATAACATACCGATTCGTATTTGGAAGGTACGCCCTAAACTCGCCCTTTCCAAATACCGAATCACACATGCAAACTGCGATTCGGTAACAAGTTACTAAATCACATTTGGCATTTTGTACATTTACAGGCACGGCAGCACAGGAGGGACATTTTGTGCTGCATATGTGACTTTTTCTGATTTGTGCATGACAAGTATGCATCAACACTCTGGCTTTGCATTTTACACTAACATTTTCTTGCTCTTCATTACATTTTTCCCCACACAATCAATATTGGTCTGTAGGACATTATTGATACAGTCTCTCCCTTTAATGTTTAGCAAGCGCTGTGTCACTATTTTCTGTGTATGCTGTAGCTATTAAAGCACCCATCGTTTGAAACTCATATATAGATTTTTTCTGAAGTACCCCACACCGAGTCCATAGCTGGTTTCTAATCTCAACAATGTAGGCATCACTCCTACCTTGGTTTCCGACCCAAAATCTATAGGATTCCCCATCGGACCAAATATCGCCATGACTTCATGCATTACTAAACTCATTCCAGCTCCACATTCTCAAAAACTCAAACCCTCCGTTCCAGACTAAGACTTGAGGTTTACTTGTCTGGCCCTAATCCGGATTCATCTTGGTGGTGATTACACTATGCTTGCTAGCCTCCACAAGACTGCACTTGCCCCTCTCGAAGCTATTGGCCATATGGCTGCCCTTCTTGTCAAATGGGCCAAGAAACTGTATTGTGTCACCCACATCTTCACTGCCTACCCTTGGATGCCAGAATCTATTTCAAGCTGGCCTGCCTCACACATACAGTTCGGACTACCATCCTAATTGAAAAACAAATTGATGATCACTGGAGGGGATAAAAGCATCAGAATCAATACACAATTGATTTTAAAAATTCCAAAATTAAAAAAGACCAAAACTGTCATGCTTTTTCTTGCCTGGCCCCACGCATATGGAGCAATCTGGCTGAGGGTCCATGATTTAAGATTAACCTGCTATCATTTCGAGGCATACTGAAGACCCACCCACCTATTCAGAGATTTAGGCTTACTGTCCCTCTTTGATATTTTCTTATCTACTTATTTATAATTCCATTTTATCTGTAGCCTTCTTTATTTATTCTATCAACAACTCTTTGAAATGTATTTTCTGATTACATGTAAAGCGCTCTGCTGCTCATTTGGCTTGGTCCGTGCTATACAAATACTATTAATAAATAAAGTCTAGGTGCAAGAATAGGATAGAGCCATTGAAGGATTCTATGCTATGTAAGAAGGCCAAAGAAAAGGGGATAATTTCGAGAACATTCGGGTAGCAGCTCAAGAGCTTACTGCTGGACTAACTTGAAGAATTAAGAACAGAGTGTCTATTGACTCTAAGATTTGCCTTCCATTGCAAAATGCTCAGATTGAACTAGTTTCTATTCTGTTACCCATGTATGATGGAATAGGTAGGGCTGCTTGTAGGCACTCCTCTTATTCAATATATTTGTCATACTTTACTGCAGAACATTTTTAGAGTTTTGTAATTCCTATGCTTGGCAAAGTAGTTTTTACATTGCCAAGATTATACTGTCAATTTTGATCTTCTATCAGGGCCAATACAGTCACATCTGAAAAATATATAGCAGCTTCTAGTTAAATATATCTCAAACACAGGTGGTAATATTTTGTGACGGTTGCACATGGTGTTCCTAGAAATCAAGGCATTAAAATATGCTTTTATCAAACAAGCTTAGCAGAAACTATATGCACTAGAGTGAGGTCTCAGGTCTTTGTTTTCTATTTTGTAAGCAGTCAATTCTCAGAAAAGAGTGAGTACAGTTCACATAAATTAAATCTATGAGCATGTCTTTACTATTTCGTTATGAAAAACTTAGTCTCAGCCTAACTCATAACCATAAGACCATTGTTTCAATAAAATATTAATTCCCTTTTGTGATGAAAGGTATTTGTATAAAGATGTCCTATGCATCTGCCCAGAGTGCATAAATGGTAAGTGGTAGTGAAGGATACATTTATCTCAGCTAATTCTGCAGCTAAAGCCATAAGGATTTAGCCTACATATAATTCAGCCAGATTATGCTGCAGCATGTCCCCTTCTGTGTAACATTTGACATTCATTTGTAAGTTTTGGTTGGCAAATCTTATTGGAACTGAATTCTCAGTGTACAGCTATCATGGTCCAAACAGATACTTGTTAGATTTAAGTTACCTTGTACGTTTCTGGCAATTATGGAATATAAAAAAACATTTGCACTATTTTTGCCCTACTTTTAGTCTTGATTATTTTTGATTCTTTTATAACATTTCTTTTATATAACTGTTAACCATGTTCTCTAATGTTTGTCTTATAATGTGTTACTCTGTTTTTATGTTATTGTCTTTTATTTCACTTGATTTGGACCTTTAACTTATTTACCTCTTAACTACATTGTTGTTGACTAGCTGTTGTTGACATACCACATGTACTTTCTCTGAAGAAAGTCTTGCTGCTTGATCCAGCCTACAGCGGGTAAGCCAAGCATTCCTTACAGAAACCATGTTAACCATTGTTTTGGTCATGTGGGAGTGCAGTTGCAGCTCATGTCATGCTCACATCTCTCTCTCTCTCATAACTCAACATTGTAATTCTGTAGACCTTTTAATTTGAGGTAACACTGATTAAGTACCAGCATCTTTGTGCAGTGAATCGTTATTAGAAAGAAAACACATTCATAGATATAAAGCATCTTGTATACATTTACATCAAGGAATCATATGTTCACACTCTGTGTAAGGAATTCTTAATTTTATCAACGTTTGCTATATGCACCTCATTAAACGCTTATCCTTGTGGACAATAGCTGCTTGCAATAATTTGGCTGGAAGTTGGGAGGTATGTGAAGTTGCTCACTTTCCATAATTATTGCAAATGGTACTAATACTACTTTTAGGCCCTAATTTATTGTTTGGCGGACGGGGTAGTGTGGGCACTATCTCTTAGATGATCTGCATAATAGCCATGGCACACACGGCGTCCAGACTTGGGGTCAAGGACTAAGTTTTCGTCAAGAATAGATGAAGTAATATATCCCTAAGGATAAGATTCAAGACACCAATTCAAAATGCAGTCAATAATAAGAACTGACTTAAAAAGGGATCCGAAATCTGTACTTTAGAAAAACCATGAAGGTTTATTGAAATACTAAGTGCAATACAGAAAGGTAAAAATATAGCTGTCTCAATAAATCAGTCAAATGACATGATGTCAATTGCCATGAAGACTCTCCGAATTTAAGAAAGATGCAGCAATAAGCAAAAAATGTAAAATAGACCAAGTCCAACTTTGCAGCAAAGCAATTGAGAATAGGGCAGCATCCCTAATAGAGACCCGAAATGAACTGGCTTACCCCCAATTTGAGGGTTTTTTATGGCAATTTTCACCATAGAAAGTAATAAGAACTGCACAGTTAGCATGATGTGAGCAAAAGTACAAGATACAAATGGGGCTTAGGTGTGGACAGGATAGGGCCATCTGGCAGGATGACTGGGAGGAGTCACATCCAGCCCCACTTGCACTTCAAAGGACTCTGCTTCATGCACGCACACAAAGGATACCGTGCCTGTTCTGTCTTTTGTCACCTCAGACGTTTTGGAGCTTTGACAGGGGAAGAACTTTCTAGAACCAGAGGTGGGGATGGCTTAGGGAATCCCCGCACATCAAAGACTGTCACCAGGTATAAATATTGGACAGCTAGAGCCACTCATCAGAACACTCCAGGACCTGTGGACATTACAGAAGAAGGACTGCCCTGGTACCAGAAGCCTGCCTTGCTGCTGATGACTGCCTTGCTGCCTGTCAAGGAAGACTGGACCTGCTTACCTTCATCCCAGGCTAACCTGAGTGACTCCAAGAGTCAGTTTGGGGCCCTCCTATCTGAGCTGCAGGGACATGACAGGCTCCCGACGCCTCCTTGCAACTGCCCATCTGACCTGCTGCAACTGGACCTGCCTGAACTTCGCTGGCCTCTGCTGGAGTGAGTCCCTTATCCGCAAGAGGTGCCCTCCCAGGCCCTGGACCCTCGGCTGGCACCAGAGAATACTCCTCCTTGCCTAACTGAAGGTTCCACCAAATCTGACACGAAGCAATGCAAAGCCCCGCCGCACAGCTGAAAGCTTCATTGGAACTGACAACAAACGACATAAACTCCTTCAAAGCCTCGACGCACAGCTGAGAGCTTTAATGAAACCGATGCTGAGATACGCAAAGCCTTGCCGTACAGCTCAAAGCTTCATTGGAACCTATGCCAAGCGACACAAAGCCTCACATTAGCAACGCCACACAGACCTCGCACTAAGGACATACTCCCAGCGGGCTAAACTTGGTGATGTACCTGGCTTGCACTCCATCGCAGTCGGCCTGAACTTGTGACTTTGTCCTGGTCCAGCAAGACCCAATACCCTCAGTTGGCACTTTCTACTTATTAAGCAAACACAAGGAGATGATGGACGGAGTGCTGAAACTTTTCAGGCACTCACCCCAGTCACAGATCTGGGTTGAATCCATCATCGTTATTTAGCTCACTTCGCCACCTCAGTTGAGACCCAGCTATATGCAAATCAGTCTTGACCCTGTGCCTCATGGGAACAGTCCAGCCCGAACTGCCAAGCCAGGTCTTCCCTGAACCGGAAACAAGCATCCTGGGACCGGTTTCGGGGCAACACCCCTCATCAGCCAGGCTAGCTTGAATCCAGTCGCAAAGTGAGCAAGGGACCCACGTCTGGGCATACCCTGCCAACTTAGGGCGAACAAAGCCAACACAAGGAGATGATGGACGGAGTGCTGAAACTTTTCAGACACTCACCCCCAGTCACAGATCTGGGTTGAATCCATCATCGTTCTTTAGCTCACTTCGCCACCTCAGTTGAGACCCAGCTATATGCAAACCTGTGCCTCATGGGAACAGTCCAGCCTGAACTGCCAAGCCAGGTCTTCCCTGAACCGGAAACAAGCATCCTGGGACCGGTTTCAGAGCTCCGTCCATCATCTCCTTGTGTTTGCTTTGTTCGCCCTAAGTTGGCAGGGTATGCCCAGACGTGGGTCCCTTGCTCACTTTGCCACTGGTTTCAAGCTAGCCAGGCTGATGAGGGCTGTTAGCCCGAAACTGGTCCCAGGATGCTTGTTTCCGGTCCAGGGAAGACATGGCTTGGCCGTTCGGGCTGGACTGTTCCCATGAGTCACAGGGTCAAGACTGATTTGCATATAGCTGTGTCTGAACTGGGGTGGCAAAGTGAGCTAAAGAATGATGATGGATTCAACCCAGATCTTTGACTGGGGGTGAGTGTCTGAAAAGTTTCAGCACTCCGTCCATCATCTCCTTGTGTTTACTTTCTACTTATTGACATTATTTTTACTTAAAGCTTTAAAATTTAATATGTGTGGTTCTACTGATTAATTTTTGTTGTTCTTGTATGATTTTATTTATTCAAATTTTCTCCATTTTCCAAATTGGTTTGGGATTTATAAGCCTGGCTGCTTTTGTGCCACGCTACCAGAGGGTTAATTTAGCGACTTTTGTGGTTCACCCTGACAAGAATTGCGGTCATTGCCAAAGTAGAGCTTCCACCCCCTTCAACCAATAACCCAACTTCTTACAAGCATTATTAAACATCATGTAATACCACCATCCTAGCACTATCCCCTAACATGAATAATAAGGAAGAGCCTTGAAAAGTATCTAAAGGCTTCCTCCAGAGTTCTTTGAGAACAACAAAAAAAATAGTGCACATTTTGCTATATGCTGTGCCAATGAGAAATATAAACACACAATGACTATTATGAAACAGCAGCCATGTTTCATAAAATGGAGCGAGGCCTAGTTGGCATTAGGCCATGAAAACAGTTCTACACATCACCACTTTTTCATTTCAGTTGCACATAACTCATATTAATCTTAGCTCATATAATTCTACCAGGAAATAACTTCTACAGATCCCTCATCTCTGACGATTACAATCATCACCAACATCCCACTATCACTTTTCACAATACAGTCTGCATTACTTTCTGTCTTTTGCTTCTCGATTCTTCCAACATCTTGATGTCATCATAGGCTTGTGCTTTAATATCCTCTAATTAATAGGATTCATGCTTCCTTTTATTTGACGATGTTGCTGACATCTTCTTTCATGTATACACACAAGGTGCTTGGGTATTCAAAGTACTTGGAGAAACAATTATCTTCCCAAGTTGACAAAACCTCCTTACCTACTGACACAAAAATAGATATTTGAGAGATCGCCTCACCCACAGCTTATCGTGGCATGCTTCGGTACCACCGTACGGCATTGAACTACATTTTTATTTCTCTTTCAAAGATCTTGTACCACCCTCCATTTGCCACTTGCTTTTTTAAGGCCCATCACAGGAGAGTTCAAAGGACTACCACACACCTCTCTAATTTCCTGTTCTGTCATGTTCTCTATGACGGGCTTCTTTACCTCATCTGCTTCCATTGAAAGTGTACATTGATGAGTTTGAGGGTAAACTGCATCTGGATTTAGTGTAATTTTTACTGGCTTTGCACTTTTAATTAATCTGATTCCTTTATCTGTATCCATACCTCTTCTTTCACTGTGTGTCATAAATCAAGGGGCTGGTCATTTTTGTAAGAACTAGAAACAACTGAACTTTTGGTTCTTGTGATTTGATCTTAAACTCTAAACCCTCATCATGTGTTTAAATTGCGACACCATCTGCTGCACAGTAGATCACATAATTGATCTTGCCAAGCAAATTAACAGGACTTGCATCACAGAATATGAATGAGTGGTCATTTTCAATAAAGCCAATTTTTACAGGGACATTTTCTGAGACCTGATTAGTTATTTGCTTATTGCTAATCCCTACAACTGGAGTTCTTTTCCAGAGAGGGGTAGGTTTAGGAACTCCATGGAACAAATCGTGGAGCGGGAAGCACCAGTATCGATCAGAAATGATATGGGATGGGCCATTCACCTCACCATCTAAATATGGGCCACTCTGGTCTACTTCTAGGACTGCACCAAGCATGCAATCCCCCTTCCCTCTCAGGCTCTGTCATTGTGAATTAATCACAACTGGTGTAAACTTGGAAAATTCGCTACATAGAATCAAAGCATTCTGCTGAAACCATGAAAGGGGCACTTTTTTCATGTTTTGCTTTCACACTGGAGCTACAAGCATATTTATATAGAATTGTTCCTGATTTTGCACATTCTGTATTATTGTCAATTGAGCTGGGGCGGTAGACTGTGCCATTTGATTTGCATTCTGCTGTAAGTGAGGAAGAAAATCATTATCGATCTGATCTGGGTTCTGGCTACACTTGCGCCTAATGACCAAATTTCCAGCATATGGGACAAGTGGTACTCTTTTTAAGCTTGTCCAGAATTATTCACAAAACCCTTACCTCTGCCCTGGTTGACCACATTTTCAGTCTGTGCAGACGGCCTATTTTCTTTCACACCAACTTCTTTCATTTCTTGTTCTTGCATTCCTTGTGTTTTCTTTGCAATCATCAACTTTTCTACGATCCTTTTCTGCTTAGCGTCGGAGCAATCACTGCAATATTTGGCATACTTAAGTATCTTGTTGATATTCTACATTTGCCAACACATCACCCTGTGTTGAATATGAGAACTAAGCTCCAGACTCAAACACAAAACAAATGCTGATATGTGTCTGGCAAGGCTTTCTTTTGCTGGATTTTCAACTCCACTGCACTTTCTATAGATTTGCATAAACGCGTCATAGTATGTATGTACTGGCTCTTTCAGCTCGTGTGTAGCTCTCATAATCTTTGCTCAATACACCTCTTTCTCCAGGACCTTTTGTTTCAAATGTTCTGTCACTACTTTGTATTTTTATATCAGAATTGCAGTAGCGCCATTATTATGAGCTACTTTTTGAGGCTCTTAGTGTGGCTAGGTAGCAGTCTTTTTGCTCTCACCTCACAAATCCTTAGGAACAATAATCTCAAACAAGATGTTCAAATCCACACAAAGCAGTTTTGAAATGGTCACTAGTCCTTTAACCTCTTTGTACCACTTATTTGGTTTCTCTCAGCTTTTCAAAATTTGTCATAAATGCATAGAGATCAGGCTTTGTCCAAGGAACATGCACATATGCTTCTCGATGAACTTCTTGCAAAGGAAATTCTGTCACAGCAATTTCTGTTTCAGGCTCACACATGACCCCAATCACTTTCTTTTCAGTATTGATCTTTTTTCTTTAATATAACTGCTTTTCTTCCATTTACCTTTGTACTTTCCCAAATCTCTCCAGTCTTTCAATCAATTAACTCTCTGAGGTGTGCTCGTAAAGATAATAAACCCATGTTCTTTATTTCAGCTTCACTCAATTCCATTGTAAAGTTGAAGGTTTGTCATCTTTTTTTACTTTACTCATAAACAATTTCTTTGAGTTTCAAGTTGACAATCCTAACTATCCTGCCGTCATAAGAGACACAGTTCACAGCCAGTTGTTTATTGCTTCGTGAGTGTTTACTGTCCCCTGAGTCTGCATGCTTATAGTGTAACAAGGCTTTAAAGTCCTGGTGCTTGGCAGCTCTGTTCTAAGACAATTTAAAGCACACAGCACTTTGTAACTCTGCACATGCTCACACAATAATGTCGGTGGTAGACAAGATACAGATACATACTTTGATGCGGTGTCATTTTTACCCAATTTTAAACTTTTTAGCCACCATTTACTTAGAGCAGTCAACTGGCTTGTGAAATGTTTGTTCATATCTTCTGAATTAGCACTAGACTTAGCACTTTACTTTCCACAGAGTATAGCACTTTATATATTACTGCAGTACCGTATACAACAGTGTCACTGTATGTTGCTTTGCAGGCTCTGATAGATTTAATACATTTTTTTAACCAGTTTCAGAAACCCTGGACCAAAA
This sequence comes from Calotriton arnoldi, assembly GCA_963921515.1. Lineage (NCBI taxonomy): Eukaryota > Metazoa > Chordata > Amphibia > Caudata > Salamandridae > Calotriton > Calotriton arnoldi. The sequence continues at coordinate 478,275 of CAWUFW010013266.1, forward strand.
CAGTGGATATGTTGAACTTTCTCTGTTAAATAATTTATGACTATCATGTTATTGCAATTACACATTTGCACTTTATACCGGTAATCATAATTAAATTTTTATATTTTTTTTAGCACATTGTAAATGAGAAACATGTGGTTTTGACTTGCAAACTTCTTTTAAAACCTATTCACACTTTAATGGACAAGAAACAGGCTGGCTCAGCACACAACTATAGTCAAGTACAGTTTCAAAAATTATACAGTGATATATAATCGTCAATGATTGAACATCAACACAACGTCTCCCAAGTGAATCGAGTAAGACTTCGGTTTGCTAGAAACAAATCCTTCCTTTATTCTTTTATTTCTTTGTTCAAAATTCTTTTAAAAACACAACACAGAATTCATAGCCGACGCGTGCGCTTCGTCCCAACGGGACTTCTTCAAGGCTATAAAAATACATACAGAACAAACATTTATATTAACATTTAAAAACACAATATTTACATAGCACAAAATTTAGACCAAACTGACAATCTCATCATCATAAAATTGTTAACATGACAAACATAGACATCAAAATATATTCAACTTGTTCATAAGGAGACATTTCTAAATAAATTTGGTACTGGGAGAATCTTGCTAAATACAAGAATGGATCAAAGCAATTATTGCTAAATGAGCATAGCGCCATTGTATTATTTTACCATCAATTAATATTGGAGAGAGGCAAACATATACACCCAATAAAATCACCATCATTATGGTGTGTAAGTAGATACATCATTTATGATCTCATTGTCTTGTTCTAACTGTCATCGTCTCAAGTGCATATTATTGTGGCTATTCAAGATAACTGTTTGCCCTATGTTATAAAAAAAGAGCAGTTCCATTATTGTCTATAAAAGTTGTAATTTGTCTGGCATACCTGTTGTGTTTTTAAGTAGTCTGCACAAGGAGTGCACAACAAAAATTCATGTCAGAAGGAAATATATCTGTAGCAAAGAATATCTGTAAAAAAATATATGTATATTTATTTTAAATAAAGAAGCCAATTTAATGTACAGAAATTAGTTCAACGCATAACATAGTCATATTATTACCCCAAAGCTAACAAAAAATGTCCAGCGTACCTTGGTATTGGAAGGTAAAGAAGAACACACACGACTACTATATTTCGTGGATAAAGAAGTGCATAAGGGTTTTTAGTGACCCAGAATCTGCAACAAAGATAAAAAATCGATTGATTACCCTCCAATCATTACTGTATGCATATGCATATCTGATGGACATAATCGCTGTGACAATGTGTACTGTTTTATGCGTATACACGCACACTACTCTAATTCTGACTGATGTGGTCAGGGTTGAAGGTATTCAGTGAAGACAAATCTTAAATCAATTATTTAAAGTCCCATGTCTAACCCATAGTTGTCAGCATATACTTATGCATATCTGATGGACATAATCGCTGTGACAATGTGTACTGTTTTATGCGTATACACGCACACTACTCTAATTCTGACTGATGTGGTCAGGGTTAAAGGTATTCAGTGAAGACAAATCTTAAGCCAATTATTTAAAGTCCCATGTCTGACCCATAGTTGTCAGCATATACTTAAGACGGAAACCCAAGCTTCATACATTTTTAATATTGTGTTAATAAAGTTTAGTCAAGTTGAAAAGAAAAAACGGAAAAGACAACTTAACGAAAAAAATCAATATAACACCCAATTATTCATTCACTGTCTCATAAAACCACATCTTAATACTAGAATGTGACAATATCGTTTGCGAAAATCTCGGTCATTGTAATCCGAAGTTTCAATTTCAACAAGAGTTCATATTGCGTTATGTTACGCGGACAGACGCCATTTTAAAAAGTGCATCCTAATATGTTAGATCAACAGTTTCTTAACTTTAAAAAGTTTTAAATATTATGACCAACTCAAAAAACAACTATAAAACAAGAATGAATTCAGAGAGCAATAGAGTGCAACAACCGCACAATTATACAATGGTTCCGGCTACATGAAAATGTAACAAAGGCGCATCATTAATCTCTAGCTACTTACAAATATGAAGTCACGTAGCGGCGTAGACCAAAGTCGAGATCTTAAAGAGTTCGTCAGAACCGAGCCCCATGAGGAGCTCGTATATATACTAAGGCTGAAATACACGCACCTGTGTGATGACGATGTGCTACCGACAGCGACAAGGGTGATTATCAAGTCTCCCAGTCGAAAGCTGTAAAAAAGGAGTCGGCCATTTTGTAATGTGTTTTTTATCCCATTGATAATCAGGATTGGACCCTAATACCCGATGGGAATCCAATTAGACCCATCGTGATCTAGTGTTTATGAGGCCACATAAGAGGCCACAATTGTTCCGTGGCTCACTTCGAGAGTTTGATATAGAAAACAAATTTCATAATGCCGAGATTATAAACAAGACGATTGAATGAACTGAGTTTCATGCCAACAGTAAATACTGTTCATTTAAAAAAATTATTATTGTTTAGGAACTTCTGATTCGAAGAAAACACAGGTTTTTAAAAGAGCTCGAAAAAATAAAGATGGCCCTGCACGGTCTAACTCAACGCAAAAATCGGTCTAACATAGCAAAAGAATCGGCCATGTTATAGTGTGTTGTGTCAGTACGAAAAGCATATTCGTGCTGCAGTAACTCACAGTGTTCTAATATACCTAATAGGCTCAAAAGAGGTAATACAAAAGTCTATATAATTGGTATCTATAAGGAAGACTGCATGACTATATAGTGCAGCTATAAGATCTAAAATTACACAAAGGACTGCAGGACCATATAGTACCAATGAGTTCCCACTATTATTTATAAAAACCATCCTAAGTCTTGTTGCAAAGAGCACGACATCATGAGTATTTATACGTTTGATCAACATGAGTCAGATCATATGGCACATTTAAGATTCCACATTCCATGTTGCTTACTGGCAATAATAACTTGATTAAACACTGAACATTGTGCTTTAAAGCTATTTGAAACTGGCACATGATTAAGTGCATTGTTGATATGTACCAATAAGTTCCTACTATTATTTATAAAAATCATCCTAAGTCTTGTTGCAAAGAGCACGACATCATGAGTATTTATACGTTTGATCAACATGAGTCAGATCATATGGCACATTTAAGATTCCACATTCCATGTTGCTTACTGGCAATAATAACTTGATTAAACACTGAACATTGTGCTACTTGAAACTGGCACATGATTAAGTGCATTGTTGATATTAATAAATTCCCACAATTATTTACAAAGACCATCCTAAATCTTATTGCAAAGAACAGGACATCATGAATATTTTTACGTTTCATCAACATGAGTCAGATGATATGAGTCAGACCATCATAAGTCTTATTGCAAAGAACAGGACATCATGAGTATTTTTGCGTTTCATCAACATGAGTCAGATGATATAGCACATTTGAAATTCCATTATGTTTCATTACAAAAAATGATGAAATTCATTATTAATGTTCAAACCAAATATTACAGTTCTCAGGCGACATATCCTGCGGGCTTCCACTTGTCTGAGATAGTTGGTCTTGTCACCACCCCTCTCATTACCGATTACATGGTCTATAGCATGGAAAGTTACTCTCGTATTGTCAGGGTGCATTGTGTGTATATGAGCAGATACAGGATACCTCTCATCTTTATTTTTTATAGCCCGTACATGTTCTTGTATGCGTGCTTTCAAACTGCGTACACTACTGCCAACATATGCTTTGTGACAAGCACATTTTAAAAGATAGTGTGTGTGGTGTTACAATTAATGTAAGATTTGATTTTGAATTCTTTTGAGTTGTTATACTGAAAGCTGGATGTTTTGTTCTCACCTAAGCTGCATATGCAGCAATTGCCACAGATAAAAAAAAACATATGGTTTATCTGGTAGCCAAGTTTTAACAGATGGCCTGACCTGTTTTACCTAACTGGGACATAGCATGTTTTTTATAGTTCTGCCTTTTCTGTACACTACCTTAGGTTTAGGTGGAACCATGTCTGGGGGCAGAGTATTAGATGTTAGAAGGTGCCAATTCTTTCTAAGAATGTTAAAGATGTGGCCACTTTAGATGTTATATTCAGTTATAAATGCCACTTCTGCATGGCGTATGCCCTCTTTATTCCGATTTCTTTTGAGAGAGTTGATTTTCTATCCATTCGAATGATTTTTTTCTCAGCCTTTTGCAGGCAATCTTGGTCATAGCCTCTTTGACTGAAGTTTCTCTTAATTTTTTCAATGTTCTTCACAAAATTGTGTTCTTCACTACAGTTACGGCGAGCTCTTACCATCTCACCAAAGGGGATGGCAGAGATGGTAGTTTTAGGATGGCAACTAGTAGCGTGAAGAACGCTGTTGCAAGCCGTGGACTTTCTGAAAATGTCACTATGTATGGTATCCCCTTCCACATACAATCTGAGATCTAGAAACTCAATCTCCTGTTTGGAACTTTTTATAGTGAGCTTGACATTAAACCTATTATTATTGAGATAATCATATTATTGCTCAAGCTCTTCACTACCACCTTTCCAAATCAAGAAGACATCATCAATTTATCTTCCAAAAAACAAGATGTTATCTATCCATTTGCATGCACCTGAGCCCCAGGCATGCTCCATCTCATACAACCCCATAAAGAGGTTCGCATAGGATGGAGCAAACCTGGAGCCCATCGCAGTGCCCTGTTTTTGCAAAAACCACTCGCCATTGTGCATGAAGGCATTTTGTGTCAAGATCAACTCGGCCATATGTAATAGCATATGCGTGTGTTGTAAATGCTTAGCATTGCGTTTGTACAAATAAAATCTCAACGCTCTTAAACCACAGTCTCTCTGAATACAGGTATAGAGACCTTCCACGTCCATGGTGACAAATGTGAAAGTGTCCTGTTCCCAGTGTAGATCTTCCAATTTGCAGATTAAGTCCCTACTGTCCCTCAAATAAGAGGGTAGGTTTAATACAAAGGGTTGGAGAAAAGTATCTACATACTCTGCAATTCTTTCTGTGGGGCCACCATTGCCAGATATAATTGGCCTCCCTGGTGGAAAGGGGCCTCCTTTGTGTATCTTTGGAAGAACATAGATACAAGGATATCTGGAATTCTGTGCCAAGAGATATCTATATTCTAGGTCAGTAATGAGGCAGGACTCATGCCAGTCAGTTAACTGCGCATTGATTTTCCTTTCAATCATTGCAGTGGGATTGGATTTAAGTTTTTCGTAACAATCACTTTGGCCAAGTTGTCTGTCAATTTCGGCCAAATAATCATCTCGGTCCATTAGCACAATATTGCCCCCTTTATCTGCTTCACGGACCACCAAATTAACATCATCTCTGATCGATTGCAAGAATTCCTTATCTTGTTTAGTCAGATTAAGGGTGTGTGCACATTTGCTGTTCATTGCATGATTGTCCTCCAGTTTGTATAATTCTTGGGTTACTCTATGTGAAAATTCATCAATGATGGAATTAGTAACAGTAGGGGGGATGAACTTAGACTTTTGGCGTAGACCACTGTCTACGGTTACATCCTCATATATGTTAAGATCTTGCGCAAAGTCTATCAGCCCGCCAGAATCATATTCACCATCCAGAGTAGTGATTAAATGAATAACATTTAAATCAGAGATTGTAAATTCTGAGTCATAAACAGTGTCTGGTGCAGAATAGGGCACAGATGGATGCTCAGAAAAGTATTTCTTTAATTTGAGTTTGCGCACAAATTTAAATAAATCTAAGTGTACATTCTCAAATAGTGGTTTATCAGTTATACAAAAATTGAGACCCTTACATAACACAGCGGCCTCCTGTTCATTCAGTACTCTGGATGATAGATTTACAATACTTAGGGCATTGGACATATCTCTTTCATTGCTGTCCACTTCGTGGTTCACAATCTCCACTATTTCTTGTTTTGCTGAGTCTCTGTTCTTGCTTTTGTACCTGCCCTTGTATTTTTGGCCACCCCTCCTTGTTCTTCTATAGGGTTTTTCTTTTTGTTTCCTAGGCGATAACGTTGCACTTCCCGTAAAAAACTGATGGGGGGTTAGAGGCAGTAGTTGTGCTAGAACCTTCACCAAGATCACTATCTACTGATGAGATGGAAGTACTGCTTGAAGAGATGCTAGACTCTCTAGCATCATGTAGCGTATTGGATGTTGGTTTGGGCATCATGTCATCGTATTTACGAGCAAACGTAAATATTCGGCCCCTATCATAATCACCTTGGTCTAGTAATATCTTCTGCTGTTTCTTATCTTTGAGGTATATCTGATATTTTGCAAGTTCCTTCTTTAAGATATCCTGATTTTTTGCAATGACATCAATCAAGTTGGTGTCATTAATTTCTTTTTCTAGTTTGACTATTTCCTCTCTGATTTTTTTAACTTTTCGCTCTGAATTCCTAATAAGGATATCCATCATTTTGTACGATGAGGCATATAGTCCCTCTTTCCACTCTTCCAACAAATCTGGATCTAAGTCCTCATAATTTGGAAAAATGAGGATACGAAGTCCTCGTGGGATTTTTCTATTCTCCAGGTATTTTTTAAGGTGGCCCCGTCCCACCATTTGGCAAGTTCTTGCTTTTTAACCTCTCTAATCGGATATATTTACTTTTTAGACCCTCATTCTTCGATGAGTTAGGTGTCGGATTATTTGTAGTATCATTTTTTGTAATATTAAAAGATCTCCTATCAGCTCCTCCCTGTTATCGTCAAAATTCATGATAGGTATAAAGAAGGTCCCAAATAACTAGACTGTGCTAGAAGGCCCACAATTAAGCACAACAAAAAGCAGAAGGTCAAGGCACTCGAGATCAGCACCAGTCAGTATAGTTTACAGTAGTTAGAGCAAAGGTGTGGTGCAAAGAGCCAGGAACGTGACCCTCCTACGTCCCTACTAATTGGGTAAACCAAAAGCACAAGAAACAGGCTGGCTCAGCACACAACTATAGTTAAGTACAGTTTCAAAAATCATACAGTGATATATAATCGTCAATGATTGAACATCAACACAACGTCTCCCAAGTGAATCGAGTAAGACTTCGGTTTGCTAGAAACAAATCCTTCCTTTATTCTTTTATTTCTTTGTTCAAAATTCTTTTAAAAACACAACACAGAATTCATAGCCGACGCGCGCGTTTCGTCCCAACGGGACTTCTTCAAGGCTATAAAAATACATACAGAACAAACATTAATATTAACATTTAAAAACACAATATTTACATAGCACAAAATTTAGACCAAACTGACAATCTCATCATCATAAAATTGTTAACATGACAAACATAGACATCAAAATATATTCAACTTGTTCATAAGGAGACATTTCTAAATAAATTTGGTACAGGGAGAATCTTGCTAAATACAAGAATGGATCAAAGCAATTATTACGAAATGAGCATATCGCCATTGTATTATTTTACCATCAATTAATATTGGAGAGAGGCAAACATATACACCCAATAAAATCACTATCATTATGGTGTGTAAGCAGATACATCATTTATGATCTAATTGTCTTGTTCTAACTGTCATCGTCTCAAGTGCATATTATTGTGGCTATTCAAGATAACTGTTTGCCCTATGTTATAAAAAGAGCAGTTCTATTATTGTCTATAAAAGTTGTAATTTGTCTGGCATACCTGTTATGTTTTTAAGTAGTCTGCACAAGAAGTGCACAACAAAAATTCATGTCAGAGGGAAATATATCTGTAGCAAAGAATATCTGTAAAAAAATATATGTATATTTATTTTAAATAAAGAAGCCAATTTAATGAACAGAAATTAGTTCAACGCATAACATAGTCATATTATTACCCCAAAGCTAACAAAAATGTCCAGCGTACCTTGGTATTGGAAGGTAAAGAAGAACACACACGACTACTATATTTC